>NW_020769416.1:634933-651744 GCF_900518735.1 Pseudonaja textilis | reverse complement strand
TCCTTCTTCCTCCCCTGCTTCTTTTTCCCCTCCCCTTTCCTCTCCTCTCCCTCCTCTTGAATAATCCTAAAAGGGCTAACAGGTTGCACAATAGTCTTCTTATTCTTGATCTCCCATCTTGTCCAATGAAGTCAACATGCTCCTAAATTCACCATGTCAATGCATAATTCCCAACCATATTACATGGCATGGATGTTTTCACAGAGATTAGACACTTCTACACAAAAGATAATTCTACAGCTGTCAACAAGACATGGAATTACCTTTTAGGTATACTTCTGCAAACACTAGATGTTGGGGCTGAATTTGCATAGAAGGGAATTTGAGAGTCCAATTCAAAAATTAAAAGTACCACAAGAGATTTTCCAGGGGCAAAATTAATTTTTTGGCTGCTGATTCTTGGGACAAATAAGGTAAGGATTTATTTGTTTCTTTCTTTGTATACTTTTATTATTTTTATAAACAAGCCATGGCAGTGAACATATCTAATATTCCTTAATCCCCCTTTTCCCCCCCATGACAACAAAGTGAGTTGGGCATAGTCAGAGGGACTGGCCCAAAGTCACCAGCTAGCTTTCAAGGATGTTTATCTTTGTTACCTTACCTAGACATGACACAAAAAACAAGCTTTTTTCCCCCCCCCCCCTCTTTTTGGGGACCCATTCTTTGATGTAAAGCACATGTAACAACTACTTTCATTCCCTCATTCACTCTCATTCCCACTCTCTTTCATCCCCATTGTCTCTCTCTCATTCTCTTTCATTCTTTCTCGTTCTTTTTCTCTCGTTTTCTTTTTGTCACTCTCATTCCCACTCCCTCTCTCCCTCCCTCCCCCCTTTCTTGCATACCTCTATATTATCTATATTATCTATATCTCTATATTATCTATAGAGAGCTGCAAGTTAGGCACAGAAGCTGGCAAAAATTGGTGGGCGGTGATAGCCCAACGTTTGTTTGTGTATTTACAGGATTCTCTTTAAATTTTCCACATTTCTTTATAGGAAAAAGGTTGCCATAAGTTTACCACAGTTGAGCAATTGTGAGACATTATCCTTTCTTCTCAATTTTATGGCATCCCTTTGCTAGTAGAAGTCAGGCAAACCAAAAAAAGAAATAGATAAACTGCATACTTTACTGAGCCCTTTGCAAAACAATATTTAATATTTGGAAAATGAAAAAAGAATGTCCTTCTTGAGAACATCCATTTTCAATGGCTGTTCAAAACAAATTATCCCCAGGAGATCCAGGTTGCCCACACTGGATAAAAATAAAATAGATAGGAGAACATAGATTTATTTAACCAAGTAAAATTTAATCTAGGCCCAGTCTGAGTTCAAGATAGGAAGCCAAAGCACTTTCATTTGTCATGTAGGTTTTCCAGGTTAATGCTACCTTCATGTGGAGGTTTGCAATTCTCCCATAAAATTATCTCACTCCAAAGTGGTCTGTGTAAGATTTACCCAGACTGGCTCATGTTTATCTCCACAATATCCATTCCAATCAACTGACTGGAGAATCTTCACAAAGATACAGGTAAACTTTAACTTATGACTGTTCATTTAACAACAGTTTGAAGTTATGACAGCCTCAGGAAAAGTGGCTTACAGCATCCTTGAAGTTACAGCCAGCCATGTGATCACAATTTTGGAGCGCGGCCACTAGCTCGCAATTATGACGGCTACAGTGTCTTTTGGTCACGGAATTGCAGTTTATGACTTCTCCGCTGGCTTCCAACAAGCAAAGTCAAGCTAGATTCATTTAATAATCGCAGTAAAAATACTTCTCGAATTGGGCCGGGTCATGTGATGACTTGCTTAATGATGGCATTGCTTAGAACTGCAATTCCAAAACTCAATTTATTCCATATATTTATTTATGAAGTATTTATTGAACATTTAAAAAACCCCATCTCCTCTGTAGAAGGGACAATAGTGGTCGTAAATCGAGAACTGCCTGTTAGAAGATTTTCACCTTCTCAACCCCATTATAGGTTGTTTGGCCTATTGGGAAGCTTGAATGACTGGAAATGTTGTTAGGAGCCAAAATAAACAAAGAGAAGAGAAGAGGATACACCGCTGAATAGTCCTCCTCATGCCAAAGCTTGAAAAACATGCCCCGGCACCAGAGGGGGTTGTCCATTTCTGACCTCCAGAAGTGGGTGGCTGTAAGAGGCATTTCCAGATCTGCTAGAAGTCCATCACAGATCTTCTGTGCTCCATCACTGATGGGTTTTTTCCCCCCCTTTGGCCAGCTTCCCCTTAACGTGAACCAAGCAGGAGGGAGACTGATCACAACCTGGTCTTGCAGAGGAAAGGAAAGATTTTGCGATCTGGACATTTGTCAGCCCTTTGAAGAAACGCCCTTAGGGAAAGAAGCTCCTGGCAGACCACCTGCTCTGTCTGACCATCACATCCCTCCTTTTTCCTTTGTCTGTGACTAAGACGCTGGCTTGCACCTTAAGAGGAGACCAATCAGGCTCAAGTAACCCTTTTATTCTGAAGTTAATTGCAGCTCTTTAAAGGCGATCTATAAAGGGAGAGAAGACTCCATTAATTTTAGAGTTAAAAACTGAAGAACCCTCTGTCTCATCTTCCTCTTTGCCACATCGGAAACCATCCCAGTGGTTTGGACCATAAAACCAGAATCAGTTGAGTTTTGTGCAGCTACTTCTGCTCTGAACACTGGTGATAACTCAAAGAGGACCGGAAAACCTATCCTAGCCGTCCTCTGTACCTTTTTTGTATAAATAAAGATTACGAACACGAGAAATTCCTAATTGTCTTGCTGTAGGGCATCAAGGGCCTCCACAGTCTAACAATCCCTCCCCTTGAGTTTGCACACACACACACACACATCCGCCGTAATTAAGGACAAGTAAACACTAGCAGATATATTTGCACAACATATTATGCTTGGCAAATCTTCTGATGCCTCCCCCCCCCCTCCCTGCCTTCTTTCATTTTTGTTGATTTAGCATCTTGTGCAGAGTCTGTCTTGGCATGCATTTATGTTTGACTGCCCTGTGCAATCCAGAAAATGACTTAATTCAGTAAGCAGGTTCAGGATGATGTGTCAACAGAAGTCCCTGCCAAGCAAAACAGATGTCAGATGCCACAGGTCCAACAAAAGAGTTATAGATCTCTTCCACTCTAGATAACAGTAATTGGTATTCAAAGGCCTCCTTTCAGTTAAAGGCCCCCAAATCTTAATCAGGCCAGATCTTAAAAGAAGAATTGGCTTAAAATGCAGAATTTCATTGTGAAGTATCTTCACACAGGGCTGCCCATAACTCTCTCTGTGTGTGTGTGTGTCTCACTCTCTGTATGTGTGTGTCTGTGTGTGTGTGTGTGTGAAAGAGAAAGAAGAAGAAGAAGAAGAAGAAGAAGAAGAAGAAGAAGAAGAAGAAGAAGAGAGGAGGAGGAGGAGGAGGAGGAGGAGGAGGAGGAGGAGGAAGAAGAAGAAGAAGAAGAAGAAGAAGAAGAAGAAGAAGAAGAAGAAGAAGAAGAAGAAGAAGAAGAAGAAGAAGAAGAAGAAGAAGAGAGAAGTCAGCTGAACTGAATTAGTTAAGTAAATGAATGAATTGTACTAGTGCAGGCCCCAACCTTTAAGAATGGAAAGCTGATGTGTGATGAAAGGGGACAAGACAGGTGATTTGTTGCCTTGTGGCATCACAGTTTATCTTTCACCGTTTGCCCACTCTTAATCCCCCTTGCAGAAACCTACAATGCCAGGAGCAGCACTGATATTCCCACTATTGTCCATCTTTTGCCCAGAAGTTTAATGGGTCACTTTGAAAGATCACTTGGGCTTCAGAACTAAGGGCTACTCAGTTCAGCAAAATCTGTTCATGAGTCAACAGTATAAGGGAGAATCAGGATCATTTTGCTACTAATTGTTAACTTCACAAATTTCCTCCAGTTTTTTTTACCAAGGAATTTGTCTTCGATTCCTAATTACTTGGGTGTGTAGGCTCATCTGTTCTGACCTTCTGAACAACATGGACAAATCCAAAAATTAACTTATTTGTATTTCTCCCTGGGTCTTCTCCAATTTTAAGATTGCTGTTCTTAAACCAAAATATCTTCCTTATTTTAAAGACCATTGGAATAGTTTTACTTCTGGAGTTCAATTAATTCTGATTGATTTAAAGCATCTATTTTTAAATGCTGTGAGAATTATTTTGTTCTAATTAGATAGGCATAAGATTGCAATCTTGATAAGTTGAAAGAAAATGACAACTTCCCATATCTTAAAAGGAACAGTGGGAAGTTTTTGTGAACAAATATCTTTTGGAAACTTTAATATATTAAAAATATCTTCTTTTTGCAGATGAGGATAGGTAGATTTATCACCAGATAGATAGATGATAGATAGATAAATAGATAGATGGATGGATAGATAGATGAGACAGATATTTATCTATAGTACAGATAAACAGCCAACGCTGATTATCATTTCAAGCAATTTTATATACATGATGCTAGTTGGTTTTCATCTACTGTTTTTGTATGCATGTGTGTGTGTGTGTGTGTGTGTGTGGAAGAGAGAGTGGGGGGAGAGGGAGATGGCAAGATAAAGAAAAATATACACAATTAAGCAGAAATAATACTCATTAGAATTCCCTGAGATTTTCAGATAAATTTGCTGGTTCATCAGTAAAATGAGTTAAAAAGCATTTTTTTCCTCTAAGTATTTATTTGCTTCCATGATTTTTGTGTCAAATCGTTACTTGTCATCAGCATCAGTGATAATACAATTACCCCCACCAAAAGCATCTTAAATAGAGCAAGAAGCAAATCTGACCTTAGCTAAATCTTTTTAGCATCTGCAATTAAACCTTAGACTTTTTAAGCAAACTATCCAAAGATTAAACAACTGCTGAAATATATCCCTGTATTTGCCTAAGAAATCAATAGACATTAACTTGCCAAAATGTTCTGATCACAAACTAGATATAGAAACCAGGGCTATCCAATAGGTGGGGTCACAAATGTGTAGATGGTGGGCAGAATATTGTGATCAAAACACAGCCACAAGATTCTATTTGGCTTTTTCGACCACATGGTATAGGCATCTGTGGTAGAAATCATGTTAAGTTCAACGTGCAACAGCTACTAAATTTCATAAAAAGTATGGGGACAAAGAGAAGGAGAAAGAGGAGAGCAATGAGGTGCCAAGTAACAGAACAGGGCTGTAAACTTGCTGCAAACTATTTTCGCAGCCAATCAAGCCAGGAACTCACAAGTTACTTTCTGTGGCCTAAGAATTATCTTTCCCCGCCACCCTCCTACTCTGTCTTCTTGGTGCACTTAACAAACTCATTTGTGTTGATCTTCTGGTTGGGTCATTACATACATTTTTTGTTGGGAGCAGAGAGGAGAATTCACCAATCATTATCAACCGAAGAGATAGCTCATCAAAGGCATTCTTTTGGACATGAAGCAATGGCTTTGGATGAGAACAGACACCTGGATGTCTTGTGCTGAAGGCAACCTTGGGTGAGTCTTAGAATCTTGGGGCTGCCAAGAGAGCCCCAGATGGATTGGCTGAAAGTTTGTCAACAATACCATTCCATCCACTCCATCTGAGTTACAGTGCTTGCTTGGGATGTCGGGGGGGTGGGGCATTGCCTGGGGCTGCTCTTCCTCTTCCATGAATTAATTTTCCTTGTTGACACATCAACACATGAGAACATGACAATAAGCCCTATTGAATCAGGCCTAGACTCCATCTCACTAGATAACATCTAGGAAACATTCAAAGAGGGGATCAAAGCCATCTCTATCTATCTATCTATCTATCTATCTATCTATCTATCTATCTATCTATCTATCATCTATCCATTTATCATCTGATCTATCATTTATCATCATCTGTCTGTTTGTCTATCACTATCCTTATCTATCTATATCCATTTATCATCTTATCTATCTCATCTATCATTTATTTATATTGTCTATCTATCTATTTATCATTTCTATCATCTATCTATCTCTTGCCGATCCCATGAACTTAATATATATACAGGTGGGCCTTTGTGGCAGGAGGTTAGTAGCCATGGATAGACCTGGTTTCCAGGAGTTGGCTGTCCCTTTTGAAGCCATGTAGACTAGTGTCCAATGTCATGCCTGTGTACAATATATTCCTCCATAAGTTGTGGGCTGCATCTCATTTCTCAAAAGCTTCCTCTGAAATGTTGTCCTAAAATGGAATGGCATGGATGAAGCCATATCTGTGAAGTTTCTTCTCAAGTGATGCCAAAGTGAATTCTTGTGGACATAATTTCAACCTATCAAACATATTCCCAGATCTTCTTTAGTTGAAAACCATCTTTTAAGGTCATCTGACAGGTCTGCAGCCCAGTTCCCCAAGCACGGAAGGAGAAGCATTGGTTGAAGGAGAAAGTTTTAAGCTGGAAATCCTCCTTTGAAAATGCAAAAGACCTCCTCTCTTTTTCTTACAAATCGCCCCATCCCCACTTTCACAGTAGAATGGACTGAAGCTGAAATAGCCACACAGCCCAACAACATTGTCAACATCTCTTACTCAGCTCAAGCTAGTGCAACTTGGATCTGATTTCTCCTAGCAGGAAGCTCATATGGCATAGCCTGGGTACAAGTAAGTGCATTCTATTATAATGAACCAGTTTGGTTTAATGATGAAGGCACCAGGCTAGAAGCCTGGAGATGGTGAGTTCTAGTCTCACTTTAGACATGAAAGCTGCCTGGGTGACTTCAGGAGACGGTGAGTTCTAGTCCTGCCTTAGGAATAAAAGCCAGCATAGGGATTTCTCCTTAGGAAAAATTCTGCCTTAGGAATAAAAGCCAGTGACTCTGTCTCAGCCAAGCCCAGCCCACCTCACTGTGTTGTTGTTGTGGGGAAAACTAGGAGGAAGTATTGTGTTCACTGCTTTGAGTTGTTTATCAAATAATAGGAGGAGGAGGAAAAGGAGGAAGAGTAATAGGATGTAAATAAATAAATATTCTAAAATTGTGATCTCCTTTGCAACTTAGAAAGGTCTGCTTAGATAATTCATGGAAAAGAGGAATTGCAGGTCCAGGGTTGACATCCAGCCATCAATCTCAGTTAACCTGAAACTCCGTTCCAGCCTTTCCCCACAATTTTGTTTCCAAAAGGAGGTTTTGTTAGAAGAAAGAAAGAGATTACTTTAAGAGGCTGTGCCTCCTCCAACAAGATATTTTTCCTCCTACTTAGGACAGAGCTCAGGCTGTTTCCCCTGATCAGCCCTCCAGGTAGAGGAAAATAGGCACCAACTCAGAGACCGGAGGGTACCAGGATGAGAAAGGATGCTTTTAATAGATTTGTAGCACCCAGGGGGCTTATATCGAATGATGTCAGCTGCCAGGCTGAATCTGGGATAAAAATGGAATTTTCTTCTTCAAACGGAAGAGCAAGCACTTAAACCCAGGGAGGGATTAACTCAAAAGGCAGTAAAACGTTTGCAACATTATGACACAATCAGATGATGTGGCAAAATGTCCCCCCTTCCTCCCCCCCCCCCCCCCCCCCCTGCAGCCAGAAGTTTTCTGGAAAGTGTTTTGCAGTTTGACTCCATTTTTTCCCACTGATTCCTTATGGCAACTGCCTCTGAAAGAATTAACGGGGGTGTGTGGGAATGTTTGGCATGATGAAAATGAATTTAGATCAGCTGTTTCCAAGGCCAAGCTCCTATTTAAAGACCCACGAGTTATATTGTTTTTCAGTACCGATATCTTTTTGAACATCTTTGATATATTGTTTTTCAATCATGTCCGCTGTTTAGGGTTGCCTTGGCAAGGTAGGCACCTGCCTAAATTCAAACAAATCAATAAATATACGGTTGGGGAAACCGGCTTGCAAAACACCAGTAAGCCATTAGGTGGTGTCTGATTCCAGGGTTTCTGTATCTCTTTGCTGCCATCTAGTGGCCGTTGAAGTCTTTCTGTTGGTGAAAAACAGCTCTTGTATACCAACTGCAAAATTCAGCTGTTTCATAATTGCTCTGTTTCAATTTAATGCTGTTTCTCAGTAACTTTGTGGGAAAAATGGGGGCGGGGGGGCGGAAAGGAAACAGGGATGTTTAACTGACCCTAATGTTTAACTTATTTTGCAAATCATCCTGTGGTTTTATTGTTTGAGAATTATTTTGTCCTCCAAAATTTCTGATTTTTTTTTTTAAAGACCGAACTATGTTTTTTTGTTTTTGTTTTGATGCTTTCAGAAGTTGATAGCCAGCAATGAGGTGAGAACAACGTGCTTGGAAATGTCGTCTGGCTAAAACTAAGGGGATAAAAAGGGGGCGTCCCTTCCTTTTCTCATAGCTGCGATTTAAATAAAAATGTAAGGGAGCAGATGGTAGAAAGAATTCTACTTTGTTCTCCTCCCTGCCTCACAACACTGAGAGCCGCTCCTCTTTCCCTCGCTACAATTTTAGAATATCCGAATACTAGCCAATTGTGGTTATATAATACTGTACCAGCTCTGAAACAGAAGTTAGCATAATAGGGCTGGTGGATTATACCTGGAATGCAAATCAAACAGGAGCTCTTAGACAAATGCAAACCTCACTGCCAAAGGGGAAGAAGCAAATGGAGAGAGAATCAGGCATGCCTTCTCCCAGGGCATCGACAGGACTCGGAAGCGGGGAACCAAAATTAACAGCCAAAAGGCATGGAAAATCCAGATAGGGCTTCAGCCTCCATTTTAATTGCTTTGTGCATGCACGCGCGCGAACACACACACACACACACACCCCGTGCATCTGGTCTTCTCCAGTTGTTGCTTTCTGATGCTCTCTTTCTGAACTTCGGAAAACTGATTTGTCTCTCGACAATCTGCAAAGGCGTGGTGAATGGGTGCACCCATCACCATAACACTGGATTTGTAGATTGTGTAGATTGATCAGTCGTCCTTAACTTACAACCTGTTGTTTAGTGACTGAAGCTACAATGATGTTGAAAAAAAGGTGATTTACGTTCAGTCCTTGGTCTTAGGGCCATTGCCATGTCCTTGCGATCATGCAAATCACCCTTTGAGTGCTGGACAATGGCATGGATTTATGTCAATAGCCAAGTCCCTGGGTCATGTGATGGCCATCTGAGACCTTGCATTACTTAATGAGGGAACTTCTGGTTCCACTTGTGGTCATAAGTCAAGGACTACTTGCCTTGGCCACCAATGCTTTTGCCTCCGGTGCAAACTGCAAGGAGATTTGAAGAAGATCTTTCAATACCTTGTAGAGACAATCCAGTTTTTCTAATGTGCACCTGTCTTGAACGGCACAGATTTTGGCTATTCGTGCAAGGCTACCATGTTCTCTTGGGACACACCGACGAGATTCTCGGTGTGGCCTCAAAAGTCACAGCTCCATTAGCCCACAAGAGACTTTGACACGTTGCATGGCAGAGGCACATTGAGGCGCCGTGTCAAAGCCTCACTGGTCAACTGAAACCATTGGAGGAGTTACTTATCTCAGGCCAAGAGAAGCCCTTAGAAGCCAAGCAGAGTGAAGAAGCGCTCTTCATGAAACGAGGTAGGTGGGGAACCCCTGTTTCTTTACAGAAATGTTTCTAAGGGGGCTTCAGATAAGTCGTGGTTGAAAGGAACCACACTTTCCAAGCTGTGTCAAGGCTCGTGCACACACACATGCCCTCTGCTTACCGATCCGTAGCTGAAACTTCGATCTGAAACTTTTCGGGAGAGCGTGCCAGAGCATCGCGCCTCCTCCCTCTGGTTAAGCCCTTGGTGGGAAGCCTCGCGGCTTCATAACCACAGATGGGAAGACAATCTACTCCCTCCCTGAAACAGACTCTACCAGCTCAACTCGGTGGAATCTCTGAGCAGCTGGAGCTTGGAATGAGTCCGGCAATATTAGCAGGCAGCTTCTTGTCTGTTAATCTCATCACCAGCCACATTGTATGAAGCCGGTATGGCTACGTGTGGCATTTGGTGCCGCCTTCTTTTGGGGAGAAAGGAAATATAGCCATGCCCCCGGGAGAGGGGGGGTGAGGCTCCGTGTCCTTGTGCAAAAGAGGAAGAAGCCCCTTTGCCTGGGAAGCACCCCGGTTGTGGGGGGGGGAGATTTTGTGGAGAGACGAAATATCTCTCTTCAGAAATCTCTCTTGGGCTCCTCCCACATCTCACCACAAGCCGTGGTGCTTTCAGCTGCCACAACACAGTCAGAAATAGGAGCTGTGAGACATCTACACCAGAATGACATGGTAATTCTAGAAGTACAAACCTGGATTCTTCGTTAGGATCACCGGAGCCAGGTGTTCTGTTTTTGGAACTGTGGGCTGGATTATTTCATGGGCTCCCTTTTGCCCAAGGGCTGAAGGCTGCCAATTCTCATTCTAAAACAGTGTTTTTAAGCCTTGGCAACTTGGAAATGGGTGGGCCTTTAACTCCTTCCTCTCTTCCATGGGAGAAGGAGGACAGCACTTGGACCAGACAAGCACCAGAGGGGAAAAAAAAAATATGTTCCTCTGTCGTGACTTCTACTGGACCAAGACAGCGTTCTTGAACAATCTGGATGCCCTCCAGAAAGGCAGGTAGTCCTTGACTCCCAAACGTTTGTTTAACGACCGCTTGAAGTTACAATGGAACTGAAAAAAAGTGAATGACAATTAGTTCTTGCACTTTACAGCCATTGCAGCATCTCCACGGTCACGTGATCAGAGTTGTGGCTTGGCAACTGGCATATATTTACGATCATTGCAGTGTTGCAGTAGGGGCGGGGAGTGTTGTGTGAATGCCACTTGGGACCTTCCTGGCTGGCTTCCAACAGGCAAACTCACTGGGAGAAGTTGAATTCAGGACTGAGTGATTCCCTTAACAACTGCAATGGTTTGCTTAACAGCCATAGCCAAAAAGGGCGGTCATAAAATCAGTCATGAAATCACTTCACAACTGCCTTGCTTAGTAACAGAAATTCTGGTTGTATGTCAAGGACTACCTGCACGAAATCCAGCTGCCAGAATCCCCAGCCGGCATGGCCATGGGTGGCGATTTTGGGAGTCCACATCTATAAATGTTGAAGATATCTGTGTTAGAAAATGCTGGACTAATTTTTCACTCTGTTTTCTGGGTCATGTTCCCATCCAGTATCGTTCGCTGGACCAGGATGGCAACCTTGTTCCGCAACCAGACGGGAGGCCATGTCTGTGATTGACAGATGTATCTCTCTGGAAGCTCCTCCCATGCCACGCCACAAAGCATGGTCTTGTCAGCTGCTGAAACATGGTGAAAGCATAGGAGCTGAGTGAGAGATTTACACCAAAATTACATGGTCATTGTAGAATTAGAACCATGAATTCTTAGAACCTCTGTGAGTCGTGTGGATATGCTATTCTTTGCTTTTTGGAACTGTGGGCTTATTTATTTCTGTGGTGGACCACATCCCACCCATGAGCTATAGGTTGCTGACCCTCACTCTGAAGCCTAGTGTTTCAACCTTGGCCACTTGAAGATGTGTGGACTTCAACTCCCCAAATTCCGCAACCAGCATGAAGTCTATGCACCTTCAAGTTGTCAAAGATGAGACGTATTGTTCTCTAGATGCAAGGGTTGCCAACCTTGGCCACTTTTAAGACTTGTGGACTTCAACTCCCAGAATTCCTGAGCTAACATGACTGGAGGAACTCTGGGAGTTGAAGTCCACAAGTCTTAAAGTTGCCAAGGTTGGCAACCCTTGCATCTAGAGCATGTGGTATTTCCCATCAGTACCAACCCGAGAGTGAGGTTTATTCCTGACATGGAAGACATATAGTGATAAGGTAGCCCAATTTATGTAGCCTAACCCACTCGTATTTGTGTATTGGTAAACTATTTGTTATTCATATATTGAAGTATTACTTATTGTTTAGCACATAGAAATAGTTATTGTGCCTTGCTATCTATTGGTAAGAAGTTGAAGTGCCTTGTTAAGCAGAAATGACCCCAATTTGAAAAGACCATTCACCTTCCTGCTCAGGAAAGCCTGGCCATTAAGGTGATGGGCGAGACCCTGGTAGCAAGTTGCTTGGGAAAGTTTTCAGTAAGGACGAATGTTATTGATAAAAAGTCTTAGCCGATCTCGTGACCTTTAGCTGAACTGTGGTTATTGGTAAGGCGCAAGTCTTAACCTGCTGTGTAAAGCTTGTATTTTGTGACCCTTAGCTGAACTGTGAACTTTGACTGCTGAAGATGTATGCAAGGTGTTGCTCTTCATGATTGCTTTCTAATGATGTGTGTACCTGTGATTGGTTCATGGCAATGTTTGCTTTTCAAAAATTGTGCAAAAGGGGATCTACTGCAAGCCAAGCTGTGCCTATTTGAAACTTGCTTTGGGGTAACCTTTTTTGTTGGCAAATAAAAGTTTTCCTTTCCTCTCCATCTATCTGGTGTGGTTCATTGTGGGAACACTGCGTCCATTTCTGGTCACCACCATACAAAAAAACAACAACAACATGTTGAGACTCGAGAAAGAGTGCAGAGAAGAGCATCAAAGATGATAAAGGGTCTGGAGGTCCAAACGGTTGTAGGAACTGTGTATGTCTAGTCTGATGAAAAGAAGGTCTAGGGGTGACATGGCAGCAGTCTTCCAATATCTCAGGGGCTGCCCCAAAGAAGAGGGAGTCAAGCTATTCTCCAAAGCACCTGAGGGCAGGACAAGAATCAATGGGTGGAAACTCGTCAAGGAGAGAAGCAACTTAGAACTAAGGATGAATTTCTTAAAAGTTAGAACAATTAATCAGTGGAGCAACTTGCCTCCAGAAGTTGTGAATGCTCCAACACTGGAAGTTTTTAAAAAGATGTTGGTGTCAGGTTTCCAAGTGATGAAATCCATTTGAAAAGAAAAAGAGTAAAGTCCATCTTCCGAAACAATTTATTTTATTTAGGAAAGCATCAAATTGGCAAAGTCTGTTGTAATTCTGGATCTGACACAACCCAGAATTGCACCAAATAATATTGGAAATTAGAAACAGCCCCAAAAATTCACATTCCCCAATAGAAGTAAATCAACATTGTCTGGTGTCATCATTCTCCACCTCCAGGTCTCAGCAGGGTCAGCTTTTGTTCCCATGGGAAGGAGAACCACCCAGCCTAAACAACTCTCTCTATCTCCATTCTTCCCACCTTAGGAATGTGGCAAGCGCAAAACCTTTCCCCCCATAACCAGCAAAGAGAAAGAAAGAAAAGGAATATATAATAAGGCTAAATAAAATGGCTACACATATGTCTATTTTGGGCTTGACAGTTGTCTGAAGTAGTGTAGGGTTTCCTGCCAAGCCAGGGGGTTGGACTAGAAGACCTTCAAGGTCCCTTCCAACTCTGTGATTCTATTTTATTCTACATTTGAGGGGCTGCCACAAGAAGAGGGGATTGGCTTATTCTCTAGGGCATCAGAAGTAACAGATGGAAGATGATCAAAGTGAGATCCAACCTAGAACTAAGAAGAAATTTCCTGACAGGGAACAATCAAACAACTTGCCCCTGGAGTTGTGGGGGCTCCATTGCTGGAGGTTTTTCCAAAACAGACTGTACAGCTATGAAGAGTGCCTTGAGGAGGGGTTGGACTAGGAGATCTCTGAGGTCCATTCCAACCCTATCATTCTTTCTGACACAACGATCGTTTATTTTGCTTAGGGATTTGAAATTATTCACCACACCCTAAAATTCTGTCCTGTGGCTGTTGAAAGACTTTTTCTTCACTTGATGGGTTTTAGGTCTTTCAAAGAATCTCTCCTTCAACCACTAACTTAGTAAGGCCCCACCTAGAGTCCTGCGTCCAGTTTTGGTCACCACACGATAAAAAAGATGTTGAGGGTCTAGAAAAAGGACAGAGAAGAGCAACCAGGATGATTAGGGGACTGGAGGCTAAAACATACAATGAACGGTTAAAGGAACTGGACCTGGCTAGTCTGGTAAAGAGAAGGACCAGGGGAGACATGATAGCGGTCTTCCAATATTTGAGGGGCTGCCACAGGGAGGAAGGGGTCAAACTATTTTCTAAAGCGCCTGTAGGCCAGACAAGGAGTAATGGATGGAAACTGAACAAGGAAAGATTTAACCTGGAAATAAGGAGAAACTTTCTGACAATGAGAACAATCAACCCAGTGCAATAGAAGTTGCCCTCAGAAGTTGCGGGAGCTTCATCACTAGAAGCTTTCAAGAAAAGATTGGACTGCCATCTGTCAGAAATGGTGTAGGCAGATTTCCTGCTTGGGCTAGGGGTTTGGATGACCTACAAGGTCTCTTCCAACTCTGTTCATCTGTAATTTAATCAGGACTACCCAATGGGCTTAAAGGAGCTTCTCCTACCTGGCATTTTTTGGATTTGCATTTGAGCCTAGTGGCTCTGAGTTCACATTCTGGCTCTGATTTACCTATTGCTCTAAGCTCATCATGTAATTCAGGCCTGGGAAACCTGTGACGGGCTGGGGAGAGAAGAAACCAAATGAGGTATCACATGGAGGTCTTCCTCTTTTTACCTGCACTGTAATGCATGTAAAAACAGTGTACGGATAGTCCTTGACTTACAACCATTGGTGACCATTCCAAGTTACAATGACTCTGAAAAAAAGTGACCTGGACTGTTCCCCCCCCATAATTATGACCGCTGCAGCCTCCCCATGGCCACAGTCAAAATTTGGATGATTAGCAACTGATTCACATTGATGACGTTAAGCCTTTTGTGAGATTCTTATAAGCAAAATCAACGGGGAAGCCAGATTCACTTAACAACGGTGTTACTAACTGAATAACTGCAATGATTCACTTAACAACTGTAGCAAAAGGGTTGTAAAATAGGGCAAAACTCAATAATTTTCTCGTTTAGCCACAGCAAGTTTGGGCTTCTTTGTGCCAAGGGCTACCTGCAGCTTTGATTGCAGGTCTGTGAGCAGCAACTGGACATTTTAATCTTAACCCACTCCGATGCTCTGGGTCTGAGGATACTTCTGTCTCCATTTGGCAAATCCTTCACAGGCCCCTCTCCCTTGTCTCAGCCTTAAGAGGCTTCCAAGCTATCCTGTTTAATTATTCCAGTCCAGCCCTTGGACAGTGAGTTGCCACAAAATTATTGACACAATTCTTCTGCGTGGCCCTGAGACATTCAGATCCCGGGAGGTTCCCGTCATCGGAAGCACCCGGTTTGACCCCCTACTACATGCCTGACATGACTTCAGCTGCTCCCTGGTAGCACAAAGCGAGAGCAGGTATGTCAGGAATGAGCCAGTGCAAGGAGAAAATGTTCACATACACACTAAACACCACCCCGTTGCAAACAGCCTCGTTCCATCTTCTAATCCATCAGCCAAAATGAAACTGCAAATAGGAATATATCCTCAGTAAACTGGTTTGGTTTAAAGAGTCAGATTGGTATAGAGGTAAATTTGCTGGCCTAGAGACCAAGAGATGGTAAATTCTAGTCCCCTCTTAGGCGTGAAAGCCGGCTGGGTGACTTTGGACCAAACACCAGAAAAGACGGTGAGTTCTAGTTCCCTCTTAGGCATGAAAGCTGGTTGTTTGAATCTGAACCAGTCATTCTCTCTCAGGCCAACCCACCTCACAGGAGGGAAGAGTATTATGAATGCTCATTACCTTGAGGTATTTATAAAGTCATTTATTTATTTATTTATTTATTTATTTATTTTGATTTGTCAGTCGCTTACAAGATAATAGGTATAAGTATATACCTTGTTATGAATACATGAAATGGATACACATAAGAAAAATAAAAAGAAAGAATAGGACAGGGACGGTAGGCACGTTGGTGCGCTTATGCACGCCCCCTACAGTCCTCTTAGGAAAGGGGTGAGGTCAATAGTAGACAGTCTAAGGTTAAAGTTTTTGGGGTTTGGGGAAATAATGCAGGCAGGATTAAAAAAAAAATCTAATACATAAATAAACATTGCTTGCATCCACATTATACTCAGTTATACTAAAAGAGATGCCAGTCCTTTGAGATCCGCATTTTCATGAGAATCCAGTAATGGTCAGCTGCAAAAACCAGGCCATCAAGTGAAGCTGTCAGATGGTGGGTGAACACAATAGCTTGTGTGTGTGATGCACATTTGCACCATTCACAACATGGTATCAGTCTATTTGACTGAGTATCTGTTTGGAGTGTACCTTTGCACATCTGATCTGCTGCTTGAAGAAATAACGGAGTGCTGAAAATGTTTACGAGGGACATTCAGGTTGATCGCAACTGGGAATTGCCATCTCTTAAGTGACAATGGAGAAACTCAAAGTTAAAATGAGAATCTTGTGGAGTTTAGAAGGTTCTGTGATTGACACCTTAGAAGACTGACAGATCTTATGAGAATTGAGGGCAGAGGTATATGAGGGGGGGTTTCCTTGGGAGAATGACAGATTAGTATAAAACTGTATTCCACTAGAAACCTTCTTAGGTGCAAAAGCAGCTGGGTGATCTTGGGCCAGTCATTCTCTCTCAGCCCTAAGAAGGAGGCAATGGCAAACTACCTGAGAAAAATCTTGCCAGGAAAACTGTAGAAGCTTATTCAGGAAGTTGATAGAAGTCAAGAATGAATTGAACAGAAACACACATGTAGACACACACACTCACACACACTCTACATGTGGGAGGGGATCATGATGCTCGATTCTCTCAGTTGTCAATTTTGACCCCTTCTCCAGATGCCGCTAGTTTAATTTTCCCACAATTCTCTGAAACCTACCAAATTTGGCCAACATCTACAGTTCAAACTCAGATTTCTAGAAGAAGAAGAAGAAGAAGAAGAAGAAGAAGAAGAAGAAGAAGAAGAAGAAGAAGAAGAAGAAGAAGAAGAAGAAGAAGAAGAAGAAGA
>NW_020769416.1:590167-629613 GCF_900518735.1 Pseudonaja textilis | reverse complement strand
AATAGAATAGAATAGAATAGAATAGAATAGAATAGAATAGAATAGAATAGGAGTAAGAATAGGAGTAGGAGTACGAGTACGAGTAGAAATAGAATAGAATAGAATAGGAGTAAGAGTAGGAGTAGAAATAGAATAGAATAGTAGGAGTAGAAATAGAATAGAATAGAGTAGGAGTAGGAGTAGGAGCAGGAGTAGGAGTAGAAATTAGAATAGAATAGAATAAGAGTAGGAGTAGGAGTAGAAATAATAGATAGAATTAAATTCTTTATTGGCCAAGTGTGGTTGGACACACAAGGAATTTGTCTTGGTGCAAATGCTCTCAGTGTACATAAAAGAAAAGATACATTTGTCAAGAGTCATCAGGTGCAACATTTGATAATAGTCATAGGGCATAATAAGCAATCAAACCATACTAGGAAACAGTCAATATAAATCATAAGGATACAAACTACAAAGTTACAGTCATACAGTCACAAGTGGGAGGAGATGGGTGAAAAGGAGTGATGAGAAGATTAATAGTGATAGTCGTTCATTCATACATTCATACAGTTCATTGGTGTGAAGAGTAAGCTTTTGTGTTTAGGCAGGAAAAACTAAATGCACAGCTGTGCAACAGGCAAGTACCTGGCTCAACAGTAGTAACTGTGAGAGAAATCTTGGTGTCATAGTGGACAACATGTAAGTAGGAACCAGCTGTGTGCTGAAGCAGCCAAAAATGCCAGTGCAGTCCTAGGCTGCACCAAAAGAGGGATAGTATGAAGATCACAAGAAGAGATACTACTACTCGTTACTGTACCAGAGAAATCACAACTGGAATACAGCATCCAACTCTGGTCACTAAAGAAGATGCTGAGGCCCTGGAAAGAGTGCCGAGAAGAGCAGCAAGGATGATAAGGACTCTGCATGCTAAACCATATGATGAATGAATAAAGGCAAATAGATGCATCCTAGGATAATGTCGCAAGATCCAATCTGGGTTTGTGGTTTTGGACTCATGCTGCAGCTTGTCTTCCAGGGACTTCTCTCTAGCTGAATGATGAATGATGAACAATTAAGGGAACTAGGTGTGTCCAATCTAATAAAGAGAAAGATTGAAGGGACATGATAGCTGTTTATCAGTACTTGAGGGCACTGCTGGGATTCAAAAAAATTTACTAAAAATTTACTGTGGACATGGCTTGGTGGGTATGGTGTGGCTTGGTGGGCGTGGCAGGGGAAGGTTACTGCAAAATCCCCCTTCCCTCCACACCCCACTAACCTGCTTTCCAGCTCAGTTCTCCTGTGCAGGGCAACCAAAGGAGACCCAGCCAATCATCTGGGACTCAGGAGGCAGAGAATAGATGGGGGCAGGGCCAGTCAGAGGTGGGATTTGCTGGTTCTCCAAACTATTCATAAGTTCCACTACTGGTTCTCCAGAACTGGTCAGAACCGGCTGAATGACACCTCTGCTTGAGGGCTATCACAGAGAAGAGGTGATGGCTTATTCTCCAAAGCACAAGAACTGGGGTGGGGAAGAGAGCTTGTAAAAGAAAGATCCAGCCTAGAACTAAGGAGGAATTTCCTGAGAGTGAGAACGATCAGTACAACCTTCCTTCCTTCCCTTTCCCTCCCTCCCTCTTCTCCCTCTCCTTCCTTCCCTCCCTCTCTCTATTTTCCCACTCTCCTTCCTTCCTTCCTTCCTTCCTTCCTTCCTTCCTTCCTTCCTTCCTTCCTTCCTTCCTTCCTTCCTTCCTTCCCTCCCTCTCTCTTCTCACTCTCCTTCCTTCCCTTCCTCTCTTTATTTTCCCACCCACCTTCCTTCCTTCCTTCCTTCCTTCCTTCCTTCCTTCCTTCCTTCCTTCCTTCCTTCCTTTTCTTTCTTTTCTTCCTTCTCTTTCTTTTTTCTTTCTTTCTTTTTTCCTTCATTTTCTTTCTTTCCTTCATTTTCTTTCTTTCCTTCCTTCCTTCCTTCTTTCCTTCCTTCCTTCCCTCCCTCTCTCAATTTTCCCACTCCCCTTCCTTCCTTCCTTCCTTCCTTCCTTCCTTCCTTCCTTCCTTCCTTCCTTCCTTCCTCCCTCCCTCCCTCCCTCCCTCCCTCCCTCCCTCCCTCTAGTTTCCCACTCTCCTTCCTTCCTTTTCCCTCCCTCCCTCTTCCCAGTCTCCTTCCTGCATTTCTTGATCTTTTCATGGACCAGCCAAGTAGCTGAGGGGGGGAGGGACGGGGGGGGGAGGGGAGATCTGTGCACACACGTGTATTAGTAGGGGCTGCTGACTCAGGGGTGGTCCGTGGATCTGAGTCCTACCATGTCATTTTTCCCCTCTTTTTAAGAATGCTGGGTCATACAATCATGATTTTATTCAGGCCTCCGTATAAACGATAAAGAGTCCCTTTGTCTTTGATGCAATCTGTGCTGATTTCTTTTATCGCATCTATTACTTTTGCCTGAAATTTCCCGCGACGGAGTTGTTAAGTGCACAGCCTCCTCCCTGGTTCGCCAGGTGAACAAAAAAGGGCTAAAAGGTTTGAATTTAATACTTGTAAGAGAGGCCGCCACGAAACCTAATTGCTTAGGTTAGGAAATAGAAAAACATGACATTGTTGCCAGGGAAATTATATAGATGCAAAATAAAATTCTCAAAGAGATTTTTTATTGATAGAATATATAATCCTAGGAAAGAATTTCCCATTTGCAAATGCTATTATATTGTTAGTTCCTCAGTCTGAATTGTAACGTAGTATTCAACAAGGGCATCAAATATTTAGAAGTTCTTATATGGATTACAGCAGTGGTGGGATTCAATTTTTTTTACTACTGGTTCTGCAGGCGTGGTGTGGTGGGTGTGTCATGGCTCGCTAGGCGTGGCTTGGTGAGCGTGGCAGGGGAAGGATACTGTAAAAACCCCATTCCCTCCCCACTCCATTAACCTGATTTCCAGTTCCATTCTCCTGTGCAGGGCAACCACAGGAGACCCAGCTGAACAACTGGAACTCAGGAGGCAGAGAATAGATGGGGGCGGGGCCAGTCAGAGGGGGTATTTGCTGGTTCTCCCAACTACCCAAAATTTTCACAACCGATTCTCCAGAACTGGTCAGAACCTGCTGAGTACCACCTCTGGATTACAGGAAATCCTAGACTTACAACCCAAACTTGTTTGGAGAGTAGGTGGAGCCCTTTTTTTTGTGGTGGCCCATTTTATCGAGAAGAGAATGTAGGGGGCAAAGAGATTCTTGGACATGGGGGAAGCCATCTCTCTAATGTCCCCCCTGGGCAGCCATTTTGTTAATATGCCTTCCTGGGCAGCCATTTTGTTAGAGTGCCTATAAGAGGTTTTCAAAATGCTCCAATTGTATTGAAGGTTGATAAAAGTAACTTCTAGCCAGTCCTTGGACTTATGACCAGTGCAGTGTCCTGGGGGGTCACATGATTCCCATCTGCAACTTCTCAGTTGACTCCTAGCAAGCAAATTCAATGGGGAAGCTTGTAGGAAGTCGGAAGTCATGCTCATATGATATCTTGTTTAATGACTGTGACAAAAAAAGTTTGTAAGATCAGGTGCAATCTTGCAATGCCTCACTTAATGACCAACCTGCTTAACAACAACTTTTTCTGGTCCCAATTGTGATCGTAAGTCAAGGACTCCCTTTAGCTATTATCACCCCGCCCCCCCAAAAAAAACCCTGCAAATTTTCAGAACCTCACAAGTAACAGTGAAAGAGGAAAATATATATTTTGCTTTTTTTGCACAGCCACAAAGTCACAGAAAATGCCACTTGGTAAGCAGAAATAGAACGACTTGCTCACTCAATATTTTTCAACCAAGTGTACCAGAAGTGATTTGTTTTTAATTCCTACCAGGATGTTTCTGCAGTTCTGGGATCTCCACATAAGGAAAGAGGAGTGCTTCACAACAAAATATACATAGCCATCACAAGTTGGAGGTTGGAAAACACGGGTGAAAAACATTTAAGGAGTTGAGCTCTCTGCTCAGCAATTTTGTGGATCTGGAAGACATATCCTGCAATGTGCAACTCTTACACTGCAGAAATATATGGACTACACAACTCGATCAGGGCAAAGCAATAGACGCAATCTACGTAGACTTCTGTAAAGCCTTTGATTCAGTGGTACACGACAAACTACTTCTAAAACTAAAATCTTACGGTATCTCTGGACGCCTGCATAACTGGATAGAAGCATTCCTGTCAAACAGACAACAAATGGTCAAAATTGGGAGTGTCCTATCAAACTCTGTACCTGTCAACAGTGGTGTCCCCCAAGGCAGTGTTCTAGGACCAACTCTCTTCATACTCTACAGAAATGACCTCTGTGATCATATCAAGAGCAACTGCGTTCTCTTCGCTGATGATGTAAAGCTATTCAACACCACAGACAATACTGCTACCCTTAAAAAAAAATTGACTATGTATCAGAATGGTCAAACAAATGGCAACTTCAAATCTCAACAAATAAATGATCTGTCTTACATATTGGCAGAAAAAAATCAGAAAATAAAATACAAGCTGAATAGTCAAGACCTTGTTGACTATCGAAACTCTGTCAAGGACCTTGGTACTCATCTCAAACGATCTAAGTGCTAGAGCCCACTGTAACTACATAGCCAAAAAGGCGTTAAGAGTTGTTCACCTAACCTTACGTAGCTTTTTCTCTGGTAATATCACACTACTAACTAGAGCATACAAAACATTTGCTAGACCAATACTTAAATACAGCTCATTAGTCTGGAACCCACATTACGTATCTGATATTAACACAGATGAGAAAATCCAGAAATATTTCACAAGAAGAGTTCTCCACTCCTCTACTCGTTGCAGAATACCTTATGCCACCAGACTTAAAATTCTAGACCTAGAAAACCTAGAACTACACCACCTTCAGTCTGATCTAAGTACAGTATATAAAATCATACATTGCAATGTCCTACTAGTCAATGAATACTTCAGCTTCAACCATAACAACACAAGAACAAACAATAGATACAAACTCAAGATTAATCGCACTAAACTTGATTGCAGGAAATACGACTTCAGCAACAGAGTGGTCAGTGTCTGGAATACTCTACCTGACTCTGTGGTTTCTTCCCCAAACCCCCAAAACTTTAACCTTAGACTGTCTACTATTGACCTCACCCCTTTCCTAAGAAGCCTGTAGGGGGCGTGCATAAGCGCACCAATGTGCCTACCGTCCCTGTCCTATTGTTTCTTTTATTTTTCTTATATGTATCCATGTATTCATAACTATGTTTTTACTTATACCTATTATCTTGTAAGCAATTGACAAACCAAATAAAATAAATGCATATTCTTGGGGACAATGCAGAGGTGGTATTCAGCAGGTTCTGACCAGTTCTGGAGAATCGGTAGCGGAAATGTTGAGTAGTTGGGAGAACCGGCAAATACCGCCTCTGACTGGCCCCGCCCCCATCTATTCTCCGCCTTCCATTGAGTCCCAGCTGATTCGCTGTGTCTTCTTTTGTTGCTGTGCACAGGAGAACAGAGGTGGAAAGCAGGTTAATAGGGTGGGGAGGGAATGGGGATTTTGCAGTATCCTTCCCCTGCCACGCCCACCAAGCCACGCCACACCCACTAAGCCACACCCACAGAACAGTTAGTAAAAAAATTTGAATCCCACTACTGGGACAATGTGACAAAGATGCTTAGGACACCTCAAGAATGTACACAAAAAATATTCCCACCTGTGGACTTTCTCTCTTCACTATCTACATTAAATCTATCTTAATCCCTATAATTCAATGCATTTGTGCGTCTCCCAAATGGACCGAAAGATTCTCCTTCCCAGTTTTTATTTCACTTTCTGTGTGACAATGTTTTATGACATATTTTATCTTTTCCACATGATTGTTGTTATTACAGGATTTTGCTGGAAACCGCTGGAGGCTGCCCCACGGCTCGGAGCATGCGGGCGTAGAAGCTAAATAAATAAATTATTAAAATACATTAAATAGAAATGGCCAGAGAGGGCATCTCCTTTGTCCTTGGAACAGAGAGCGATTTCCTACTTAAAAAGCGATTAACCCAAATGCTTTTCAATTTATAACGTGGAGATCAATCAATAATAATCCCATTTAATCTCAATATAAATCCTTTAATTTTTTTTAATTAAAGCAACCTGATACCATCACAAACTAGGGAGGCTCACACAAGTTGACCACACAAGGGCTGCAAAAATGTGGTCTACTACAACATAAGATCTGAAAGATAAAATATACAGCTCTGATTGTATATTTCACACCCATCCTTCAGGGCTTGAATCTCATGTGGCTTTGATGTCTGGAGGGGAAACCTCTCCCTGCTCATACTCCCTCAGGCCTGGAACTGTCTTTCTAATATCAGATAAATAAAACGATCAGAGGACAATATTCTTATAGTACTAAAAAAAAGAGTTGCTTGTTGCAAATATCCACTTAAGAAGTCAAGCGGCACATCTATTTCATCCATAGTTAAATTAAGACCTCACACCCAATATCTGTGCAACTACTGAGGCTCTATTCCCCAATAATTTTAAATAGTTTTTTTTTTAATTTAATCCTGTTATTATTTTTCTAAATAATATCTGATACTCCTTCCTCCTCCTATTTCCCCCACAACAGCAATCCTGTGAAATGAACTCAGCTGAATGGCCCAAAGTCACTCAGCCAGTTTTTGTTCCTAAGGAAGGACTAGAACTCACCATCACCTAGTGATTGACTGAAATGACACCCAGATAGTTTTCAATTGTAAGGCAGGACTCGAATTCACCATCTCCTAATGATTGGCCCAAAGTCACCCAGCCAGTTTTTGTTCCTAACGAAGGACTAGAACACACCAACACCTAGTGATTGGCTGAAATGACACCCAGATAGTTTTCAATTGTAATTGTAAGGCAGGACTAGAATGCACCGTCTCCTGGTGATTGACCCAAAGTCACCCAGCTGGCTTTCACGCTTAAGATGGGACTAGAACTCACATTCTCCTGGTGTCTAGCCTGTTAACAGGGCAAATTGGATCAGATGAATTGCTGACCAAGTATGGTTGAGTTAACAGCATTTAATTTATTTAATTTATTTATTTTTATCAATTGCTTACAAGATAATAGGAATAAGTATATACATAGTTATTTATACATGAAATTGGTACATATAAGAAAAATAAAAGAAACAATAGGACAGGGACGGTAGGCACTTTGGTGTGCTTATGCACGCCCCCTACAGACCTCTTAGGAAGGGGAGGGGTCAATAGTAGACAGTCTAAGGTCAAAGTTTTTGGAGTTTGGAGAAGAAACCACAGAGTCAGGTAAAGTATTCCAGACAGTGACCACTTTGTTGCTGAAGTTGTATTTCCTGCAATCAAGTTTAGTGCGATTAATCTTGAGTTTGTATCTATTGTTTGCTCTTGTGTTGTTATGGTTGAAGCTGAAGTATTCATTGATTGGTAAGTCATTGCAATGTATGATTTTATATACTGTGCTATACTTAGATGGGACCGAAGGCGCGTAGTTCTAGGTTTTCTAGGTCTAGAATTTCAAGTCTGGTGGCATAAGGTATTCTGCAACCAGTAGAGGAGTGGCACTTAAGTCATTTGAGATGAGTACTCCAAGGTCCTTGACAGAGTTTGGATCATCAACAAGGTCTTGACTATTCCGCCTGTATTTTATTTTCTGGGTTTTTTTTTGCCAATATGTAGGACAGAGCATTTACTTGTTGAGATTTGAAGTTGCCATTTGATTGACCATTCTGATACATAGTCAAGATCTTTTTGAAGGATAGCAGTATTGTCTGTGGTGTTGAATAGCTTTACATCATCAGTGAAGAGAACGCAGTTGCTCTTAATATGATCACATTTATGTAGAGTATGACAAGAGTTGGTCCTAGAACACTGCCTTGGGGGACACCACTGTTGACAGGTACTGGATTTGATAGGACACTCCCAATTTTGACCAATTGTTACCTGTTTGACAGGAATGCTTCTATCCAGTTATGTAGGTGTACAGAGGTACCATAAGATTTTAGTTTTAGAAGTAGTTTGTCGTGTACCACTGAATCAAAGGCTTTATAGAAGTCTGTGTATATTGTGTCTATTGCTTTGCCCTGATCGAGTTGTGTAGTCCATATGTTTTTGCAGTGTAAGAGTTGCAGATTACATGATAGTTTTTTCCTGAAACCAAATTGTTTATTAGAGAGTAGGTTATTTGTTTCTAAGTGGAGAGTGATGGATTGGTTAATAATTGTTTCCATGACTTTACAGGTGACGCAGCATAAAGGTCTGTGGTACAAACCTATGGTCTGTAATTTTCAACTAGGCTGAGGTCTCCCTTTTTGAAGATGGGTATGACTGTGGCTTGTGACCATAGGTTAGGCAAGGAGCTGGCCCTGAAAGATTTTTCAAAGATTATGCTTAGAAGTTTGGCTATGGCAGTGGGTAGCTTTTTTAAGAAGTAGGAACATATTCCGTCTGGTCCTATAGATAGAGATGGTTTTAGATTGCGTAGTGTTTTTTCAACATTGTCTTCTGTAAAATCGATATGTATTAGATCATGTATTAGTTTTCTGTGGTTCGACTAGGAAATACTGGTCATGATCCATTGCTGTTTACAAATACTGAGCCAAAGAATGTGTTAAAGAGGTTGGCTTTAATAGTGTCGTCATTGCAGTCTTTACCATTAGGTCCTTTCAGGGGTGGGATGTACCTTGAATCTTTTAGTTTGTTGTTTACAAAATTGTAGAAAGTGCGGGTGGACTTGGTGCGTAGAAGGTTTTCCTCTTGTTTAATGTGATAATTGGTGCATTCAGTCTTTCTCTGGTGCCATAAATTTTTGTATCGGCTTTTGAAGTTGGCAACATGACCAGATTTGTTTTTCCACCTAAGTGATTTCTTTTTGGACTGAAGCTTCCTTATTGTTTTGGGTAATTTGTTTTTTTCTGGTTTGGGGAGTTGTTATTGGTACATATAGTTTGATGACTCTTTTGACTTCAAGTAAAAATATGTTGTAACGGTCTACAGTATTGCATCCAGGGAATAGAAATTGCCAATCAAGGGATGAGAGATCGTTGTTTATAAGATCACAGTTGCCTTTTTTGAAGTTATAATTGGGGATTCCGTAATTGCATGCGTAATTACATGGGGGACTTAAAATAAAGAGGTCTTTGGCATAACGGGATGTTTTTGTTACTGGTTTGTTTTTAGTAAAAATTGAAGGGTTTCTTCTTTGGGACACTTGAAAAGGTTGAGGTAGTGAGTTGGTGTTACTCTCACAGAGGAGCAACAGGAGTCTCTGAGACTAGCCTCTGTTGATGAGTGGCTGCAGCCGTTTTGACTGGACTATTCCATCATTCACTCTCTTGTGGGGAGACTGGGAGAAGGTCTGGAAATCCATACGATTAAAATTTGAGCAGGCGTCTGGTAACCAGCATGATTTCTGACAGATCATGTGATCACCACGTTTGACCTTCCCAGCTGGTGTCCAGTATGATTTACCTAACAACTGAAGTGCTTCATTTAGAAACCATGGCGAAATAGGTCAGGAAATGGGATGCAACTCACTTCACAACAGAATGCAACTATTTCATCTTTTTTTTCTCCATTAACTCTTTTTCTCCAGAACACAAAATGATGGATGATATGGGGCAGCAATAAGACAGATAGTATCTGGAGCCCTTGCAAAATTTGGTGGCTGCAAACCGCCCTGACCTACCAAGACTGAAGTATGTATAGCCTGCACTACAAAATAAATGTATAAATTAGCCAGTCGCCCTTTGGACATTCTGGGCTAGAATGAAAAGCTAAATTCTGCTTGGTTCTGCAAACTAGCTAAGTGAAATAAATTTGTGTGTTTGCCCAAATTTGCACAAATATTGAACTTGGGAGGATCAGGGGTTGGTGAAGAATAAGCTTTGCAGGTAAGACAAATTACACACATTCAAGGAATATCCATCTGTCTAAAAGTGTATCTTTTCCCCTCCATAGTAAATTCCAATATAATTTTCCCATAGATAGAGATAGCTGATAGCTGATAACTGATGATAGATGATAGATAGATAGATAGATAGATAGATAGATAGATAGATAGATAGATAGATAGATAGATAGATAGATAGATGGTGGATGGATGACTGGCAGATAGATGACGGGTAGGTGGGTGGATGGATGGATGGATGACAGGCAGATAGACAGATGACAGAGATAGGTAGGTAGGTGGATGGATGGATGGATGGATGGAGAGGAAGAGAGGGAAGAGAGAGAGAAAGAGGTGGGGGGAGGTAGATAAATAAGAAAATAAGTAAGTAACTAAATACATAAGTAAATAAAAACATTGTCCAGAGGCTACTTCTAAATTCAGTCCTTGAGCAAAACTGTGAAAACGCTCCAAACTTTGAAGATAAGGAGATAATGTGTATAGATCCCGAGACTTGGTTAATGTCCTGAAGGCTTTTCATCTTAGAGAGAAAGGTTCTTCTTAATTTTCTCATCCTTTTTTCACTGCTAGACTCTAATGCATTGGAAGTATTGTTTTTTTCTCAGCAAGCCACAATAGAACATCTCCAGAATGTCACTGGGACCTGCTCTCAGGTGCTGCTATTGCAGAGAAAGAGGAGGAAAAAAGTTGCAAGCTCGTTTGTTGTTGTTACAGCCATGGCAATTCTGTGCCCCTGTGAAAAAGAACTGCTGTGACCACAATGCACAGTTAATTTCTTCATACATTTGTGCAGCTCCAAGCTAAGAGGCATAAAGATCTCAGACACTAATGATTTATAAGTGGAGACTGGAAGGTAGGGGATGGAAAAGAGAGAGCAGAGGCTGAGACATTAAACAAAGATTCCACCCCACCTCCCAAAAAAACAAACTTCCAAAGGAGCAAAAAAAAAAACCTGCCTCCAAAAGTTTTGCTAGAAAAGTTGTTGGGAATTAACCAACATCTAATACATAAATTACTCATTATTGCAAAAAATTGGAGCCCCCACACGACCGACCCAATTTTGCAAAACAAATTTGCAACAATGGTCTGTTTTTTTTAACCTCCTGGGCCTCAGGGAAGCCTCCTGGGCAAAGCAGAAAGACAGCGAGGGGGATCCCAGCACAGCTTAACATTGGAACAGCTGATAGTCGGGAGGAAAAAAAGAAAAAAATACTGGTTCAGCCGAACCGGTAGCTGTTTTCTTACTACCAGTTTGGCTGAATGGTAACATTTTTTATTACCGGTTCACCCAAACCAGGCCAAACCAGTAGAATACCACCTCTGCATGGGTCGATTTCCCTGAAAACCAGAAGTAAAAGCTGTTTTTTGGCAAGAATGTCGTAAAATGGGTCACGGGCCACTGCAAAGGGCGATAAATGTGGGTCAGTTGCCGAGCACCTAATGTGCAGTTGTGTGCTGATAGGGAGGAAATTGGTGGAACTTCAAGTTATAATTAACCCTCCAGGGAAGTCTGCCATAATTTTGAACAGTTGGTAATTGACCGGTCATAAGTTGAGGACTACCTATATACGAGACCTCAATTCCTGCTGAATCAGAATTTTTCAAGAATTGAGGTGGATTTTTTCCTCTGAGGATATTTCTGAGCTGTTTCAAACTAGAGATGCTTCCAGCTTATGATTAATGTAGCTAGTAGATTTTATGCTTGGTACTTCCTTCTGAAATAATTCAAATCTCCCCAAGTGATTATTAAATCTTCCTTCTCTCTTGTGGAGTGAACCTCTCTTTTTACACTATAAGTAAGTGTTTTGCAACCTTGGCAACTGTTAAATATGTGAACTTCAACTCCCATAATTCCCATGCTACTGGCTGAGGAATTCTGGGCATTGAACTGGTATGGAATAGGTAGTACCTGACTCACCTATTAGTAATAGCAATAATAATTGCGAGAAGGAGCTAGGTGTCTTAATGGATAACCACTTAAATAGGAGCTAGCAGTTGTGCTGTAGCAGCCAAAAAAGCCAACACAGTCCTAGTCTGCATTAACAGAGGGATAGAATCAAGATCATGTGAAGTGTTAATGCTACTTTATAATGCTTTGGTAAGGCCACACTTGGAATACTGCATCCAGTTTTGGTCACCATGATGTAAAAAAGATGTTGACACTCTAGAAAGAGTGCAGAGAAGAGCAAGAGAGAAGATTAGGGGACTGGAGGCTAAAATATATGAAGAATGTTTGCAAGAATTGGTATGTCTATTTTAATGAAAAAGACTAGGGAGACATGATAGCACTGTTCCAAGATTTGAGGGGCTGTCACGAGGAAGAGGGAAGACGGAAGCTAATCAAAGAGAAAAACAACCTAGAACTAAGGAGAAATTTCATGGCAGAACAATAAAACAGAGGAACAGCTTGCCTTCAGAAGTTGTGAATGCTCCAACACTTGGTGTTTTTAAAAAGAGATTGAATAACCATTTGTCTGAAATATTGTAAGGTTTCCGGCCTAAGCAGGGGGTTGGACTAGAAGACCTTCAAGATCCCTTCCAATTCTATTACTCTGTTATTCTGCAGTCTGTCCATCTTAAACCTGCCCAGATTTTAAGCAAACGGAACCCTTTAATTGGGTGCCTAGAGCATACATATACCAAGGGAAGCCAATAGCTTTTTTTCTGCTCAATATAAAATTGAAAGAGTCATCATTCTTTGGAGTAAATGTAGCTGTTTGAGGGCAGTTGAAGAAGCCAATGACACTCCAAGTGATCCTCCAAGGATACAACTGTTAATAAAAATGTTTTGGGTGGACAGCAATCTACCTTCATTGCTTGCATGGCATGCACTTGTGGGACAAGTATTTGTGCAGTCTTGTTTCTCGGAGAAAAGTGGAAGGGCGTGGTTGGGGAAAAAAAAGGCCCTTGTGGCTTAACTCCCCTCCCCCCAGGCATAATGAAGCTTCATAACAACTCTGATAACACAAGTGCAATATGTCAGGTCAAACGGAGCTCCGAAGGTAATTTTACAGCCATCTATCTTTAGCAAAACTAAAGAGGCCCAATGCTCTTTCCACACTTAGGAGCAAAAGATGTAGACCAGATGCCTTGCAGAGCTCCCTGGCTTATGTCCAGGTGGCAGATTGTTTGGACAGACCTCTGAAATAGCAAAACAAACAAAAAGCTCAGGCAGGAAGGGAAGGAAACGGAGGAGGGGAAAGAGGGGGAGGAGGAGGAGGAGGAGGAGGAGAACAAGAGAGGAGGAGGAGGAAGAAGAGGAAGAAGAGGAGGAGGAGGAGGAGAAGGAGGAGGAGGAGGAGGAGAAGGAAGAGGAGGAGGAGAGAAAGAGGAGGAAGAGGAAAAGGAAGAGAGGAGGAGGAGGGGGGAAGGAAAAGGGGAGGATGTAGGGGGTGTGATTTATTTTAGAAAGCTCATAATAACTTTCTAAGTGTACATTTAATATTATGGATTTCAGGAACTACCACTTATTGGCTTTCAGTGTAAAACTGAGAGAAATGTTCATGTCCAAGGCCACCTTGGCATATTAATACAAGATTTATTGATTTTTTTTATATCACTACTGGCTTCCATTTTGTGCCTCCAGTTCACATTGACAAACAATACATTATTAAATCATTTAAACTCCTTATTAACAGGGGATATTAAGAAGTCTTCAAATACTTTTAAGAGAAGCCCCAGAAAAGAGGGAATGAATTTATTCCCCAAAGCGGCCAAGGAAGGACAGGAACTGATGGGGGATGGGCACCTAAACTCAAAGTAAGAAAGGATTTCCGGGATGCTTCATCTGTAGAGGTTTTCAGGCTAAGTCTGGACAGCTATTGGCTTTGGATGGTTTGAGGATTCCTGCCTGGATAGGGGCTAGTCTAGAAGACCTTCGAAGTTCCTTCCAACAGTGTGATTCAGTGTTTTTCAAACCTGCCAACTTTAAGATGGGTAGTCAACTCCCAGAATCCTCCAGCCCCGCCATGCTGGGGAAACCGTTGATTTATTATTGGAGGCTGGGTTTGGTCATGTGATGTATGGGTGGGGCAAGAAAGGAGCTGATTTGACATTCTGCTTCAGTCTATGTAATTTTTCTTCAAAAACTGATTATTTGCATAGACTCCTTTGGTTTTAGAAGTGAGAAATCTTCTGCCAGATTGCAGAACACAGCACATTTTGTTCCTTTGTGGGAAGTCCTCGGCTTACAACCACAATTGGCACCAGAATTTCTGTTGCTAAGAGAGGTGGTTGCTAAGTGAGTCGCACATAGGCTGCTGAACCCTAGCCTTTGCAACCATGTAGACCACTGTAGTACAACAAATTTCAATTTTAATATGCAGGTAATCCTCGACTTACGACTATAACGGAGCGCAACATTTCTGTTGTAAGTGAGACATTTGTTAAGTCAATTTTGCCCTTCCTCCATTTTGCGACCTTTGTTACCACAGTTGTTAAGTGAATCACGGCAGTTGTTAAGTTAATAACACATCACTAAATGAATAGTTGTAAGTTGAGGACTACCTCAACTCTTTAAGTAGCTAATTGGACATTTTTTTGCCCTAGACATTCAGCAAATCCTTGCAGTTGTTAAGCAAATTGTGAGGTTGTTAAGCGAATCCAGCTTGCCCCATGGATTTTGCCCATCAGAAGCAGGCTAGGAAGGTTGCCAGGGGCTTAGATGAGTTGCCACATGACGTGCTGGTTGCAAGGGCCTGAATTTCCACCATGTGACCTTGGGAGAGGCTACAATACTCGTAAGCGGAAAGACTGTTTATAAGTCACTTTTTTCCAGCGGCGTCACAACTTTGAAGAGTGGCTAAATGAATAGTTGTAAATTGAGGACTACCTACAGTGGTTCAGTAAATATAAATTGGTCATGGGAACGTTTTTCATTTTATCCATGTAATAATTCAAATAGGCCTAGATTGACTCTCACAGCCTTGGTGCAAAAAGATCCACCAAAGATTCCTGTTTGATTTTTTTCCAGTCAGAATAGAGCTGGAAAGCACCCTGGAGGTCATCTAGTCCAACCCCCTGCTTAAGCCAGAGACCCTATACCATTTCAGACAAATGGCAGTTCAATCTCTTTTTTTAAAACCTCCAGTGATGGAGCACCCATAACTTCTGGTTGGGAAGTTAATTGACCTCACTGTTGTGAAGTTTTTCCTAATTCTAAGTTGCTTCTTTCCATTGCTTCTTGTCTTGCTTTCTGGTGCTTTTGAAAGTTTGTCGACCCCCTTCTTTTTTGTGTTAGCCTCTCAAATACTGGACCACTGCTATCATGCCACCCCTAGTCTTTCTTTTCTCTAGAGCAGGGGTCTCCAACCTTGGCAACTTTAAGCCTGGCGGACTTCAACTCCCAGAATTCTGGCTTTGCTGGCTGGGGAATTCTGGGAATTGAAGTCCACCAGGCTTAAAGTTGCCAAGGTTGGGGCCCCCTGCTCTAGATGGGCCATACCCAGTTCCTGCAATCGTTCTTCATATGTTTTCACATTTCTTCCGCCCGTTTCATTAAAGTGATTCAAAACAATTCCCTGAAATGTCAATCCAAGCATCGGAACAATAAATAAATATAGATGCAGGAAAATGCCGATTCAGTGGTGGAGATCACTGTCAAATCTCTCCTTTCATCAGGTTGGTTTTTAGGAGGGTCTCCGGTGGGGCTATTATTTTCAATAGATTGATTTTGCGGCTCAGCCATTTCCCTACAGCACACTTTGCTGATCAAGATAGTACAGTCTTCTCCAGCATATCTCAAAGAATTCTTCTCCAAACTTCATTCCTTCTGTCGATTTAAAGCCCATAGCAATTTACCTGTTTTATAGATTTCTGTTGCAGCATCAAAGTCCACTTAGAGTGATCGTGCTTTCTTCTTTTTGTTTTTGGTGTCCAACATATTTACTTAAGTGAAATTCTGAAGATGGCCATAGGCTAAGATTTATTTTAAGAAGTGCAAAAAACTGGAAAAGGGATTATGGTTGTAAGCTGAGGGCTATTAACATGCTATTCAGCTGAGATATTTCCTGAGAAAGCATGGAAATCATCTTTGAAAGTTTGCAATATTGTTCGAGGGGCTGCCATATATAGATGGTCTTCAAGTTGTAACTGTTCATTTAATGACTATTCGAAGTTGCAATGGCGCAGAAAAAAAAGTGACTTATGGCTGTTTTTCACACTTACAACCATAGCTGAGTCGCATGACAGTGATGTGATCAAAATTTGTAGGCTTGGCAACTGGCATGTACTTATGATGGTTAGAGTGTTCCAGGGTCACGTGATCACTTTTTGCAACCTTCTGGCATCAATGGAGAGGCGAATTCATTGAACAACCCTGTTACTGAGTTAACATTTGCAGCAATTCACTTAACAGTCATGGAAAGAAAGGTCTAAAATGGGACGAAATTCACTTAACAATCCCATTGCTTAGCAACAGAAATTTTCGGCTCAGTTGTGGTCGTAAATCAAGGACTTCCTGTATTTTTTCCCAGGGCATTGAAAGTCAGGAAAAGCAAAATTGCCAACACTGAGGGGCTGCTTCTTGCAAACAACAAATCAAAAAAATTCCCAGAAGAATAAACCATCATTGTGAGAGGGTCCTCGGTGCTCTCTCGCTTGTTTTCTTGCCAACGTTTCATCACCAAAGTAGGCACCATCATCAGTGCTAGTCTTGATGAACTTACCATCACCAGCTATGATGATGTTACTTAGTTTGGGTAATGAAACATTCTTCCTCCCAACCTCACCCTAATTTTGGTTATTTGGAAATCATTGTTTACCTCCCGCGGCATCCCAGATCTAATCTAGCGTTATTCCAAAACCTTAGGAGAAAGATGAAACGTAAAGGAAAGCAACAGACACCCCCCACGCTGAATTTATTTTTATTTTTTTATTTTAAATCGGGTTTCTAGGAGAGGAAGGAAAAGATAAACAACTTCTGAGAAATCTCTTTTCAACCCCAGCCTTTGCAACCACATAAATCACTGTAGTACAATAAACTTTAATTTTAATATATTTGTTTTAAATAACTAAATGCTTGTCAAATCTCCAGTGTTTTTGCAGTTGTGGGCTCATTAACTTCACGCTGAGCCCTACGACTAAATTACTGCTTGTGTGGTTTGTCTTATAGTTAAAAGGTCTAGAAAGACGAAGCTGCCCCCCAAGAGCTTTGCTGGATGAGTTTGAGCTAAGCAGGGAAGGTCCATCAAGGGATGGATTCAGGGGTGAGATTCTACCGGTTCAGACTCGTTCTATAGAACCGGTTGTTATGATTCTGCTCCGTTCAGAGAACCAGAAAATCTGGCTGGCCCTGCGCCTCTCCACCTGCTCTTCATCTCCTCATCCAGTCAGTCCTTATCGTGCATGTGCAAAATTGCATGCATGCCTGACATCACTGACTGCATTCTCTCCTGCCCAGTCACTCCTTAAGGTATTTTTGCCCTGCCAACGATCAGCTGTTCCAATGATCAGCTGTGGTGTCTTACTGTTTCGCCCAGGAGCTTCCTTGAGGCCTAGGAAGCAAACAAAAAACAAAAAACAGGGAGGGTTGCTGCAAAAAGAAAAAAGGAAACAAAAAAGAAAGAAGAAAAGAAGAAGCCACATCCACCCAGTCACATGGCCATGCCCACCTAGCAACGCCCACAGAAACCAGTTGTTAAAAGAACCATGGGTGGTTCTTGTGCCAAGCGAGGTTCTGTGACTTCCTGAAAGGCCCTTTCAGAAAGTGTGCAAAATCTGACAACCCCATCGAAGCGACAAACAGGGGGCCCTGCAATGGTGCAGTGCGGGCTTCCCCTGTTTGTGTGGGTTTATGTATGTGTCCCATCCGGTCTGTCAGGGCCAATGATCAGGTGCCCAGGTAACTGGTTCTTTCAGATCCAGAGATAATAAGCATATAGGCAGTCCTGGACATACAATCATTCATTTAATAGCCATTCAAAGCTACAAGTGAAAATAGTGACTTATTTTTCACAATTATGTGAAAAATATTTTCACAGTTATGACCTTTGCAGCATCCACCATAGCCACATGGTCAGAATTTAGGTGCTTGGTTCATATTTATGACAGTTGTAGTGTCCCTGGGGTCAGATGATCTGCTTTTGTGACCTTCTGATGAGCAAGGTCAATGGGGAAGCCAGATTTACTTAACAACCATGTTACTCACTTAACGGCTGCAATAATTCGTTTAACAACTTTCACTCTGAATGCCCACTAATCGGCATACATTAAAATGAAATTTAATTGCCTACAGCTCTCAAAGATCCACCTCCAATATACGCTATATAACCATGACAAAATAAATAAACGAACAAACAAATACAAAATTATGCATATATTATGCACATATATTATATGGCATAGAGAAAGAATGCAGTTCTGGGGCTACCTACGTTATCTTTCTTTTCAACAAAAAGTTTAAGTGGAAAAAAATATTTTCAGTCAACTGGGAAGTCGATTACAGGGAGTCCTTGACTTAAGACCACAGTCGAGCCCAAAATTTTGGTTGTTAAGTGAGACATTTGTTAAGGGAATTTTGCCCCATTTTACCATCTTTCTTGCCACAATTGTTAAGTGAATCACTGAGGTTGTTAAGTGAGGTTGTTAAGTGAGTCTGGTTTCCCCATTGACTTTGCTTGTCAGAAGGTCACAAAAAGAGGATCCCATGACCCAGGGACATAGCAATGGTCATAAGTATGAGCCAGTGGCCAAGTATCTGAATTTTGGCCACATGACCATAGGAAACCTATTCTAAGTCTAACTTACAAAAAAATTACTTAATGACCATTGCAGTAGCACTGAAAAAAGTGACCTATGACCAGTTTTCACATTTACGACCATTGAGCATCATCATGGGATGCTCAAAATTTAGACACTTGGTGTGTATTTATGGCAGTTGCACTGCCCACCCACCCCCCATCCCTTTTTGCGACCTTCCCAGTTGGCTTCAGACAATCAGATTTGATGGGGGATGCAAGATTTGCTTAATGACCACATGAATCGATTAAGAACTGCAGTGATTCCCTTAACAACAGTGGCAAGAAAGGTCACAGAATGGGATAAAATCCGCTTAACGCCTGCTTGCTTAGCAACAGAAATTTTGGATTCGGTTGTGGTTGTAAATTGAGGACTACTTATGAAGGCTGTGGGCTTCATCAAAAAAATGTCCATCCTGTGTTGGGTGATTCTCACCTTAAATTCAAGATCATGTTTGTGTGTGTGTGTGTGTGTGTAATTCTGGGCTGCATTGCAACCCTAGTGGACAAATTATCACACGAGACCGTATGTAGCTCTGCCTAACTTCAAAACCTCCATCAATTCTGATTGTGCAAACACAACATGTTAAAAGAGACATTCAACAGGTGGCCAAAAGATTAAATCCACGCTCCTACCCATTTGGTCTCTGCTGCCCCGTCACCGTTCACACAAGCGCTGTGATCTGAACTGATTCAAAGCCAATCTTGGATCAAGGAAAATCTCTCTGTCCCAAATGTCTTCATACAGATGGCAACAAAAAGCATAAAAGATAAAAACTTCTGCCTTCCAAGATGAGTTTTAATGCAAGGGGAACCAGCAGGGCAGAATTTAGAAGAGATGTGTCAGAACCAGTGGTGGGATTCAACATTTTTTACTACTGGTTCTGTGGGTGTGGCTTGGTAGGCGTGGCAGGAAAGGAGACTGCAAAATCCCCCTTCCCTCCCCACCCCACTAACCTGCTTTCTGGCTCCGTTCTCCTATGTAGGACAACAAAACAAGATCCAACCAATCTGCTGGGACTTGAGAGGCAGAGAAGAGATGGGGGCGGGGCCAGTCAGAGGTGGGATTGGCCGGTTCTTCCAACTACTCACAATTTCCACTGCCGGTTCTCCAGAACTGGTCAGAACCTGCACGAATATAAATGTGTCAAATGCCTGGGAGTTGAAGTTCGCCAGGCTTAAAGTTGCCAAGGTTGGAGACCCCTGCTCTAAAACAGTGGCCGCCAATTGGTGGGCTGGGAACTGGTGATCCGCAAGAAAACTTTGGTGGTCCGCAGAGAAATGTCCCCCCCAAAGCAGACTGTGCGGGAACACAAGGCTGCACCACCCACATGGCCCGCCCACCCGCTGGCCCCCACCCTTCGGCCGAGTGCAAACCTTACCTTGAGTAGAGCCACGTGAGCTGGAACTGGAAGGTAAGACCAACGGTGGGGGAGAGAAATCCGCCCCGAGGTGGCTTGTTGACGTTGGTGGGAAAGTCGGTCCCTTATTCCAGAGCTGCAATAGTCACAGGACTGGCCCTTTGGTCATCCCGGAGCAGCTCCTCCAGTCCATGGCTGGCTGGTGCACCTGGATGGATGACCAAAGGGCCAGTCCTGTGACTGGGACCGACTTTCCCGCCAACGTCAGCAAGCCACCTCCAGTCAAAATTCATCTTAGTGGTCTGTGGGATTTAAAATGATGAGTTTGGTGGTCCCTGAGATCCAAAAGGTTGGCGATCCCTGCTCTAAAGAATTGTAGACAGTGGCTAAGTCTTCACTTCCACATTTTCCAAAGCAGCTTTTGGGAATAAAGACTGAAGCGTTATACAACCTCAAAGAAGGCCCACCTACTTTGTCAGGTCGAGGAGCATGGCATTCCTTTTGAACCTGGAATGTCTTTTCCATGAATAACACCACTTCCTTTTAAAATTCCAGGCGCTGCCATCTCATCCTCATTTCATCAGACTCTCATCAGCGCGAGGCTTTCTTGGTCACCCTGCTGTGTAATTCTCAGTTCTTGTTCTTGAATTTTTAGTGTTAATTAGCATGAAAAGATTTAGATGGGTTCCACTATTCTTCTCCTCCTTTCCAATTTCGAAGGCTGTTTAAAAGCAGAGCTGCTATTTATGCTCTGCCTTCCTCCAATTTTTTGCAAATAGGAAATTAAATCGATAATAGTTATTCTAGAAGAGCCTTCTCATTCTAAAAGCCTACACAGGTGGCCCTTGATTTGCAACCATAATTCGGATCAAAATTTTCATTGCAAGTTGGTTGTTAAATGAGCCATACCCTATTTTACAATCTCTACTTGCTGTAAGGCAAATCACTGCAGGTAAGTGAATCACATGGTTGTTAAGTGAGTCTTGTCCACCCCACTGACTTTTCTTGTCTTTTGGGAAGGTCACATCTGGCAGTCACATGACCTTGGGGGTGTTGCAACCATCATAGATACATGCTGGTTGCCAAGTGCCCAAATTTTGATCGCGTGACCATGGGGTGCTGCAACGATCATAACTGTTAAAACTGGTCACTTTTTTGTAACTTCGAACAACCATTAAATGAATATTGTAAATTGAGGATTACCTTATCTGATTTCATCTGTTACATCTTTTGAGCACTCATCTTCACCTGGCATAAGATATATGTAGCAGCTAAACAAGATAACGGATAATCAGAGTTGGAAGGGACCTTGTGGGTCATCTAGTCCAACCCCCTGCCTAAGCAAGAGACCCTACACCATTTCTGACAAATGGCAGTCCAGTCTCTTTTTGAAAGCTTCCAGTGATGAAGCTTCCACAACTTCTGAAGGCAACATCTGTTCCCTTGGTTGATTGTTCTCACTGTCAGACAGTTCCTCCTTATTTCCAGGTTAAATTTCTCCTTGATCAGTTTCCATCCATTGTTCCTTGTCTGGCCTACAGGAGCTTTAGAAAATAGCTTCACCCCTTCTTCTTTGTGGCAGCCCCTCAAATATTGGAAGACTGCTGTGTTGGACACACACCTGGAAATAAGCAGATGTAATAAACAGCCTTTGCAGCTGTGCCAAGAAAGTTCCACATCTGTTTGTACTTTTATTCAGGTGACCCCGAGGACACAGATAAACCTCCAAGTGACCTCAACAAACTCTCAGAGAGAGTTTACTTTAGTTTAGTTTAGTTTATTGTCATTGCACCTCATATAACAAAATCAAACACCATCTTCAATGCACATCATGACCATGAAAATAAACACAAACACACATCCTTCACCCTCCACACATTGAACCGAAAACCCCCAACACCACACCAACACTGCACAATACAGCAGAATTCAAAAGAGCCACTGTCCTGAGATAGAAGCTGTTTTTCAGCCTATTTGTCCTTGTTTTTATTATTCTGTACCATCTGCCAGATGGTAATAGTTCAAAAAAAGGCTGCCCAGGATGAGATGGATCTTTGAGGATGTTTTGAACTTTCTTCAGGCAGCTGGAGCTATAAAGCTCTTCCAAAGAGGGGAGAGGGCAACCCATGATCCTCTGGGCAATGACATTAACCCTCTGGAGTGCTTTCCTATCTGCCACTGTGCAATTGGCAAACCATACAGAGGTGCAGTAAGTTAACATACTCTCTCTGGTGCAGCGGTAGAAGGTCACCAGCAGTTTCTCATTCAGTTGTTGTTTTCTGAGAAATCTCAGGTAGTATCATCTCTGGTGGGCCCTTTTGACCAGGGCTGCAATGTGAGCATCCCAGGTCAGGTCCTCTTTTAGGGTAACACCCAGAAACTTAAAACTGGCCACTTGCTCCACTCGGTCTCCATTGATAAGCAAGTGCTGGATGTCTGATCTGTTCCTTCTATAATCCACTAGAAGCTCCTGAGTTTTATTGCTGTTGAGGACCAAGTTATTGTCTCCACACCATGAAAGCAACCAGTCCACCTCATCTCGGTAGGCAGACTCATCCCCACCCCGGAGATGAGTCCCACCACTGTTGTATCATCTGCAAATTTAGCAAGAGTATTTAGCAAGAGTAAACCAACAACCAGATGACTGCAAGCCATATAAATCCTCCCATTCCTCACCAGTCAGTTAGAACTGAAGAAGCTTCTTGGTTGAGAAGCAAAAAGTTTTCAAGGAAAGCAAAACCCAAGAAAGTCTGGTTGCCTTTTGGAAAAAGAACTTTTGGCATATGACCTGGATGACTGAGAATCTCCATAGACAAGCAGATGTAAAACTTTTAGGTACCGTGGTTATTTCTCCGTGGAGGGTGATACAGAATCAATGTTGTGAGTCCTGTTTGCTTGTCCACTGCACCATTCGTGACTTCCTAATATCTCTCCTCCTTGTAAATTGCTCCAGCTAGTCTAGGCAAGAAAATACATTTTTCCTATGAGCTGATAAATGATTGAAAAGGGTTAGCAAAATATTGTTCAGTTGTGATAGCAATAAGAAAACTCTAGATATAATTAAGTTGTGATAGATTGTTTCCATGTTAGAAGACGATTTGCTATGCATTTCTCATTTTAATATTTTAATCTTGTTATGTTTTCTCGCTTGAATGTTTCTACAGAATTCTGCTCTATGACCATAAATAAAATGTCACAGATCAATTCCTCGTCCTAAGATTAAAACAATAATCTGTACCCATGTTGGTGTTGATACTTCATTCAGTACAGGCAATCCTCAACTTATGACCACAAACTGAGCCCAATTTTTTGTTGCTAAGTGAGCCCCATTTTATGACTTTTATGACTCAATTTTTTTTCTGTGGGTGTGGCTTGGAGGGCGTGGCAGGGGAAGGTTACTGCAAAATCCCTATTCCCTCCCCACCAGCAGCCTGCTTTCCAGCTCCATTCTCCTGTGCAGGGCAAGCAAAGAAGACCCAGCCGATCAGCTGGGACTCAATGGGAGGCAGAGAAGAGATGGGGACAGGGTCAGTCAGAGGCGGGATTTACAGGTTCTCCGAACTACTCAAAATTTCCACTACCGGTTCTCCAGAACTGGTCAGAACCTGCTGAATACCTACTTCTGGTAGGCTTGAGAATTTTTGCTACCCCATCCGCAATCTTGCACATACAGACAACCAGATGGATAGATTAACTTCACAACATCGAATATCTTGGGCTGCTGTAGCAACTTCATTAAAATATGACTGATGAGGTCCCAAGGCGCTGAGCGAGAGACCACTGATTGCCTAGTTAGCGTGGAAATCATTGCCGATTTCTCATGAAATCTTCTAAACTATTAAAGTTATTTGTCAGCTCTGGAGTCAACCTTAGGAAGGATGTGCTTCAAATTTAGGCAAATCCCAAATCAAAAGGTGTTAAATCAGGCAGGCTTGGGAAATGGCCAGTCAGTACAAGATCCAACTGAACAAAGATCTCTGAACCCTTCTGAAATTGTGCTGATGTTTTCACATAAAGAAAAGCTCAGGCTACAGCCAGAAGCCAAGGTGGGTTATGGAACCGTGACTGATGGCTTTGGTTCACGATGAATCATTTTTGAGAAAAGGATGTGACACTAGATCATGCGATGGTCCAAGAGTATAGGGCTATTTGTTATCTCTCCTTCCCCAAAGCAAGAAAGATAATAAAGTTTACAAGAGGATATAGGAGACATATATAGAATGCTAGTTGTTTACATCTTCTGTGTCTATAATTCAGCCTCTGCCCCATTGTACTTTCGATGACTTTCCTTTTTAAAATTTATTATGGTTGGTCACACAGTCAGCCAGCTTTAGACTGGATCTGACATTTTTGTCCACTTACCGAGTCCTTTCCAAGGACCTGGGATAACAGACATTGTTTGATGGTAGTAAAGGTCTCATTGCAGGATGTAAGCTGTTCTAAGTAAAGCTGCCTTTTGCAATTGACTGCTGGCTATTATCTCAATGCCAATGATATTATGGTTTATTTAATTTAATTTATATGCTCTCCATCTCAGTATTGGAGTGACTCTGGACTTTAAAGCTGGGAAAAGCTTTAATCTGTTTATAGTTCAGTTGAGCCCCTGTGCTAATTTCTTGTCTATATTTGCAATTTTCTTACCCAAACTTGTGCATGGGATCTATGCATTTTCTTGCAAAGTTTCACATAATAAAGATGCTTTCTCCTCACCAAAATAAAAAAAAACCCTGTGACAGGAGAATCAGAATATAAAATAACAGAGTTAGAAGGGACTTTGGTAGTCTTCTAGCGCAAGCCCCTTCTTAAACAGGATACCCTATACCATTCCAGACATATGATTACCTTCTGACATTGTAAAATTGTGTTTCTATCTATGTTTCTCTCTCTCCCTCCATCTCTCTCTCTCTCTGTGTGTGTGTGTTTAAAAAATAAATCTATTTCATGTTGTTTTCATAATAATTTTATTTCTGAACCTGGAACCTGGCAGTTTTGATTCCCACACAAAGAGGTCAGTTGGGTTGCAAATTTCAACCTGCCATGAAGTATTTTAAGAAGGGATTAATCATTTCATCATTAAAAATCAGAATGAAAAGGCTTCTAAAAAGCCTGTATGTCTCTTCTTCTGAAATAAATCACTTTAATAAAGGCATATTAATCTGGATTATATCATCCAAGTTCACATGGGGGGGAATGATAATTTGATTTCTAATGTCAGTGAGAGATTTAGATTTTGAATCATGATTTATTATATTGAGGTAATAAATTGGAGCAAGTGAAGGGAAATATATCCGGATCACTCCAAACAGGCTGTGGTATCTCATCATTAATTGGTTTCAGGAGGTCCAATGGGTGACAAAACCATTGAGTATCAAACAATTTTTTCCCATAAGAAATAATGTATTGAGTCACAAGGAAGCCGACACCCACAAGTTTTAGCTTGCACATTGAGCACAGGGACATAATTTTCATCAAAATGCATTGAGTACCAAATTCAGTGAGTTTCAAAGCAGTTGAGTACCACTATATTCTGAATTAGAGAATTGATATCTAGTCTAGAGATGTTTTATCTTGAAGTGAAGATAATCACTTCAGTATGCAGTCGAAGTCCCATTAGTGTTGCATGTGCAACATATATTAAACAAAGTACACAATGCAACATTTAGATGGCTGACATTATATATATATTTAATCTTGCTAGATGCTTTCGTATCCTAAAACCAAAACTGATTTTACTGCAATTATAGGAAAACATTGCTAAGTCATAATGAGGGTTTTTTTTTTAAAGGAATGTTTTGGGATTGCTAGTTTTTGTACTTCTTTAACCAGTGCTATGATGGTCATTGTAGGCATGAATGCAGTGGCCATCACAAGGTATTTAACTGGTAGTGTTTCATAATATTCATACATTCCTTGATGAGTAATATACTGTAGAGAGGTCCCTTATTTTATTAATATATTTAAAATGAGTGTAATATTCTACAAAACCCACTTTTCCCCTGGCAGCTCACAACTGTGTAAATTCTCACAAAATTCAAGATGAATTAGAACTTGTCATAATGTTATAGAGGTCTAGAAAAGGAATGAAATCCTAGCCATTTCTAGTTATACATTTGTGGAGAGCAAAATAAAGAATTATTTCTCCTGCAGAAGAGTATATAATTATATGTGTTTTTATAGCTCTTTCACCCACAAAAAATTACTATGTAAAATTTTTAATATTCTTTGCTTACCTGATTATTTTTTCATCAGTGCATCCTGTTTGTGCACAGTGGGATTATACACTGCTCAGAGTCAGAGTGGCATAGAAACCTAGCAGGATAAATATATAAAACTATAAAAATAAAGTACAAATATATAGCATTATGTATGAATATATAGCATTGAAATATATACACAAATATATAGCATTATTCACAAATACATAACATTAAATCTACAAGGTTGGTTGTAACATTAAATTTACAAAAGCAGAAGTCCAAATGAAAAATGATTAAACCACCTCGTATTCCAATATCTGGCAGAATAAAAATATCTTAGCTTGATGCTCTAAAGTTTTTATTAAGTAGGTCGAAGCATTACTGGTAGTTTGTAGTTACCAACACAATTAGGAATGGTAATTCTGCCACTAAGTGACGGAGTTATTTTTTAAAAATAAATCACATGGTCGTACCTGACTTAGAAAGGCAATTCATTGGATCTGATCACAGTCATTAAGTGAATCACCACTGGTCATTAAGCACAAAGTCACACAATTATGACTTTTGACTTCCTTCAGCCTTCCCAATTGATTTTGTTGGCCAGAAGCTGGTAGTGAGGTTTTCAAATTGTGATCATGTGACTGCATAGATGCTATAATGGCAACAACTTCAAGGATTGGTCATAAGTCTCCTTATTAAGTACACCATAATATCCATCAGTCACTGAATGTATGATCATTAAGTGAGGACTATTTCTAAGTGCAAGTTTGATTCAGTACAGATTCCATTCAGATCGGATCAGCCTTTCTCTGCAAGTTTGATGAAAAGTTCAAATCTAAATATATATATGAGAGAGACAGAGACAGACAGACAGACAGACAGACAGAGACAGAGGCAGGGAGGGAGGATGGGAGAGGGAGAGGGATGGAGGAGAGAGAGTGGGGAGGGGGAGATAGATAGGAGACAATCAAAATGCCAGAAAGAAAACAATACCTTCTCGCCAGCAATCAACACCCAAATGAGTAGAAATTAACACCAAGATTAATATTAGACCAACAATCAAGAAGTAAACAACACCCCAATCAAGGAACTGCCAAAGAAACTATAAACAACAGCACAATTAAGGAACTATCAAACCATATGCACCAACACTGACTGGGCAAGACACTAGAATAGAAAATGAGAACACCCCCCTACTAGCACTGATGATGTTATTTAGTTTGGTAATGAAACATCTGCAAGAAGACAATCGAACTAAGTGAGCACCAAGGACCCCACAATTCAACTCTGAGCTACAGATATTCTCTTCTTCACAGACAAATATAAGACAACCAACCAAAGGCTTTCCAGTGGAATGCAAACATCTCCAGTACTCCCAACCAACACTGATAATCAAGGGTCAATAAAGAATTTTCAATGAAATTTAGATTCAAGTGTAGATTCAGATTCTGAGTAAAATCATGTACTGATTTTACAATCAGCAAATTGAGAATCAAACCACAGTGTAAAAATCCTAGTGTTATCCCTGTTCAGATCATCCTAATTTGGAATTTGAGGTTTTACAGAAGCAACTCATAAATGCTTAAGATGTTGGAGATCGTAATAATTAGCAGAAGTGAACTGACTACAGAATATATGAATTTAAGATTGTAGAATCCCAGAAAAGATTATGCATTGTTTCCAACTTTGATATGTGAAGCTTCAGTTCCTAGAATTCTGTAACAGTTTGGTAAATTTAGCAAATTTAAAATGTGTGGTCTTCAACCCCCAGGATTCATGCTGGCTGGGGAATTCTGGGGAAAAATTAGAACATTTGAATGTTAACAAAACAAAAGAGATTTTAGAAAGAGACAGCATAGTTGCACTTCGCTTTATATCAAGGCTGCAGCTGTGGAAGTGGTCAACAGTATTAAGTATCTGAGGGTGCAGATAACTAACAATCTGAATCGGGCTCTCCACATGTCATCCTTAGCGAAGCCTGCAAACCAGCCTCTGCATTTCCTGCATTGGATGAGGACATCTTTTTTCTTCTGTCCTGGCCACTTTTTACAGAGCCACAATTAAGAGTGTTTTAACAAACTGCATCCCTGTTTGGTTTGGGGGCATCAGTGCCTCAGATAAAAGGTCCCTACAGAGAGTGGTGAGAACAGTGGAGAAGATTATAGGAAGCTTGCTTCCCGTTATTCAAGCTTATAAGCGCTGTGTGCTTAGAGCTTGAAGCATTGTTAGAAAACCCTACACACACACCCACTGCACGGTCTCTGTTTCTGTTGCTCCCCTCTGGGAGGAGGTTTTGAAGTATTTCTAGCAGGACTACCAGATTCTGTAACAGTTTTGTCACAGCTTTGTTCCTTAATGCCATCCCTCTTGTAAATTTGCAAGATTTTTTTTTTGCCAAGTATATGTATGCATCTGAACTAGACTTTGATGTTTCCGTGTTATATGTGTGTGTGTGTGTGTGTGTGTGGAAATGCATAATGTTATCTTTTGAGAACTGAATGCAACAAAATTTCATTTTAATGTATGAATGCTTAGTGTACATTTCAAGTGACAGTAAAGTTTTATTCTATTCTAACTAAGAAAAATTTTCTGACAGAACAATTCAGCAATGAACGCCTTTCCTCCAGAAGTTGTGGCTGCTTCATCACTGGAGTTTTTTAAAGAAGAGATTGGACAGCCATTTGTCTGAAACGGTATAGGGCAGTGGTGGCTAATCTTTTTGGACTCCTGTGCCAAAAATTTTGTGTGCGCCAGCACCCAGAAGGCAATACACACGCCCCCCCATGCTCCCTGCACATGCACATGCAATTTCCTCCCCGCCACCATCCCCTTACCTGCACTGCACCTCCCAGCTAATTTAAGGCCTTTTTTGGCCTTGCAGAGGCTTGAGAGAAGCATCTGCAGGCTTTGCAGGCTGAAAAATGGGCCTGTTTCATCACTTTGGGTATTTCTGGAAATACAGAAAGTGATGAAACAGGCCTATTTTTCAGCCTGCAAAGCCTGCAGAGGCTTCCCTCAAGCCTCTGGCAGGCCAAAAAAGGCCTGAAAATCAGCTGGGAGGGGCGCGCATGCACAGTGAGGTAAGTTTGCCTGGGGCTCGCATGCCTGCACAAATGGGCCTGCGTGCCACTTGTGGCGCTTGTGTCATAGGCTCACCATCACGGGGATAGGGTCTCCTGCTTGGGAAGGGGGTTGGGCTAGAAGACTTTCAAGGTGCCTTCCGGCTCTATTCTATTCTGTTGTCTAAAATTTGGCCCTGGGCTGGGTTCAAAACCATAGAGCTGTGAGTTTCTGTGTGCTGCAATGACACATTTTTCAAAGACGTAAAAAGGACAATGAGAACAATTAACCAGTGGAACCACTTCCCTGCAGAAGTTGTGGGTGATCCATCACTGGAGGTTTTTAAGGAGGAGGTTGTACAGGGGTTGCAACATCCTTTCCAGTTTGCTTACTGTGTTAAGGTTAACCCTAATCCCTAACTCTAACCCTAATCTAATACAAAGAATGCCTACCTTCATAACAACCCCAATATGGGTAACCCAAATGAAATGCCATGGCTGAGCAGACTTGCTTTTATCTCGTACATTTTCAAGTCCTTTGGGGAAACAAAATCTGGGTTTCCATATGTGAGGAAAGAGACATTTGAAAGAGGTGGGAATCGTGTAGGGTTGTCCTTAGAAGGTTAAAATTCTGCAAAGTCAGGCCTTCCAGCAAACTCCTGGCAAGCTGATTTGCTTGCAACAATCGGAGACTACAGAACTCTGCAGTCAGACCTGAGGCTCTGCAAAGCGTTGTTGATTTATCATGGCTTTTCCCACACAGCATATTTGCTATAGTTGGGGAGAAGCCTATATAGGTCAGAAATGCAAAAATAGGCTGCCTCCGCCCTCCTGCTTCCAAAATAGAAAGCAACAGCCCTCCTGGTGTTGCAGCCTAAACATTCAGAAAGTGAAGGCACGGTGGGACAAGAATGAATGGAGCCCAAGACGAAAGCTTTAGGGGATAGGAGTTCATTCAGGTGGCCTCCAAAAAGCTAGCATGGCAGGCAGAAGACATTCCCGTGCTTCTCATCCTTAGCATCTCTAAGACATATGGACTTCAACTCCCAGGATCCCCAGCCGGCAAGAATTCTGGGAGTTGAAGTCTACGCATCTTAGAGTGGCCACATTTCAAAAGCGATCCTATAGGAGTCCTGACAGAATGGTGACAAAACAAGTAGGGTTTACTTAACAAGTTCAACTACTACTTACTAGCCTTAGTAAGACCACATCTGGAATGCTGCATCCAGTTTTCTGGTCACCATTTTATAAAAAAAGAGATATTGAGACTCTGGAAAGAGTTCAGGAAAGAGCAGCAAAGATGATAAGAGAGCTGGAGGCTAAAACATATGAAGAACGGTTGCAAGAATCTAGTCTAGTCTAGTCTAGTGAAAGGAGGAACTAGGGGTGGCATGATAGCAGTGTTCTAATATTTGAGGAGTTGCCACAAAGAAGGGGAAGGTTCTCCAAAGCACCTGAAGACAAGAAGCAATGGAGGGAGACAAGGGGGACAAGCCACCTAAGACAAACTAAGGAGAAGTTTTCTAACGATGAGAACAGTTCAACCAGCTTTCCTTCAGACATTGTGGATACGCCATCACTGTAGGCCAAGGGTCTTCAAACCTGGCTAGTCGAAGACCTGTGGACTTCAGCTCCCAGAATTCCTGCGCTAACAAGACTGGAGGAGGAATTCTGGGAGTTGAAGTCCACAAGTCTTAAAGCTGTCAAGTTTGAAGACCCCTGCTGTAGGCTTTTAAGAAGAGATTTTAAGAAGAGATAACCACTCGTCCAGAATGATATAAGGTCCCTTGCTTGAGCAGGGGGTTGGACTAGTGGATCTCCAAGGTGCCTTCCAACTCTATTATTCTCAGTAACTCTGAATGAGAGCCAGAAGCAGAGTGACACCTTGCGAAGAAGTTTTCTCAACTGTTGACTTCAGAGGTCTCGGGGGACTTACTGAAATGAAATCTCGGCAATGTGTTTTCAGTTTCAGACACACGATGAGAAGACCTAGCTCCCTGGAGGAAGTTCTGAGGCTGAGAAAGGCAGAAGGAAAGAGGAGGAGAAGGTGGCCAACGCGATGGTGGTTGGATTCCATTATGGTGGCATCCCTGGGAGACCTGAAGTGCCAAGTTAGGGACTGATCATCTCAGGAAAAAAAATCATCCATGTGGTCGCTAACAGCTGACATCAATTTGATGCCACTTGATCGATCAATCAATTTGCACTCAGGAGCAATAGGAGCAGGTAAGGTTGGAGGAGAAATTTCCTAAAGTAATAAGGAGCTGAATACAAAACCCCACTCGTAGATATTGTAATTCCCAAATCCTGCCTCTTTTTCCCTTTTTCTTATTCCCAATTCGCAGCTAGGCCACTGAAGATTTTTTTCCCCCTCCCCCATTATTTAGCGAGTTGTCCCTTTTAAGGCGGGATTCCCTGTAGGTGGCTGGTTCTCAGGCAAGCTAAAAAGCAGAATTTAATTAACACCTTCGCCAGCGTTTCTGTCTGCCGCATTCAGACAGGCAAACAGTGCCCTCTAGTGTCTGAATTGCTCAACAGCTCGGGCCCCGCCTGGAAGCCCAACCTAGTTTCATCCTTGCAAGGATCAAAGCTCACACCTTTTGGGACTGGTTGTGTGAAGTCAGAAAATCCAGGGAGCTGTAAGGAGGCCTATTGGCACATGTTTCCTTTGAGTTCTAACAACCAGCAAATCTTCCCCCACAAATGTGATAATATGCAGCCGTCTTAACCATCTGTTCCCAGTTACAAAACCACATCACAACTCTGACAAAAATTCCCAGGTCACTTACAAGAACATACACTTTCCAACTCGCCAAATACTTGATGCAAACATTTATTTGTTTTTTTCCCCCAAAAAGCACATTTGCTGTTTTAAAATGCCCTGTGCAATCTCCTTCTGTTCAGTCAGCCCACTTCTTCCTATCTCTGCCTTTTCCCTCCAGACTCAGTCCTCTATTTCGTTCAAATACCAGCCTTCTGTCCTCTGGCCCACATCGCAACTGCGTTAGTAACATTAAAAGAATAATAATAAAAATGCAAATTCTAATAAAGAAATAGAAATAATTTCTCATTTACAATTCTACCAAACAGCTTTCAAACAGTGTCTCTTCTCACTATTCAAATGGGCAAGTGCATCAATTGGTGCCGTGTCTAGGATAGAAACATAAAGCACTAGTAGCATTAGTGGTAGAGACAGATCTAGATTAATTACAGGTAGTCCTTGAATTAGGGCCACATTTGGTACCAGAACGTCCATTCCTAAGCAGGACAGTTGTTAAGTGAGACATGCTCAACATTATGACCCATTTTTGACCTGGTTGTAAAGCAAATCATTGCGGTCATTAAGAGATGCTGCAACCATCATAAATACATGCCAGTTGACAAGGGTCAAAATTTTGATTATGTGACTGGGATGAAGCTGTAACTGTCATAAGTGCAAGGACCAAATCTCACTGGAAATAAGGAGGAACTTTCTGACAGTGAGAACCATCAACTAATAGAATAGAAGTTGCATTTGGAAGTTGAGACTTTCAAGAAGAGATTGGACTCCCATCTACCAGAAATGGTGTACGGTCTCCTGCTTGAGTGGGGGGGTTGGACTAGATGACCTACAAGATCCTTTCCAACTCTGATTATCTGTTATCAGTCACTAAATGAATGGTTGTAAGTCAAGGATTACCTGTTCTTCAGGTTGAACCCAGGGCATCTCATAACTGAAGATCGCTGGCAGATTAATTTCCTTTAATAGTTGCCCTCTGTGGCAAGTTCTTCCAGAAAGTTGTCAGAAACACAGATTCATGACTAATTAAACCTCAGGTGAGGTTGTCCTTAATGTGGGATACGTGTATAGGTTTCAGAGGTTCTGTGAACTTGGATGGGGAAAAAAATACAGGGAGCCCTGGCTTACAGCCAGTTGTTCAGCAATGGTATAACGTTATAACAGCACTTAAAAACATGGGTTATGAGGCCCTTCCATTAACGATGACCATCAAATTTGCAACTATCACAGCATCCTCATGGTCATTTGATCAAAATTTGGGCACATGGCTACTTGCATGTATTTACAGTGGTTGCAGCATCCTGAGGTCATATGGTCAAAACCCAAAAACTTGGCAACTGGATCGTATTTACGACGGTTGCAGTGTCCAGGGGTCACGTGATCACTTTTTGCAACCTTCTGATAAGAAAAGTCAATGGAGAAGCCATTGAACCACTGTGATACTTACTTGACAACTGCAGTTATTCACTTAACAATGGTGGAAAGAAAGGCTGTAAAATGTGGCAAAAGACACTTAAATTTGGGGGTCTATATATTGCGGTTGTAAATCGAGGACTATTTGTGTATTTATGGGGAACTCTTGAGAGAAAGTCAACAATCCTGTGTCTTGGATAATTTAGCTCGGCGTTTCTTAACTTTGGCAGCTTTAAGATGTGTGGACTTTAACTCCCAGAATTCCCCAGCCAACATAGGGAATTCTGGGAGTTGAAGTCCATGTAGTTTTAAAGTTGTTGAAGTTGAGAAACACTGATTTAGTTAATGCTAGTAAGACTCATAGTCTGTACCCCATTCTTTTTACTATCCCTTTTTTAATCTCAACTATGAAGAAACAATTACAGAAAGAGGAATCAGGTTTTGCATTATCTTGGTAGATATTTAGATTTTTTTTTTTTTGTACATGGAACAAAATAGCTGCGTCTTCCCTTCCCTCATTAACTTCTCAAATAACTTCGCTCCCCGATAGAGGTTCCCCCGCCCCTTCTGCCCTTGATATATGCATGCAATTCCCATTTGAGTTCTCCTAGCATTCTAGCAGGAGAATAGACCCCTATTAGAAGAGGTGGCAGCAAAGAACAACGCCGTGATTAAATGCAAAATTGAAATTATAATGAAAATTGGGGCACTGAAAAGAAATTTAATTAAGTAAGCAACTGCAAATCAAACAGAAATGTATTCATTATTTAATCAAGTAGTGAAGTGCAAAATTTCTTCTAATCAGGAAAAGACTCCGAGAGCAGATAAAGGACCTGGGAAATCAAGGAACAATTTCAAAGCCGAAGGAAAATACCACCTATACCCCGATACAAAGGAACATTTGTCTGAAAAACAAAAGGTTAGCAAGGGAAGCGTTTCTTGCTTTTTCCCCCCTCTTTTTTCCTTTTTAACCCAAACATCAAGACATTGTGATTAGCTGAGCTTGATCAGAGTCTGGGCAATTTTCAAAATATAAAAAGCATAATGCAGATGAATGGAGCTGACCCTTGTTGCCTGAATGAGTCAAAAATATAATCCTTGTGCCATGATTGTCATTTTTTAAAGACCAGCTTCTGTGTCTTTCATAGAGCAACTGGGTAAACCCAGGGGTGGGATTCAAATTTCTTAACAACCGGTTCTGTGGGCGTGGCTTGATGGTCATGTGACTGAGTGGGTGTGGCTTGTGACTGGGTGTGGCTTGGTGGTCATGCAATTGGCTGGGTGTGGCTTGCATGTAAATATTGAATTTTTTATTTTAAAAAAGAGCAACTTTTACCCAAAATCAGGCAAAGCAGGCAGGCAGATTGAGTTGCTCGCAGAATCACAGATTCACTCAGAGATCTACCTTTCTGCAATCTGATGCCTGAGTCTGTCACATAAAATTTGCTTGCAAGCAGATTCATAAAATTTACTAGCAAGCAAGCTCACAAAATTAACTCACAACACACTATCTATGTAAATATTGAATCTTTTATTTAAAAAAGAGAGCAACTTTTACCCAAAACCAGTCAAAGCAGGCAGGCACATTGAGTTGCTGGCAGAATCATAGATTCACTCAAAGATCTACCTTGCTTCAATCTGCTGCCTGAATCTGCACTGAAAAATAGAAGTTTCAGTCCTAAGGAAGGTTCAGGTCTGCTCCCAGGCCACTTCTCCTCCCCGCAACCCCCTGAATACCACCCCTGACTGGGCCTTAGGGAAGCCTCCTGTACAACAGCCATTTAGATTAGCTAGAAAGCGAGAAATCCTATATCGGAACTGTGCAGAATTGTAACAACTGGTTCTATAGAATCCCATCCCTGGATGGACCTCCTTAAGGGAGGAGATCTGTAACATGTCCTGCCTCCCCGCTCTGGTGAGTCAACTAGATGTGGCTGGGAAAAGACAGTCCTTCAAATAACAAGCCAGGTTGGGCTTTGAAGGTGATAACCAACTCCTTGAATTGGACCCAGAAGGAAATTGGCAATCAAGGCAGCTCCCTCGAGACAGGAGACACATGTGCAAATCTAGATTTGAACAAAACTGGGGGGGTTGGGGGGTTGTCCAAACTGCACAGAATCTTAGCTAGGGGTTCTCCCCAACCCCTGCGAATCCCCAGTATAGGCCACCCCTGATCCTATGCCGTACCAGACAAGTGGTTGTCCATTCTCTTCTTTAAAATCTCCAGTGATGAAGGCAAGCTGTTCCATTGGTTAATTGTCCTCACGGTTAGGAAATTAGAAAGGGGGCAGGGCTTTGGCCAGACGTTGTGGCCACTATGTTGACTTTCTTCACAACCACACTCAGATGCCTCCACTTGAATGAACCTTCAGGGAATGAAGTGAGCGAGAGTCCTTGTTAACACTGGGACTTAGCATGCTTAACTAGATTGGTTAAAGTTTAGAGATTAGTTCTGAATTTGATTTATTTATTTGAGGGGCTTTGTAGGTTATCAAGCCCATGTTACGAGTTTATGATTCAATGTGTAACCCCATTTAGCACAGCTGTTATCTCAAAAATCCAGGCTGCCTTATTTTGAATGGAATCTGTGCTTTGGAAAAGATTTTGTACCAAAGTGCACATCTGTTACACTTCGGTACTTATTATTAGCATATTATTGTATGGATTTCTCTCAAACTGGGCATTTACCCCAAAAAATGAAGTTTGAGAAACTCAGCCAGGAGTAGTATTTAAATATTGAAAAGAATATTAAATACTACTTAAATAGTAGTTATACTACAAGAAGTTACAAGAAGCCATGGATGGAAACTAATCAAGGAGAGAAGCAACTCAGAACTAAGGAGAAATTTCCTGACAGTGAGAAAAATTAACCAGTGGAACAACTTGCCTCCAGAAGTTGTGGATTTTCCAACACTGGAAGTTCTTAAGAAGAGACTGGACAGCCATTTGCCTGGAATGGTGTAGGGCAGTGATGGCGAACTATTTGGGCTCCAAGTACCCAAAGTGTGCATGCGCATATCCAAAATGCAAGGTGGGCCCCCCATGTTTGTGCATGCTGCCCCGCACATGTGACCACACTCCCCACATGCGTGTGCATCCCCACATGTACCTGTGCCCCTCCGTGCATATGCCCCGCCCCCATACATGCGTGGCAGAGACCCAAAGGCCAGCTGGCTGGTGGGAGACATGCGCACATGTGTGGTGGAGCTGAGCTGGGGCAAGAGCATGCATGTTCTCTTCTCTGTGTGCCACCTGTGGTATAGGGTCTCCTGCTTGAGCAGGGGGTTGGACTAGACGACCTCCAAGGTCCCTTCCAACTCAGTTAAAAAATAAAATCAGATTGCTGTGTCAAAGCCTCATGTCACATGGAGATATTTGTGTATCATAAATACAGAATTGTTCAGGAAACTTTAGGATAAATGACTTCATGATAAAGCATGTAAAACTAAGGCCACTGCTCTGCATAGAATTTATGTTGATGAAAATTCTGAAGTAATTATTCTTACATAAATAGAAATGAAGCACCTGCTAATTAAGCCGGCTGCAAAATAATAGCGTTTATCTCTTTCAAATGGTGTTTTAAACAAAGTTTAACGAATTGCTAATACGGTAGAAGCATGTCCTTTGCAATTGGTCATGCCACGTGGAGACAGAAGGAACCTTCCTTTGGCTCATTTAGTTCTCTTTCCGTGGGTCATCGTTTTTCAAGCTTGCTGAGGAATTCTGGGAGTTGAAGTCTTAAAAGTTGTCCCATTTGTAAAACACGGCCATGCGTGATTTTAAGATCTGCCATCGGGGTTCATATTCTGAGAAATGGGCTCTGACCTATAAAGGGCTCAGCCTTGGAGGGGTTTTGAATATGCTGTGGTTAATGACCACGGGCAGAATGAGAGGCTGGTTCAGCCGCCCTTGGAGCAGACGGCAGATTGGAGTCCCGATGAAAGGCAGCAAATTCTTAGTTGTTCAATTTGCTATCATTTGATTTTCACGACTGAGGATGGGAATAGCTGGTGAAATGAGTCTGAAATTTTCCATTTGTGCCAAGTAGAGATGTCCTACCAGAAAGCTTTTCTTCTGAGATGTTGCTCAGAGCAACCTTCTTCTTCTGGCGGTCCTACAGCTCCCTACAGAGGCAGATCGTAGTCATGTCTTATCCTGCATCTTCCTTCCTGCCTGAATTAAATGCACCTATGAAGGCCAGTCAGGACTTAGAATTAATGGAGCGGCTGCTCCAGAAGCAAGAAGTGGCAGCTTGAAATATCTTGGCTTAATGCAAGGCCTGATGTTCGCTTGGATGGTTTGGGACATTACTGGTTATTAGGAACCACTCAGGAAGATGTCTCAAACCAGACATTTGTTGGATCCTCTTCTCTTCTCTTCTCTTCTCTTCTCTTCTCTTCTCTTCTCTTCTCTTCTCCTCTCTTTTTCTTCTCTTCTCCACTCTTCTCTTTCTCTTCTCTTCTCTTTGTCTTCTCCTTCTCTTCTCTTCTCTTTCTCTTCTCTCCTCTCCTCTTCTCTTTCTTTTCTCTTCTCTTCTCTTCTCTTCTCTTCTCTTCTCTTCTTTCTCTTCTCTTCTCTTTCTCTTCTCCTTCTCTTCTCTTTGTCTTCTCCTTCTCTTCTCTTCTTTTCTCTTCTCTTCTCTTTGTCTTCTCCTTCTCTTCTCTTCTCCTCTCCTCTCTTCTCTCCCCTCCCCCCCTCCATTACCTTTCTTCTCTTCCTTCTTTTCTTTCCCTCCACACAGTTTTACTCTTTTTTTATTTTCTCTTCTTCTCTCTTCTATCCTCCATTGAAAGGAATTTCTGGTTAAAGAATTCTGAGAATTGAAGTACGCACATCTTAAAGATGCTAAAGCTGAGGATCATTAAAGGCACTCTTTGACTTACAACCACAGTTGAGCCCAGCATTTCTGTTGCTAAGTGAGGCATTTGTTAAGTGAACTTTGTTAATGACCTTCCTTGCCACATTTGTTAAGCGAATCATAGCAGTTGTTAAGTCAGCAATGTGGTTGTTAAGTAAATCTGCTTTCCCCATTGATTTTGCTCACCAGAAGGTCACAAAAGGGGATCAGGTGATTCCAGGATGCTGCAACTGCCCTAAATATGCCAAGTATCCAAATTTTAATCATGTGCATTGGAGATGCTGCAATAGTCATAAATGTGAAAAATGGTTGTAAGTCATTTTCAGCGCTCGTCGTAACTTCAAATGGTCACTAAACAAATGGTTGTAAGTCAAGGACTACCTGTAGTATAAGGCAAGCTGGTTTCTTCCCAACCCAACGCTCTTCTTATAATGGCCAACCACCAAAAGTCAATTCAGACTTCCCATCTTCTAGTCCAGGGCAACTTAATTTTCGATGGTCATCTTTTAATCTATTTTCTCCCCAACACATTCAGGAAAAAAGGTGTAATTACGGACTGGTCTCCAGTTCAGTCGAATGTCCTCCCCTCTCCTTCCCCTCCCTCCCCTTCTTTTTTTTCATTGGGGAAAAATGCAAGCAAATAATAATTCTGCATACTTTAAGTACATTGTATCAGAGTCTAAACAAGAGAACTGTCAGGTTTAATTAGCAGCTTAATTTAATGTTGTGTGAACAGTGACTCACTCTGAGTGAGCAAGGGAGGCTGTGACTTGTCTGGGAGAAAGGAGGCTTGTCTGGGAGAAAGATGTGACAGCGGGAGAGAAATGGAATTGGGGTGGGAGGAGAAGAGATTTATGGTTTGAGTGCAGCTGAATTTGGACGCAGGTAGAGTGAGAGACACCTGGCCGACAAAGGTACATATAATCAAAGCTGTGGTTTTCCCACTAGTAATGTATGGCTGCGAGAGATGGACCATAAGGTAGGCTGAACGCACAAGAATTGATGTGTTCAAACTGTGATGCTGGAGAAGACTCTTGAAGAGTCCCTTGGACTGCAAGGAGATCCAACCAGTCAATCCTCTTCTCTTCTCTTCTCTTCTCTTCTCTTCTCTTCTCTTCTCTTTCTCTTCTCTT
>NW_020769416.1:550592-590067 GCF_900518735.1 Pseudonaja textilis | reverse complement strand
CTTTCTCTTCTCTTTTCTTCTCTTCTCTTTCTCTTCTCTTCTCTTTCTCTTCTCTTTCTGTTTTCTTCTCTTCTCTTTCTCTTCTCTTTCTCTTCTCTTTCTCTTCTTTTTTCTTCTCTTTCTCTTCTTTTTTCTTCTCTTTCTCTTCTCTTTTCTTCTCTTCTCTTCTCTTCTCTTCTCTTCTCTTCTCTTCTCTTCTCTTTCTCTTCTAAAGGCAATCAAACCTGACTGTTCTTTGGAAGAACATGAAGCTGAAAGCTCAAATACTTTGATCATGTCTCGTGACAGTTAGAATAATTAATCAGCAGAATGGCTTGCCTTCAGAAGTTATGGGTGCTCCAATCCTAGAGGTTTTTAAGAAGAGATTGGGCAGCCATTTGTCTGAAGAGGTATCAGGTACAGAGGTGGTAATTCATCAGGCTCTGACCAGTTCTGGAGAACTGGTAGCAGAAATATTGAGTAGTTTGGAAAACCAGCAAATCCCACCACTGACTGGAGATTTTACAGTATCCTTCCCCTGCCATGCCCACTAAGCCATGCCCACAGAACCAGAAGTAAAAAAAATTGAATCCCACCACTGATCAGGTCTCCTGCCCGAGCAATGGTTTGGACAGGAACAGGGATCTCCAACCTCAGTAACATTAAGACTTGTGGACTTCAACTCCCAGAATTCCTCAGCCAGTTTGCTGAGGAATTCTGGAAGTTGAAGTCCACAAGTCTTAATGTGGCCAAGGTTGGAGACCCCTAGACTGGAAGACCTCCAAGGTCCCTTCCAACTCTTTTATTCTATTCTCTTCTGCAAAAGGAGAGGGGGACGGCAGAGGATGAGCTGGTTAGATGGCGTCATTGATGCAATGAACATGAATTTTGGGCACATACTGAGGGATAGTGGAGGAAAGGGCACCTGGTGTGCAAGCAGGGCTGGACTGTACCAGTTCTCCCCAGTTAGGGCAAACTGGTAGCTAATTTTATCATTTTTAATTACCGGTTCGGCAAACCAGCAAATCTGACTCCTGGCTAGCCCCACCACCCCACCCCAGCCCTCCTAGGCGTCTCCATGCAGCCTGTTTTGGCCAGGTCAAGTGCAGGGCCTGCACAGAGACTCGGGGAGGGCAAAAAACAGGCCTCCCGGAGGCTCCAGAAGGCCAAAAATGAATCCATTTCTGGCCTCCAGAGGGCCTCCGGAGCCTGGGGAGGCCATTTTTGCCCTCCCAGAGGCTCAAGGAAAGCCTCCAGAGCCTGGGGAGGGCAAAAACGCTCTCCTGCCGTGGTGCAGGAGGCTGACTAAGCCACACCCACCATGGCAACGCCCACCCAGCAACAGGGCAACCAACAGCTTGCTAAAGTTTTTGAAGCCCATCCCTGTGTGCAATGGTCCACAGGGTGGTAAAGAATCAGACAAGGGTCACATGACTTAGTGACTGAACAACAACAAAAAAGAGTGAAAAAGAATTGGCATAGTTTGCAGCTTGGGCGTGTTGCCAAGTAATAAACTGGGTGGACACTAATTTTGGAGCTGGTGGATATCTATGGGGACATTTTGTTGTGGGCACTCTTACAAGATAGCAACCCATTTGCAGAACAGTTCTACGGGGACTGGACCAGTTGCAATACTCCTTCTTTATAGTCTTGCTTTATACTACAGCGGTGGGACTATGCTTGCAATACAGTATTGGTCACTACGATACTAAAGAGATGTTGAGACTCTAGAAAGAGTGCAGAGAAGAGCAATAGAGATGATTAGGGGATTGGAGGCTGAAACATAAGGTAGGCAAGTGACAACAAAACATCAATGCCCTGGTGCTTTTTTCTTACAAAGATGGGTGTGGTCAAGCATAATTGTAAAGATCAAACAACGATGCTAAAGAACCTTAAAAGGTTACTTGAGCACTGAAGAGATGAACTTAGTACAAGTGGAGATTTGCTTAATTTTCATTAGCTTATTAATAAGTAATTAAAAACTTTTTGTAATCTATGAATTAACTTTAGCCAGAGTTATTAGTTCTGCCTCTCTCGGCTTGAAGGGTTGACCACAAAGACTCTTTAGGCTGGCCACAAATGTCTATATAGTGAGAGCAATAGGAAAAGTACAAAAGAAATCTGTTTTTTTAACTCCCACTGAATGCAAAGTTGAAAAGTATAAAGCGAGAGATCGCTTCCTGGGTATGCCAGACAGGCTGATCCCTTTATTAAGATGAGACCTTTCGAAGAAGTTAGAAGCAACCTTAACCTATGAGACAGACCAAATAATAATGAAGATTGACAGGCATGCAAAATGGGAAGTTATAGTAGCTATATTGAAAACAAAGAGCACAGTCCAGGCTTAGGAGAGCTAGAGAAAATAAAAAATATGCTGTGTAGGTTGTTAAACAACCAAGAAAAGGTTAAAAAAAATGTAACTTTAATGAAAATAAAAATGAAATTTAAAAAAATCCATTCTATGCTTAAAGCAATATTCAGTTCCGGTAGAAGTCAGGAAAAGTGAAGAAGTTTTCATAGTACATGAAAGGAAGCATTGCAAAGGGATACTTAAAGGTTCTGTCTTGGACCCAGAGCTCTTCAACATCTTGATAAATAATCTAGATCAGGGGTGTCAAACACAAGACATGAGGGCCAATATGGTCAGATCTGGCTTGCAGGGCCGGCCTGAAAAATGTAAGGGGCCGGCAGTGGTGGGATTCAATTTTTTTTACTACCAGTTCTGTGGCCGTGGCTTGGTGGGTGTGGCTGGGGAAGGATACTGTAAAATCCCATTCCCTCCCCACCCCACTAACCTGCTTTCCAGCTCCGTTGTCCTCTGCAGGGCAACAAAAGAAGACCCAGCCAATCAGCTGGGACTCAGGAGGCAGAGAAGAGATGGGGGCGGGGCCAGTCAGAGGTGGGATTTGCCGGTTTTCTGAACTACTCAAAATTTCCACTACCGGTTCTCCAGAACTGGTCAGAACCTGCTGAATACCCACCTCCGGGGGCAGGCCCATGTTGGTTCGGCCAGTCTACCCAATGATAAGAGGAAACATCAGGCCAGCATGGCTTCGGACTGGTCTACCCAGTGCAAAGAGGAAACATGCCAGCAGTTTGGGGAGTGGTGACAATCTGGCCATGCCCACTCAGTCAGCCACACCCAGTGAGTGGTGCCAAGCTGGCTACACCCACCCAGTTGCCCTCCTCCCTCCCCCTGCAAGATCAACCACAGCCCTCAATAAAATTGAATTTGACACTCCTGATCTAGACGTTGGGATAGAAAAGGAACTCCTCAAATGTTCAGGCAGCACTAGGCTGGGAGGAATTGACAACCCTTTGGAAGGTAGACTGAGGGGAAGCTTGTTAAAGAAATATCCAATCCAGAACTAAGGAGAAATTTCCTGACAGTGAGAACAATTGATCGGTGGAACAACTTGCTTCCAGAAGTTGTGAATGCTCCACCACTGGATGTTTTAAAGGAGAGATTGGACAAATATTTGTCTGGAATGGTGTAAAGTCTACTGCCGTGAACAGGGGGGTTGGACTAGAAGACCTCCAAGCTTTTCTAACTATGTTACTCTATACTCTGAAGAGATTACATAGTAGAATATCTTTGACTAGCTCCTGTTAGGAATGTAAGTCACCTAACAGTTGGGTTGGAAATGTATAAACCAGGATAGACATTTTAATACTGTCTCTTTAAGGAAATGCTAAAATTGTAAATGGGTGTGGTTACTCAAACAGCCATAAGATGGAGCCAGAAACCTGGGGTGTTCTGTCCTGAGTGTTGTTAGTTGCTAGATGTTCTGATGTTCGCTGTTTTTGGTTCCTGAATTTTTTCCCTGTTGACTGTTGCTGATCAGAGTTCTTCATGGATTTGATGTAAGTCTGTTACTGAAATGTTTATGATACTGGACTTTGTTTTTGGATTATCCCTGGACTGAATACTGACTGCCTTAACTGTGTATGACTTGGACTGTTTGTTGGACTTTGCTTATCCGTTTACATTTTACCTAAACCTACATTTTACTATACAGTGTATCTGTGTGCTGGTTGTGTGTTATTCCTCACCACTCTCACTACATCTCCCTGTGTGCGCTCATTCTCCTAACTTTTAATACTGTAAAGTTCTTAACAGTTGACCTTCTTAGTGCAGTTCAGTTGGGGGCTGGGGGGTGGGAAAAAGCTTGTTTTGATGGGATGGATCAGCATGGATGACTTCACTTCCTTGCAAAACTGCAGAAATTGTACTGCGGCTTGAAGGCTCCTGAGCTTACCCAGAACAACTTGGGAAAGGGAAAGAAAACGTATATCAACTCACTCTCCATGACTCCAGGTGGATTACAATTATATAAAAAAAACCTCAGTAAAAAACAATGCAGATAGTTCTCGATTTTGCAACCATTTATTTAGTGACAGTTCGAAATTACAACAGCACTGAAAAAAAATGATTTATGACCATTTTTCACACTTACAACCATTGCAGCATCCTCAGAGGCTTGGCCACTGGCGTGTACTCACAACGGTTGGAGTGTCCTGGGGTCATGAGATCCCCTTTTGCAACCTTCTGACAAGCAAAGTCAATGAGGAAATCAGGTTAACTTAACAACCATGTTACTAATTTAACAACTGCTGTGATTCACGTAACAACTGTGGCAAGAAAGATCGTAAAATGGGGCCAAACTCATTTAACAACTATCTTGCTTAGCAACAGGAATTTGGGGCTCAATTGTAGGCGTTAAGTCGAGACCTACCTGTACTTCAAAGGACAAATACCACCAACTCAAATTAAGCCATTTTGCTTGGGTGGGGGCACTTAGAGATCCTCCCCCTGCCTTCCAATTCACAGCCAAATCAAAATTCAAGGCAGCGGCCGAGCCTCTTCCTCTTTTCATCAACTTCTCTGCTCACTAACTTTCTAATCTCTTGGCTGCTGTATATTCAGCCGGTGGAGTCACGAATCTACCGTCCCGTCCTGTTGAGACCTAACAATCTGAAACCTATCCAAGCATTTGATAGAGTGAATGCTATGTTGAATGTATGACAGACATCACACCCATTTTAATTTTTTTCAGGCAGTAGAGCATCAGCAGTGTAAATTTAGCAGGTGCATCTTCTTCTTTTTTTATGCTCACTTCTTGGGCCCACCAGATCATTTTGCTACGGGAAAACGTGCAAAATACTTTGGTTTGCTTGGACTGCTTTTTCCTTCATTCTCGAGAAAACTGGAAATAGGAAACTCTTGGAAAACTCTGAATAGGATCTACACCCTTGCATGTTATCTGTCGAAACTCTTGTTTATTTATTTTTTGCCATCAAATGTTTATTTTACTCTGTTCAAAACTTTAAAATACAAACTTCAAAAAAAAGTGATACAAAAGCAAAACAAAACTAGACAAGACTACACAAAAGTGCATATAAAGGAAAACAAACCCAACATAAATTGTTGCCCCTAGTTGAATATAATCCTGACAAATATATTTCAAAGTCAATAACTTCTCTCCCCCGCCCCCCTTGCAAAGCAAGCATACAATTCATAATTGGGATTTTTAAAGAAGAAATTGGAGAACATTTGTCTGAAATGGTATAAGGTATTCTACCTAAGCAGGGGGTTAGACTAGAAGATCTCTAAGGTCCCTTCCAATTCTGTTATTCTGTTCTGTTAAACACTGGATCACATAGTGATCAGCTGCCATTTGAGAGCTCATAGAGGAAGAAAATTAGCTGGAGAAAACGACTTTCTCCAACTAACAAACATTTTAATTGGATAAATAGCCTAGAAGTTAATATATGGAATACTTACTCTATGCTCATGAATCAACTTATTTTAAAATGTAACCTGTCATTAATATATAATTTCTTAAACTTCTCAACTCTTACAAAATGGACTACATATTTCTATCATACACATACCATAGTATTACATGTTCCTTCTATATAACTTTATTACTATTAACCATGTGTACTGTGCCATACTCTGAATAAATAAATAAATAAATCCTTCATTCTCTCCAAGTTGAACACCTTCTTAGCAATTTATTAGCAATGCTTTTTTTTCTCTCTTTAGCATGATTTGAAAAGAATCTGTTTGAAAGGAAGGAGCATGGTGGATAGTTGATTATTAAAAACTTTTAATTGAAATTTGTTATAAAATAAAATACAAATAGAAACAAAAGTTGAGGATGAAAGAAAAGGTGGCGGTGCAGCCAAATACAAAAAGATACAACCTTAATCTTTTGTTTTCCAATTCTACATATTTCATGCAGTTTCTCTGTAACAATAAAGTCATTCTGGTCATCCATATCTAAAATCAAAGTTTGTTTGTTTGTTTTTCCATTTTGAGCACAAAGTCCAGAAGAGGTTTCCAGGTTAAAACAAACATAGATTCTTCTTCTTAATTAAAGCAGTCCATTCTGCCATCTTCATGAATTGATGTCTTCAGCAAGAAGTGGGAAGACCCACTCGTATACCTACTTGGCTCCTTCTGGGCAGAGATAACATCATCTTGAGGTTCTGGAAAAAAAGATATAAGTGCAAATATTTAGGAACATTGTAGATCGGAGGAACATTTCTGTATAAACTTTCATATAAAAGTCAACATTTTCTGGAGTATGAACTCCTGTATCAGATAAAGGTAAAATGTATGGTCTCTTCTATTTATCCTATGGCAAATAATTTCCAAGAAACTTTAAACCCGGCTTGAAACACCTGCAAAATCTAAGGTGGATCAAGATACTTCCCCAAGTCTTCTCTTTCTCAATTGAGGAGGAAGAGGAAGAGGAGGGGGTTATTCTGAGACCATTTCCCAGAATTCAGCCACATTTGCAGTGGTGTTATCTTACTAACTCAAAGAAGGGGGATTTAATCTTCCTGAAAACATGTCCATCTCTATGACCAGACAGGCCCTGCATTGGGTGGCAAAAATTGGGTTCATTAGCTTCTCAAACCTTGTTCTGCCTCCTTGAAATATATTATCACATCTTTTTCTTAAGGCAGGAAGTCCGGAGTGAATAGCCCTGTGGCTTGTGCAACTTTTATTTATGTATTTATTAATTATTTTATTTATTTTGATTTGTCCATCGCTTACAAGATAATAGGTATAAGTATATACATAGTTATGAATACATGAAACGGGTACATATAAGAAAAATAAAAAGAAACAATAGGACAGGGATGGTAGGCACATTGGTGTGCTTATGCATGCCCCCTACAGACCTCTTAGGAAAGGGGTGAGGTCAATAGTAGACAGTCTAAGGTTAAAGTTTTGGGGGTTTGAGGAAGAAACCACAGAGTGAGGTAGATTATTCCAGACATTGACCCCTCTGTTGCTGAAGTCGTATTTCCTGCAATCAAGTTTGGTGCGATTAACCTTGAGTTTGTATCTATTGTGTGCTCTTGTGTTGTTATGGTTGAAGCTGAAGTATTCATTGACAGGTAAGTCATTGCAATGTACGATTTTATATACCATACTTAGATCAGACTGAAGATGGCATAATTCAAGGTTTTCTAGGTCAAGAATTTCAAGTCTGTTGGCATAAGGTATTCTACAATGAGTAGACGAGTGGAGAACTCATCTTGTGAAATATTTCTGGACCTTCTCAACTGTATTAATATCAGATATGTGATGTGGGTTCCAGACTGATGAGCTGTATTCGAGTATTGGTCTAGCAAATGTTTTGTATGCTCTAGTTAGTAGTGTGTTATTACCAGATAAAAAGCTACGTAAGATTAGGTTAACAACTCTTAATGCCTTTTTGGTTATGTAGTTACAGTGGGCTCTAGCACTTAGATCGTTTGAGATGAGTACTCCAAGGTCTTTTACACAACTTGGATCATCAACAAGGTCTTGACTATTCAGCTTGTATTTTATTTTCTGATTTTTTTAACCTTCTCTCTCCATGGGTGCTAAAATCTGTAATGCAAGCAGTAAAAGAGGCACATTGCTAACATAAAGCAATCCTAGAACTGGGAAGCTGGAGGGATTAGTCAAGATCTCCACAGTGTGCAGGAAAACCAATTAGACCACCCTCTCAAGACATTCAAAATCTCCAAAGAGGGAGACTCCACCATCTCCATAGGTCTATTGTTCTACTGTGGTGCAAACTATACTGCCAGGAAATATTTTTTCTTATACTGAAATGAAATATAAGTAGCTGCAACTTATACCCATATTTTCTCGTCTTAGTTTCTGTGTCCATGGAAAAGAATTCTCGGTCATCTTTCCTGGTTCATGTACTTGTCCTCAACTTACAAGCACAATTTGGATGACAATTTCTATGGCTAAGCAAGCGATCGGTTAAGTACACTGTGCCCGATTTTATGACTCTTTTGCTAGGGCTGCTAAATGAATCACTGCTGTTAAGTGATTTCTGAGATCATTAAGTGAATCTAGTTCCCCACCTCCACCCCGTTGACTGTTTGTCAGAAGCCAGCTGGGAAGGACACAAATTGTGATGCTGCAATTGTTGTCAATACCAGTCAGGTACCAAATTCTCAAATATTTATCACATGACTGTGAAGAGAGTATGACAGTAGACCCGCAAGCCTGTTTTTCCCCCCTGGAAATGAGAAACAACATTCTGCTTAAATCCTGTTGTTTCCAATTTGCATTTGTTGTGTTGGGGTATCCCAGGCAAGCCACAGTTAACCATGGTTTAGGTTCCTGTACAAACATAGTTCCCTAGGGCTTAATGGTTGACCATCCTTGGACAGCCATTTGTCCAGAACGGAATAGGATCTCCTGCAGCCCTCCCAAGGGGGTTAGGCTACTAGAAGAACTCCAAGGTCCCATTCCTTATTCTGTTGTTCTGTTATTATATTAGCAATAGAGATTTATTTTATAGATTTTGGGGCGGGGGGGAAGGTAAGGAACCAAATTTTAATGCCTATGAAGGGACTGGAAAAATACTGTATGAAAAGGCTTTCTGCCTATTTAAAGAAAATAGTTAAATGGTTTTTCAGCCTCCCTGGAATTGCTAATGACAGCAGGAAAAAAGTCCATCCTCAAGCATGAATGTAAGAAAGCTCTTTTGGAAGACGAGAAAATAGCTTTTATTCTACCTTCCTGTTTATTCAATGTTCAAGTAGATGCTTTGAGAGAAAGGCTGAATCATCTACACTGCAAAAGGTCTTAAATTAAAATGTTGCAAGCCTAAACTGGGTCAGAATGAGACTGAGATAAAAAAAAAAAAACTTTGGTAAACTATTGTCCCTTAATATAGTGATTGATTATTAATGCATCATTCCATGTGTAGAGCTCCTTATTTCAGAGATAAGATCAAACTGAAAATGAGATGAACTTTTATTGCCTGGCATTTTAGATACAGGTATCCTTCTTACAAGCCTTCGTTTAGTGACCGTTTCTAGTTACAGTGGTACTGGAAAAAGTGTATTACAACCATCCTCATACTTACAACCATCACAGCATCCCCCAGGGTCATGTAATCAAAATTCAGGTGCTCAACAACTGGTATGTATTTACAAATGTTTTCAGCATTCCAGGGTCATGAGATTGCAATTTGCAACCTACCCAGGGGGCTTCCAACAAGCAAAGTCAATGGAGGAAGTTGGATTCATACGATTCACTTAACAACAGCAGAGATTCGCTTAACAATCATGGCAAAAAGTCATAAAATTGGGTGTGATTCACTTAACTTGCCTTGATTACCAATGGAAATTCTGGCTTTGATTGTGGCTGTAAATCGAGGACTAACTATACATGGGACAAACCCAAAAGGTATCTTTTAAGAAGCAAACTAGAGCGTGTACCCAATGCACCACCGGATGTAGTCCAAAAAAAGGCAAAATGGTGGCTATGATGGTGAAATTGAAGCTCCACTCATTTTTTAGAAAAATGTGTAAAAAATGGATGCTAGCTAGAGAATTCTGGGAGTTGAATTTCACACATCTTAAAGTTGCTAAAGCTTGGAAATCATGCTTTAGAAAAATCTTACATTATTGCCATTTAGATTTCTCCTGTCCAGGTTATGAATTAATCTCAAGTTTAGGATCATAAATAATATCTTAACAGCTCAACCACTCCTATTCCATTGATTGAATTTCCATTCTTAGGATCCTTTTTTTTTTTTGACATTGATATCTAAAATCCTTTGTAACTGGAGATGCAACTGAATTTTTGCACGTGGAACTTGAGCGTGTTCACTCCTTAGCCTGTTGCTCTAAATTCCATTTTTCCTTCTTCTTATTAATATGTTTATAACGTTCCTGCTAATTAATCTCCTATATTTCCTGCTCATTGTTAAAGGTCAGATGGAATACTTAGAAAGCGTGCATTTTAATTCACCTAATTAATATGAAGCATTGTTCACATTGTTGAGCATTTACAAGATTTAACAGAAAAGATCAACAATTTCTCTCCTTGACTTAGGAGACACGGTCACACAAGCATACAAACCTCTTTAAGCAGGGAAACCCTCCACCCCATATAATCTCAAAAAAAGATCTTCCTATTCATTGCATATTACACTGCATATCTTAGAGGTGTCGTACTTGTGTCGTCATGGCGGTGTCACATAACATATCAGGACTTTTTCCCCCTTCACTAGACCGGGCGGGGACAGGGCCAGCATGTGACGCATCTGGCCTGTGTGCCATGAGTTTGACACCCCTGGTGCATCTGGTTAAGCTACAAAAACAGATTCCCATCAAGTTTTTCCCTGATTGCAGATTCAGAAGTTCAAGGTCAGTCTGAGATCAGTTAAACCTGGCCTCATTTAAGAATAATAGAGTTAGAAGGGACATTGGAGGTCTTCTAGTCCAACCCCCTGTTCAAGCAGAAAACCCTATACCATTCCAGACAAATTGTTGTCCAATCTCTTCCTGTAAAACCTCCAGTCTTGGAGCACCCACAACTTCTGAAGGCAAGTCATTCCACTGATTATTATTCCCACTGTCAGGAAATTTCTTCTTAATTCTAGGTAGGTTCTCTCTTTGGTTAGTTTCCCATCTGTTGCTTCTTGGCTTGCTTTCTGGTGCTTTGCAGAATAAGTTGACCCTTTTCTTTGTGGTCGCCCCTCAGATATCAGAACATCACTGTCATGTCACAATTCTAGAAAAACGAGCTTCATTTCAGAGGTGAAACGGGGTTGGTTGTTTTTATCTTGAAAGAGAGACCACCAGGAAATGCCGAGAGTCTAGGTTCAACTCAGAATGTACATACAGTCCTTCCCAGGGCTACTTATGTCCTAGATTCAAAGTTCCAACAGCTGTCTGTTGCCAAGAAAGCTACGTGTTTAATTCATTAATTTATATGCCACTTTAGCTCTGAAAGATTTTGTAAGTGTAACTATAATAAAACCATTCAAGTCCCCTCAAAGGGTTGAAACTCTGAATGTGTCTTTCTCCCCCTGCCCTTTATTCTAAAGTGAACTAGGGGAAGGTCATCTCTGAGATGCTTTCCTGAATTGCATTCCTGCTTGGGCTCAGATTTCTCTTATCTAACCTTGTCTAGGTTGCTTCTCTCCCTCTTCTTCTTCCAGGTAATTCTGTCCATTACAATTAGATACTGCTAGACAGGAAAGATGATTCCTCGCACTGCCTTGACAGTTAAAACCCCGCCACCAACTTCCCACACTTTACCAACACCACTGAAAGACCTAATCTATTTTATGGATGTAATTCTGCTTTTTAATGACTGCCCCCTGGTGGTTCCACAGTGTAAAATCCAAAGATGAACAAACCAACGACAGCCATTTTGTTAAGGATCCTGCAGCGGCCATTTCCCAAAGCACAGTGTCAACTTTTCCGCTCTCACAATAAGCAGCAAAATACTTCTATCACACTTCAGGAAGAGGCTGTTTAAGTAGTGTTACAACCGCCACCCAACAGGCCACTAAACCATATCTCTGGAGATAAGATAAAACATCAAAGTGATTGATTCCTAACTGTGTATGTCATAGCTCAACATCACCAGTCAACTTCAGCTTATGAAAACTTAGTCCTTGTCGGCGTGAGACTGAAAGCGGAGAATGGGTTGTCAAATTCTCAATTGCTTTTTTTGGTCAACTTTATCTTCCTGCTGTTTACAGCAATTCCTATGCAAAGCCAAATCTCTCTCTCCTCTCTCTCTCTCTCTCTCTCTTTCCTCTCTCTCCTTTCTTTCTCTCTTTAATTTTCTCTCTCCTTCTCTCTCTCTCTCTCTCTTTTTCCTTCTGTCTCTCTCTCTCTCTCTTTTTCTTTCTCTCTCTCTTTTCTCTCTATTTCTCTTTCTGTTTCTCTATTTTGTTATTTCTCTCTCTTTCTCTCTGTCTTTTTCTTTCTTTCTCACTCTTTTTAAAGTTCAACATGGTTTATTATTTATTTAACAATCTTATAATCTGCACCAATATTTATGATATGCTAGCTGAGGTCAAAGTTTCATGGGATTAATCCTAGTTTGAATCACTAGCAAAACTTCAGCATAGCAGAGCCTACCTATACTTTTAGGAAAAGAGAATTTCCTAAGGCTCCTATTGTACAGTTGAATCCAGAACTAGTTTATACAGGTCCTTTTCAAGTTTGGATGTTCTTTTGACAAAGACAGAGCAATGCCAAAATGGTCACCTCAACAGTTAAGCTAGGAAGGCTTCTTGTAATTAACTTTTGTTTAATCCTCTTGACTGCTGCAGCTATGAATAGCATATTTGAGAAGAATCTAGAGCAACTTTGGCAATTTCCCAGTATATGGGAAATTGCCAGAGTTCCAGAATTCCATAGCCATTGCTGAAAATGGGAGTCGAAGTCCGTTCCCCTTCAATTTGTCAAGGTTGGGAAACACTGATCTATAGCTTCATGATCCTTTTTATTCACTTCCATGCTTTCTACACATTGCTCATTGTGATACTGAGGGGATTTACTTTGCATTGTATTAATGAAAGATGCTACCAGATTATAAAACTTTTTCTCAACCTGAGAAACTTTTAAGATGTGTGGGGAAGTGGCTGGGGATACGAGGTGGCTGGGGAATTTGGGGAATTGAAGTCCACACGTCTTTAAAGTTTCTAAGGTTGAGAAATACAGCTTTAAAGGAAACCAGTTCTGCTTCCCAGAAGTTAACAAATTATAAGAGACCAATGGCAAGTTAATACAATTATGTGCAATGAGTACATAGAGAGAGACATACACTGTGCAGACTGTGACTCATTCCTGCTATTGTGTTTCAGTAGGGATATGTTCCTGCAGGGATATTCACATAGGATCTTATTTTTGTAGCTGCTTTTAGCAACCTTGAGACATAAATTTGGAATATGTTGCCACATATTCTGCGTTTGACTCAGTTAAGAGGATGTGGGCTCTTGGGCAGAATTCAGACTGGACAGTTTAATTAAGGCAAGGCTTTGATTAGTTATTTATATTCTATTTCTTTACAGGTATACAACAATTTTATTTTTTTGTCAATTTTCTACACTGCCCATCTCACCTAAATAATCCTGGGCAATTTGTAAATAAAACCATAGAAAGAGACATACTTAAAAATAACATTAAAATAGTTAAAGAGTTAAGAATTACAATTTCACTAGGATTCCAAAGTCTGTCTCACAGTTACTATTTTTGAAACCTGGTTCAAAAACAATAACTGGGAGAAGGACCTTGGTGTCCTAGTGGACGATCCTTTAAATATGAGCTAGAAGTGTGCGACAGCAGCCCCCAAAAACGAATGCAATCCTTGGTGGTATAAACAGAGGCATAGAATCGAAATCATGTGAAGTATTAGTACTGCTTTATAAAACCTTAGTAAGACTACATCTAGAATATGGCATCCAGTTTTGGTCACTACATTATAAAAAAATATGTTGAGACCTTGGAAAAAGTGCAAAGAAGATCAACTAAGATGATTAAAGCCTTGGAGACTAAAACATATGAAGAATTGCAATATTTGGGTTTTCTAGTCTAGAGAAAAGGACTAGGGGTGACATAATAGCAGTATTCCAGTATTTGAGAGGCTACCACAAAGAAGAGGGAGGCTACTTATTTTCCAAAGCACCAGAAGATAAGATAAGAAACAAGGGATGGAAACTGATCAAGGAGAGAAGAAATCTGGAATTAAGAAGAAACTTCCTAACAGAGAGGACAGTTAACCAGTGGAACAGCTTGCCACCAGAAGTTGTTCACCACTGGAGGTTTTTAAGAAGAGATTGGACAATCACTTATCTGAAATGGTACAGGGTTCCTGCTTGAGCAGGGATTTGGACTAGAACAGTGGTCACCAACCAGGAGTGGGATTCAAATTTCTTAACAACCAGTTCTGTGGGTGTGGCCTAATTTATGGGTGTGGCTTGGTGGTCACGTGACTGGCTGGATGAGGCTTGTATGTAAATATTGTAAATGTTTGTGTAAATATTGAATTTTTTATGAAAAAAGAGCAACTTTTACCCAAAATCAGGCAAAACAGGCAGGCAGATTGAGTTGCTCACAGAATCAGATTCACTCAGAGATCTATTTTTCTGCAATCTATTGCCTAAGCCTATCATATAAAATTTGCTAGCAGGCAAACTCACAAAATTAACTCACAACACACCATGTATGTATGCATGTAAATATTGATTTTTTTTAAATAAAAAAGAGCAACTTTTATCCCAAATCAGGCAAAGCAGGCAGGCAGATTGAGTTGCTCACAGAATCACAGATTCACTCAGAGATCTAACATTCTGCAATCTACTGCCTGAGTCTGCACTGAAAAATAGAGACTTCAGTCCTAAGAAAGGTTCAGCTCTTCTTTTAAATTAGCTAGAAAGCAAGAAATCCAACAATTTCTTGCTTTCTAGCTAATCTAAATCTCCTGGCCCAGCAGAACAGCTGACGGTGTGGAAAAAAATAACAATTTACCAAAGGCAGGCAAGTTGAATGGTGCGCATGCCAGGTAAGGAGTGAGTGGGTGGGGAGGGGAGGGGCCAGCTAGTGGAGCGATTTGCCAGTTCTCTGAACTGCGCAGAATCATACCAACCAGTTCTATAGAACTGGACTGACCAGGTAGAATCCAACCCCTGTCACCAACCAATGGGCCGGGGACCACTGGTGGTCCGCAAAGAAAATTTTGGTCATTTGCAGAGAAATGTCACCCCCAAAGCACCCCCCAAAGCAATGAATCCAGGCTGCGTGGGAACACAAGGCTGCGCCGCCCACATGGCCTGCGGGAACACAAGGCTTGTGATGCTTGCATTGCAAACGACATGAGGTAGTGAGAGGAGGGGGGGAACTTGCCCCACTCGCCTCACGAGCCTCGCCTGGCCACTGGGCTGCTTCTTTCCTTTCTTTTTCTGCTTTTGGCTGCAAGCAAGGACAGCAGCAAAAGTCTTTCTTTCTCTCCCCCAAATTCCACCAGACATGCATCTTTGGGACCCTGCAAGGCCTCCTGCTCCAAGAGGCTGCGCTGGCATGACAAGTTTCACAAAGACTCATTTCTGGCAGAATTTGAGGGAGAGAAAGAAAAACTTCTGCTGCTTCCCTTGCATGAAGCCAAAAGTCTATCTGTCTGTCTTTCTCTATCTCTGTCTCTATCTCTGTCTCTCTCTCCCCCCCCCCATCTTCCCCCCCCCCCCCTCTCCCCCCTCCCCTCTCCCTCCCTCCATCTCTCTCTCTCTCTCTTCCTGAGGACAGAGCTGGAGATGGTATCCGGTATCCGGTGATCCCAAATAAAGAATGATCGATTGGTAGGAAAACGGGATGGGGAATTTTCCTGCAGACTTTTTTGGGGGATTTTCCCAGGGTCTCTGGTTCGCAGGATTTAAAATTATGAATTTGATGGTCCCTGAGATCCAAAAGGTTAGACTAGAAGACTTCTAAGGTCCATTCCAGGTCTATTATGATTAACAAAAGTTAAAAAGTTAATAAAGAGAAGTTGGGATAAGATATGAAGTTGAACAGATAAGGTAAATGTATATATTAAATTGTGTTCATATGGAAATATGATAATTTGGAATTATTCTGTCTTTAAATAAGATGTCTTATTGTTTTTTTCAGAAAAAGATCTCTTATGTTATTATATCCTATGCTTTGTTTGTCTGTATATTGTTTTGTAAAATAAATAAAATTTGTTTAAAAAAAAAGTTTAAAAGGATGAAGAGTATATCCTCAAGCTACCAACTACATTCAGGATTGCATGCTACTCTTAGATCTCTATATTGGCATAGCCAAATCTTTATGCTTTCTGGAATGATGGAAGCCCACCTCACCTCTGTATACTTTTTACAATGTATTAATTGCATACATTGTACCAGACAGGTAGTCCTCGACATACGACCGTAATTGGGACCGCAATTTCCATTGTTAAGCAAGGCAGTTAAATGAGTTGTGCCTGATTTTATGACCTCTTGTCCATGGTTGTTAAACAAATCTAGCTTCTCTCCATTGACTTTGCTTCCAGAAGCCATCTGGGAAAGTTGCAAATAGAATAGATCAGTATAACAGAATTAAAAGGGATGTTGGAGGTCTTCTAGTCCAACCCCCTGCTTAGGCAGGAAACCCTACAATATTTCAGACAAATGGTTATCCAGTCTCGTCTTAAAAACTTTCAGTGTTGGAGCATTCAGAACCTCTGGAGGCAAGTTGTTCCACTGGTTGATTGTTTTCACTGACAAGAAATTTCTCCTTAGTTCTAAGTTGCTTCCCTCCTTGATTACTTTCCATCCATTGCTTCTTGTCCTGCATTCAGGTGCTTTGGAGAAGAGTTTGACTCCCTCTTCTTTGTGGCAGCCTCTGAGATATTGAAACACTGCGATCATGTCTCCTTTAGTCCTTCTCTTCACTAGACTAGCCATCCCCAGTTCCTGCAACCATTCCTCCTATGTTTTAGCCTCCAATCCCCTAACCATCTTTGTTGCTCTTCTCTGCGCTCTTTCTAGAGTGTCAACATCTTTTTTACATCATGGTGACCAAAACTGGATGCAGTATTCCAAGTGTGGCCTTACCAAAGCATTATAAAGTAGTATTAACACTTCACATGATCTTGATTCTATCCCTCTGTTAATGCAGACTAGGACTGTATTTGCTTTTTTGACAGCTGCAGCACACTGCTGACTCATATTTAAATGATTGTTCACTAGGACTCCGAGATCACTCTCACAGTTACCACTATTCAGCAAGGTACCTCATGTACCTGTGCAATTTGTTTTTCTTGCCTAAATGTAGAACCTTACTAAATAGTTGAAGCATGTTGCAACTATTGCAAATGCCCAGATTTTTGACCCGGTGACTCTCAGGATGTTGCGACAGTTGTAATTGAGAGGATTAGTTGTAAATTACATTTTTCAGTATTCATAGCAGAGAATATTTGTAGGTTAGGGCTGAACTGTGGAGTCTGGTGTTCTTTGAGCTTGGTGATTTTCTTGAGACATTTTATTATCAAACTAAGTAATATAATCAGTGCTAGAAAGGTGTAAATTCTGCTCTTGTTTTTATGTAGAAGTTGCTTGCCCTGACAGTGTTGATGGAAGTATTCTTCGTGGTTTCTTGATTAGACTGTTGTAAGCTTGTGTGTCTGTGTTGTTAGTTGCTTGATTAGGTACCTAGTCTGGTAATAAAACATCTGCCAGAAAACCACCAAGCTCAGAAACCAGCAAGTACCCCACATTTTTCAGCACCTTTGTAACTTTGAAAGGTGACTAAACTAATAATCCTAAGCCAAGGATTACCTGTCCTGTAACAATGTACTGAAAATTCAGAAAGCTGAGTATTGAAGACTGGCTTCTTTAGACCAGAACAATCCTGAATTTTAAGAAGGAAATATAGCAGGAAAGGTGGCAACGTGACTAAGCTTGTACAAAAAGTCACCATGGCTATTCTGCCATTATCTCCAGTGCTACCACAGAGATGGAGAAGGCATCTAAGTCAACTGCTAGTGATAGCATCAAAGAAGTAGATAGGCATAGCCAATAAGAGTAGGCAAATTTCTAATGCTGATAGCACAACTCTATTAGGGAAACATGGTGAGGTCTGCCATGGATGTGACAATGATGAACAGTCAGGAAGAAATCCTGAAGGTGTCCCAAAGGTGCTTTTTCAACAGTTGGACTTTCTTTGTTTTCCCTTGAAGACACTTGGCTTCTAATCTAAGAAGCAAAACTAGGCACGCACCCCACCCTAACTACCTCAATTCCAACTACTGCTGGCCTTAAATGCAAGCTACTCAATGCAAGAAGCCTTGTGGATAAAATACCTGAATTTCTCCTCTTACTACATACGGCAACATTCGACATCATATTTGTTTGTGAAACATGGCTCAACGCATTTCTCCCTGACTTCATTACCACAGTAAGAGACTATCATGTTTACCGATCAGATCATGAAATCCGTAGAGGAGGTGGTGTTGCTATCTTACATCTAAAAAACATCCAAGTTACCCAGGAGCATGCTCTTCCTGAGACCATCATCTGTGAACTATCCTTAAATATCACATTTTGGTTCTTACTATGTTACAGAGCCCCTGATTATGACATCAAACATGCAACCAAGCTAAATACACTACTAACATGGGCAGCATCCTGTCCACACACTTTTATCTTTCTTGGTGACTTCAATCTACCTCACATCAACTTGACCCTAAATGAATGTAAAACTGAACCCATACATGCAACCTTCTATAATGCTGTTACAAATCTGGAACTGGAACAACTAGTAACCAACAATACTAGACTTAACAACTGCCTCAATCTCATCTCCTGCAATAGTTTGAATTCAATTTATGGAATAGAAATTAAAGAACCCTTTTCCAACAGTGACCACAGCATGATTGGCTTTTGTCTCAACATACGTCCACACAAAAATCAAGACAACGATGTGATCCCCAATTATAACTTCAAAAAAGGCAACTATGATCTTATAGACAATGATCTCTCATTCCTTGATTGGCAATTTCTATTCACTTGATGCAATACTGTTGAAGACCATTATAACATATTTTTACTTGAAGTCAAAAGAGTCATCAAACTATACGTACCAATAACAACTCCCCAAACCAGAAAAAACAGATTGCCCATAACAATAAGGAAGCTTCAATCCAAAAAGAGATCACTTTGGTGGAAAAACAAATCTGGTCACATTGCCAACTTCAAAAGCTGATACAAAAATTTATGCCACCAGATAAAGACTGAATACACCAATTATCACATTAAACAAGAGGAAAACCTTCTATGCACCAATTCCACCCATGCTTTCTACAATTTTGTAAACAACAAACTAAAAGACTCAAGATCCATCCCACCCCTGAAAGGACCTAATGGTAAAGACTGCAATGATGACACCATTAAAGCCAATCTCTTTAACACATTCTTTGGCTCAATATTTGTAAACAGCAATAGATCATGACCAGTATTTCCTAGTTGAACCACAGAAAACTACAATGATCTAATACATATCAATTTTACAGAAGACAATGTTGAAAAAGCATTACACAATCTAAAACTATCTCTATCTATTGGACCAGACAGAATATGTGCCTACTTATTAAAAAAAAAAACTATCCACTGCCATAGCCGAACCTCTAAGCATAATCTTTGAAAAATATTTCAGGACCAGCTACTTGCCAAAACTATGGTCACAAGCCATGGTCATCCCCATCTTCAAAAAGGGAGACCCCAGCCTAGTTGAAAATTACAGACCAATCTCCTTATGCTGCATCACCTGTAAAGTCATGGAATCAATTATTAACCAATCCATTATCCTCCACTTAGAGACAAACAATCTACTCTCTAATGAACAATTTGGTTTCAGAAAAAAACTATCGTGCAACCTGCAACTCTTACACTGCAAAACCATATGGACTACACAGCTCGATCAGAGGAAAGCAATAGACACAATCTACATAGACGTCTGTAAAGCCTTTGATTCAGTGGTACATGACAAACTACTCCTAAAATTAAAATCTTATGGTATCTCTGGACACCTACATAACTGGATAGAAGCATTCCTGTCAAACAGACAACAAATGGTCAAAATTGGGAGCGTCCTATCAAATTCTGTACCTGTCAACAGTGGTGTCCCCGAGGCAGTGTTCTAGGACCAACTCTCTTCATACTCTACATAAATGACCTCTGTGATCATATTAAGAGCAACTGCGTTCTTTTCACTGATGATGTAAAGCTATTCAACACCACCGACAATACTGCTACCCTTCAAAAAGACCTCAACTATGTATCAGAATGGTCAAACAAATGGCAACTTCAAATCTCAATAAACAAATGGTTTTTTTGGCAAAAAAGATATCAGAAAATAAAATACAGGCTGAATAGTCAAGAGCTTGTTGATGATCCAAACTCTGTCAAGGATCTTGGAGTACTAATCTCTAATGATCTAAGTGCTAAAGCCCACTGTAACTGCATAGCCAAAAAGGCATTAAGAGGGTTGTTAACCTAATCTTACATAGCTTTTTTTCTGGTAATATTACACTATTAACTAGAGCATACAAAACATTTGCTAGACCAATATTCGAATACAGCTCATCAGTCTGGAACCCGCATTATGTATCTCATATGAATACAGTTGAGAAAGTCCAGAAATATTTCACAAGAAGAGTTCTCCACTTCTCTACTCATTGCAGAATACCTTATGCCACCAGACTTGAAATTCTAGACCTAGAAAACCTAGAACTATGCTGCCTTCGGTCCAATCTAAGTATAGTATATAAAATCATACATTGCAATGTCCTACCTGTCAATGAATAATTCAGCTTCAACCATAACAATACAAGAGCAAACAATAGATACAAACTCAAGGTTAACCGCACCAAACTTGATTGCAGGAAATACGACTTCAGCCACAGAGTGGTCAATGTCTGGAATACTCTACCTGACTCTGTGGTTTCTTCTCCAAACCCCAAAAACTTTAACCTTAGACTGTCTACTATTGACCTCACCCCTTTCCTAAGAGGACTGTAGGGCACGTGCATAAGCGCACCAATTGTGCCTACCATCCCTGTCCTATTGTTTCTTTTATTTTTCTTATATGTATCCATGTATTCATGACTATGTTTTTACTTATACCTATTATCTTGTAAGCAATTGACAAACCAAATAAATAAATAAACAAACAAACAAACAAAAATAAATAAAGCAAGCAAGCCTCCTCGGTTCAGAACTGAAGAAATTTCTTGGATGAGAAGTAAAATGTCTTCAACAAAGAAAGTCCAGTTGCTTTTTGAAAAAGCACCATTGGAACAACTATGATCTGGATTTGTCCACAGACAAATCCTGCAAATGGATAGTGGGAGAGATCCTTTATTTGTTCCTATCTGAGGAGAGAATGTGGTGAAGTGTAGTCTGGATTCCCAGGAGGAAGGAAGGGGCTGCATTCCGGAAGACAAACAGTCTGCATAGATTAGTTTTCCAGGTGGAAGAGAGTTAAGAAGGCTCAGAGTATATTTTTCATGATGCAATCAGTCAGTTTGGGAAGATTTTTGTCTATCAGTGAGGAACACAAAAGAAAATTCTGTGTGTCTTTCTTGCTTCTTGTGTTCTGACAGAGAGATTGAGAATTTGGGTGAGGGTTATACTGTGTTCATTTAGAGATCATTACAGTTCCTCCCCTCAGCGTCTCCTCCTCTTTCTCCTTTTTCTTTTCATCCTCCTCCATTTCTCTCACTCATCCTCCCCCTCCCATTTTACAGCTCGCTTTTAAGTCAGGAACTCAAAATGATGATTGAATATGTACCTACAATATAGATAGTCCTCAATTTACAACAATTCATTTAGTAACCGTTCAGAGTTACAATAGCACTGAAAAAAGGACATATGAACATTTTTCCCACTTAAGACTGTTGCAGCATCCTCATTATTCATGTGATTTACATTTGGATGCTTGACAACTGATTCATATTTATGACTGTTGCAGTGTCCCAAGGTCACATTTTTGTGATCTTCTGACAAGCAAAGTCAAAAGGGAATCCAGATTCACTTAACAACTGTGTTACAAACTTAACAACAGCAGTGATTCACTGAACAACTGAAGCAAAAGAAGTAATAAAATGGAGAACAAATCACTTTAAAAATTTCTAATTAAACAACAAAATTTTTGGGATCCATTGTGGTCGTAAGTTGAGTACTACCTGTATTGGTGGTGAAAATCCAGTACAAATGTCTGGAAAGTATCAGATTTGGGGAGCGCTAGTTTGAACTGTGTTTTTCACTCTTTAACAACATTCAGAAATCACCCTGTTATTGAATACGCACAGAACAAAACTGGTCTTTGCATGATTCTGTACTAGGAAAATGTAACTTCATGGACTTCTGAACCAAACTGTAACCCAAGAAATGTGGATTTGCTATGTGACAAAGAGATCTGTTGTAAAAGTGGATATAATTTGACAATGAAATGTCCTGATTTTGACATAACTTGCACATAATCCCAGACAGAAGATCCCCAAATAGGTCCTCTGATATTAAATCCTGTTCCAAGTTTTCTTTTCTTTCCTGAATGGAAGCCAAACATTCATGAAATCTCTTATCTGGCAGAGAAAGGATGAATTTAACATGGTAAGACTCTCGTTACAGCACAATTGAAAAACTATGATCCTGGTATTCCAGCCCTTCTGAATGTCCTTTTGCATTTCATTCAGGATGTGTCATGATAACCCACTTCATCAGGGCTGCAGGGACAGTGGGGCACCAAGGAACTGGATCTTCAGGAAAAAAGAACATCATAATTCTCAATCAGAGAAGGTGGAAGATAGGAGAAGGTATGTTGAAAAAAAATGAGATAAGCATTGTGAAGATAGCCTTCACCTTCCAAAAAATTTCAAAACCTTAACATCCATCAGAAGAAGAAATGTAGCACTTACATCAATCCAAAACAGGACACAAAAGGTGTAAGGGAAGTAAAAGGGGAAATTAACTCTGTTTTTAATTTTCTTTTTTTTCTTTGTGGTATACATGTAATAGAAAATGCAATTGATTTTACAAAGGTTTTGAGAAAATAGAAAACATAATGAACTAGAAGGGATTATGTGGGAATGTAAAATATTTATAATGAATGTATTATATTTTTGGCTAAGTGAAAACAAAGAAAAAAATGAAATGATTATATGAATATCTCTGGAATATATATATATAAGAAATATAGTAGATGGGGGGATATACCATGTGGATCCTAAATGTATTAATCTTATTTTACTTTTACTCATTTTTTCTTTCATCGACTGTCTAATTATATATTGGTCTTGAGAAAGTTATAGATGATAACAATACATAATGTAACGTAAAATAGGTGGTAAGCTGAAAATGGAAATGGGGGATAAAGAATTGAAAATATGTGTGAGGATGAAATGATTTTGATATTGAATTAATGAATTGAAATATGAAAGGGAAATTTATCTACAGATTAATTGAATGGATAATAATTTGAGATGATATTAAGAAAGTTGAAAATGTAACCATGACTATGTTTAAATATTGTAATCTGGAACCACATTGCTCACGTGAAGAGATGTGTAAAAAATAAAAATAAAAAAACTTTGGGGGAAGAAAGAAGAAGAAATGTAGCACTTACATCAATCCAAAATAGGACACAAAAGATGTCTGTCTATGCACATACCCATAATTCTAATTCAACATTCACACATTTGATGCATGCCAGATATGTTGGTACTAAGATGTTCAGCCACATGTTCAGCCAGCATAAATGAATTGTCAGGTATTTCAAGGTCATCCTTTCTGTTTTGAAATCCCTCAGCATTTCTGTATTGAATTATCAGCATTTTGATCTAAGACACCATAAGGCCATCAAGTTGGAAAACGTTGATCAAGAGGCACAATCTATATCCAAACTGGACATTTTAGAACATTGTGGTGAGGTCAACATTTCCATTCTCCAAGTGTAAGAAGCAAAGTTGTACTTTGCAAAGAGCCTGTCAGAAGTGCATTACCACAGTTAGTCCACCACACAGACTGGCAAGATTATCCTTTCTAAGATAGGTTGGCGGGCAAAGTGTCAAGACAATGCTTGATAAGGCAAATTCCTGAGGTCTTGTTTTCCTCTTCTCTTCAAAACTCTGTATGAGAATGGCGATAGTGCTTGACCCTTCCTTAACAAGGTATGCTTTTGTCCAATGTTTTAGTTCTGCTTGAGGACTTCTGGCAAGAGCTCTAATTGCATCCTTACCCCTTCACTCTCAGATCATTTGTGACAAGAAGGCACATCTAGGTTAGAGATGAAGAGTTGCTTCATTTGCAGTTGAATGCAAATGGACCCAATTTTATATTTTTGAACTACAGCATGAAAAGGAATGTAGTATCTTTTAACCTTGCTTCAAAAATTCATCTCTTTAAATAGGTAAGCCACTGTTCATTCCGTTAAGATGTCTCCATGGTTCTTGATGGGTGAGTGCTAATATGTATCCTACTTTTATGAGCGATTTAAATGCCAATCACTGCAGTATTCCCCGCTCAGTTTATTATGGCACTGCTTTGGAAACTGGTCTATCAATCCAGAGCTGTAAAAGTTGACCTGACCTGTCATAAACCATTTACATCAACAAGTGTTTTCCATACATTGGAAAAATGGAAGTGGGTATGTCTAGTCTAGCAAAGGGAAGGACTAAGGCTGACATCATAGCAGTCTTTGAATTTCTAAGGGCTGTCGCAAAGAAGAATGGATCAATCTATTCTCCGAAGCTCCTGAAGGCAGGATAAGGTAGAAATTTATGAAGGAAAGATCCAATCTGAGACAGCCAGAGGTTTAGTCTTCCAGGCTTTCAGATTTATGCTGGAGCCCATCCTCTCTCTAGCAGAGTGGTTTGGGATATTGTATATGTGGTATTTGTTTGCGGCTTTTTAGTTGTTGACTGATAAAAAGCCACACACAACAGGTACTATATAAATACTACACACATAATAGCCCAAAGCATACATTCTGTTAGAGAGAGGTTCCCTAGGGATGGGTTCCAGCAGAAGTCTAAATCCCTAGTCCTGTAACCAACACAGATCCTACAACATTATCCTTGGACATGTATATTCTCCTTCATTTGTGAGATCCAATCTAGAACTAAGGAGAAATTTCCTAATAATGACAATAATTTATCAGGGTTAATTAATTGAATAAGAAGTTGTAGGTGTTCCATCACTAGAGGTCCCGTCACTAGGTTTTTAAGAAGAAATTGGACCGCCATTTGTCTGAAATGGTATAGGTCTAGCTTGAGCATGAGGTTGGACTAGAAGACCTACAGGGTCCCTTTTAGCTCTGTTACTCTAATGTTATTCTGTTAAGATTTTGCTTTTTCCTATTCCATGCCATGAACAGAGGCTTGTAAAGAGCCCTCAATTACTTAACAACCCAAGCAATTAAATTGATGTAGTTCTCTCCTGTTGCAAAGAAGGAAGGGGGACGTGTTGTTGATGAAGTGAAGATCACTTGACTTTTACCATTATGTTATTTATAAGGTCAGGCTGATATGTAGGTAACTTGTTAGCTTTCTGGATTCCTCTTCTTCTCTGCCTTCTTAGAATGGATAAGGGTGGTTGCAGTTCAGATCTTTTGTTCAGAAGCTTTAAGTATTTGAACCAGAAAAGCCTGTGTTTAAAAGCACCCTTTTCACAAGTCTCTCCTATTATGGTTGAAATTATCATTAGGGCTGGAGCACTCACCCCAAGCTTAGAGAATGGGTTAAATTGGATGAAGCTTGTTAATGGCCAATAGAGAAAGTACTCAGAGGTGCACGTATGGTTGTGTGCATATTTTTATGTTTTCTATAAAGGCAAGATGGTAGCAATGGCCATTCAAGCAAATTCCTGTCCTTATGGGTGTTGTGATTGATAGCCCTGATGATACAGGAAAGCTCGGTTTTCAGAGCTGCGGAATTTCTAATCATCCCGTGTTAAAGAACCTATTGTAATCCTAGCCAAAATCTAGCAAAACACTCAATCTTATTATGTTAATACTTGAGAGGCATAAGTAGGCATTATGAGCGCATGATGAAATACCAATAGAAGAGAATATTTGCAGCTCTGTGTTGAACTGTGGAGTCCCTGTTGCTCTCTGAGCTTGGTTGTTTTATTGCGGATACCTCATTACCAAACTGATAATGTTACCTAGTTTGGTAATGAAATGTCTGCAGGAAAACCACCAAGCTCAGAGAGGACCTCACACACAATAATACATCAGTTAATTATCTGCCTTTGCCTTGCCCTGTTTTGCCTCCCTTTCATACTTTTTTCACTCTCCTTCCTCCTTCTCTCTTTCCTTCACTCCCTGCTTTCTTTCTTTTTCTTTCCATCTCAGTCAATGACTCTGAAGCCACTACAATTTTAAAACTATACACGCAATTTAAAACAACTAAAAACCATAAAATCCATGTGTTCAGGGCACTTCTTAATCCAGCCATCTTGGTTCCTCTCACTAGCCACCATATTCAAGTCAAAGATTTTTCATGCCATCTTGAACTGTATTAGAAGATGGGTATGATTTCAAACCGAGGCCTTCAGCATGGAAGGCACAGCCTGTCACATCAAATCCTAGTTCAGCTTCTTTGTGGTTCTTGGAATAACAAAAGAAGCTACTTTCTTCCTATTTAAATGGTTTATCTAGCTCAACATTAGCTGTTCTGACAGGCAACTGCTCTTTCAGAATGCAGCCTAGAAACCTCTATGCGTAACACCAGCAGTGTCCACGTATCCATGGGAATTAATTGTGTGTGTGTCATCAAGTCCTTTTCAACTCTTAGTGACTACATAGATTTTCTCGATCGGTACACAGGGCAGGGGTCAAAAAGGTAAGATGGAGGCCACAAGCGTGCAATCCCCTACCCTTTTTTAAAAACATACACCAATACTTCAATTCCACCTGTAGGAAGTTGGCTGGATCCACACCAAAACCAAAGCAAAGTTTGGAAATTGTGTGAGGCCAGCCAGTTCTTGACTAGATTGTGAAGAAATTCATGTGATCACAACAGCTTGCCAAGGATATCTGCAAGAAAAACCACTTGCTGGTAAGCAAAAACTGGTGAGACTACAAACTAAACAAAGGAATAGACATTGAAGAAGCTAAAGGGCTCTGGGACTTCAAAGAGACAAGTACTTGCCATATAACATGCCAGGTTTAACAATTGTCAATAACAAAGACAAAAAAAATATGGAGAAAATCACAAAATAGAAAGACCTGCAAATAGAAGTCTGACTGGTAAAAGAAAGCAAAGATAGTACCAGTGGTGACAATCCCAAAACATCTGGAGCACCACTTGAACACTGCATTGATAAAATCCCTATCAGTCAATTGCAAAAGGCCCGTTGACTTGGAGCAGCTTACATCCTGTGATGACACCTTTAAGTGTCATCAGACAATTGGACTGGATTGGATTCGGCCACTCCCAAATCCTTGGGAAGGACTCAATAGGTGGACAAAAATGCCAAATCCAGTCTAAACATCGGGTTGATTATATGACCAACCACAACATACTAATACAGCTTATTTATTTAGCATATGGCTAAATACAGTAAACTACAGGTAACCCTTGACTTAAGGCCACAATTGAGCCCAATATTCCTTTGTTAAGTAAGACATTTGTTAAGAGTTTTGCTCCTTTCTTGACACAGTTGTGAAGTGAATCACTGTAGTTCTTCAGCCAGTAGCCCAGTTGTTAAGTGAACCTGGCTTCCCCAATGACTTTGCTTGTCAGAAGTTCGCACATGGTTATCCCATGACCCTGGGATGCTGCAACCATCATAAATATGAGTCAGTTGCCAAGGGTCTGAATTTTGATCACATGACCATGGGGATGCTGCAATGGTTGTAGGTGTGAAAAATGGTCATAAGTAACTTTTTTCAGGGCTGTTACAACTTTGGTCACTAAATGAAACATGGTAAGTCGAGGGCTACTTATATATACTATACCAGCTATACATAAGACCAGAGGTCTCCAAACTTGGCCACTTGAAGACATGTGGACTTCAACTCCCAGAATTCCTCAGCCAGCATAGCTGGCTAAGAAATTCTGAGAATTAAAGTCCACAGCTCTTCAAGTGGCCAAGTTTGTGGACCCCTGCATAAGACAAAGGACAACTACAGAAAAAAATAGCATTAGTCCTGAGCATAATGTATCTTGTTTGGGATATACCTTTGGGGATAACAGATTGGCCTCCAAAATTTTAGGTTCTTCCTCATCACAGTCTGTTGAGGCAGCAGCACCTTTCAATGTGTGCAATCTTAAATGTGTTAGGGCTCAGAACAAGAAGTTGCTCCCCTGGGGAAAAAAATCCAAGAGTTAATTTTAATTGACCAGAATTCCAAATTCTCCTTTGAATTCCAATTTTAATATTCTGTCCTGTTGGATTGCATCCCTAACTTTAGCCAGCACTTTTTTCCCTTGCCAAACACACACCCTAATATAATACGTAGCATATATGTCCCATTTTCACCTTAAAAAAGAAATCCAAGCAAACCTGGGAGCGACAGAGAAAAAGCAATAATTAAACTGAATGCTTGGTGGATTTCATTGTTGCTTTCATTTTTTTCCAGACAGAGGTAAAATATGTCACACTTAATTGTAGCAACCTATAATTCTTCCTTGATAGCACTTATGAAAAAAAATAATTAATCATGAAATTAGCAAAAACCCCACTCCCACTCTTAATTTTTGTGGCCCAGAATATTACTATACTCTGTTTCCAGGTGGGTATCCCAAATAAACAACACAAATCTTTTAAAAACAGTTTTACCACAATAATTCAGATATGTATTCTTCTTCTTCTTCTTCTTCTTCTTCTTCTTCTTCTTCTTCTTCTTCCTCCTCCTCCTCCTCCTCCTCCTCTTCCTCCTCCTCCTCCTCCTCCTCCTCCTCCCTCTTCCCCTTCTCCTTCTTCTTCCCCTTCTTTATCCATACTTTTTCCATTTTCTCCTTCTCCTTTATTTTCACCTTCTCCTTGTTTATCCCCTTCTTCTCCTTCCCCTTCACTATCTTCTTTTCCTTTCTCCCCCTCCCCCCCCTTCTTCTTCTTCTACCTTCTGACTTGATTGATATGAAACTTCCTCAACTTTTCTGTATTAACTGCATAGTCTCCCTCAGAGCTGGGTGAAGTGAAAATAGCCCTAATGCAATATTTTTCCATCTCAAAGTTCTATGTACTAGGCAAGTCATTATTTGTATAAATGCATTTAATGTCCTGGTTTATTTTAAAATAAGTGCAATCAGGAAGCAGAGTCTGAGTGAACAAGATTATTTAGCATTGAAACTCTCCTTGCCTAAACCTTGGGCAGTTTGAGGGTTTATTTATCTGTGAATTCCAAAATAAATTGAACCAATCCATTTTACTGAACAACCTTTTCAAACATGGGCCTGGGAGCCTGGGAGATCGTTTGGACTTCATCTCATGCCAGGTCATGCTGACATGCTCAGGGATTATAAGAGTTTTACTTCAAAATATCCCGAGGGCACCGGATTGATTAGTTTTGGGCTGATGAGTACATCTGAACACAGATTTCACAGTTCTCCCAATGCTGATGTGAATTCTCAGTTTACAAAGAAAAAGCATGTAAAGTTATGTATGGAGGGATAAAATATATTTAGAAATCTGTACTTTTGAAGCACATTTAGAATTGCCAATTTTGAAAGTTTTGTATCTGTATTTTTAAAATCACAAAACCTCATTAAAAAAAGGGACAGGGTTAAATTATTAGGGGTATGGGATAAACACCCCAGATCTAATTCCAACCAATTGAATCAAATCAATTTGGAAAAAGGCATGAATATAGAATAATGGAAGGAGATCTTCTAGTCCATCCTCATGCTCAAGCAGGAAATCCTATATACCATTCCAGACAAATGGTTGTCCCAATCTTTTCTTAAAAATCTCCAGTGTTGGAGCACCCCCAATTTCTGGAGGCAAGCTATTCCACTGATTAATTGTTCTATCAGGAAATTTCTAGGTTGCTTCTCTCCTTGATTAGTTTCCACCCATTGCTCCTTGTTCTGCCCTCAAGTGCTTGACTCAGAGGTGGGTATTCAGCAGGTTCTCACCAGTTCTGGAGAACCGCTAGCAGAAATTTTGAGTAGTTCGGAGAACCGGCAAATCCCACCTCTGACTGGCCCCACCTCCATCTCTTCTCTGCCTCCCATTGAGTCCCAGCTGATCGGCTGGGTCTTCTTTTGTTGCCCTGCAGAGGAGAACAGAGCTGGAGAGCAGGTTAGTGGGGTGAGGAGGGAATGGGATATTGCAGTATCCTTCCCCTGCCACACCCACCAAGCCATACCCACCAAGGCACGCCACACCCACCAAGCCACACCCACAGAACCAGTCATAAAAATTTTTGAATCCCACCACTGCTTGACTCTCTCTTCTTTGTGGCAGCCCCTGAGATATTGGAACATCGCTATCATGTCTCCACAAGCCCTTCTTTTCATTAAACTAGACATACCCAGTTCCTGCAACCGTTCCTCATATGTTTTAGCCTCCAGTCTCCTAATCATCTTTGTTGCTCTTCTCTGCACTCTTTCTAGAGTCTCAACTTCTTTTTTTATATTGTGTCAACCAAAACTGGATGCAGTATTCCAAGTGTGGTATTACCAAGGCATTATTAAAGCAGTATTAACACTTCACATGGTCTTGATTCTATCCCTCTGTTAATGCAGCCTAGGGCTACTTCGACTTTTTTGGCAGTTTGGCAGTTATTGATCAACAGTAAAGGAACAAGCAGTCAAGAAATATGACACCAACTAGCACACAGAGATAGTATTGAAGGACTTTGAAAAGGGATTCAAACACCATGAAACTCAAGATTAACATGGTGCATGGTACAGTATTCCCTGTGACAGGGAGTTAAAATTGGACTTCGAAGAAGCAAGATAAGAAAAGTATCAGCTTCTTTAAATTTTGGTGTTGGAGAAGATTCTGGGAATATAGTGGACAGCCAAGGGAAGCAATGAATGGATCATTAAAAATGTCAACACAGAATTCTCGTTCAAAGCGCAAATGTCCAGGCTCAGTTTACCATATTTTGGATATATTATGTGAAGACCTTGAATCATTTCATCACAATTACCGTCATCATCTATTAAATTTATATCCTGCCTGTTATGTCCTTGGGACCAAAGTCCCCAACCAGGTCCGTCCATACTGCGGGGGTGTTTGCAGCTCCCATTGGTTGGCTCCCTTCGACAGCCGGCTATAAAAGCCGGCTGCTAGGTCGAGCCAGCCGCTGTTCGCTGGGCATGTCTGCTTGTTAGTATGCAGACGTGACAGCCCTTTATTCTGATGAATAAAGCTTGTTCTAGTTATTGCTCTGGTCTAGCCTCCCTTATTTCGAGCTACAACATTGGCGACGAAGGTGGGATGTGGCTAACCAGAAGCAACTATCCGAACAGAGCTGAAGACACACCAAGCGCTGAGCCGGAGCCGCGCCGTTTTGAGAGCTCGGTCAGTCGCTGATTGCTGAAGTGAAAGTAGAGCGTTTGTAGCCGCTTGGTTAGAAAGCTACAATAGTGAAAGTCGAGTGCTGAGAGCCTCAGCCGCTCAGCTCGTAAAAGAGCACAGAATTCAAACCGCTGCTGTTTGAATTCTACCGATAAGCAAAGCCGGCACTGTATTCACAGTCGCCCAAGCTCTCCAGAGAGCGCGCAATTTGAATAACTGTCAGTTGCGGCGCTACAGTCATTAGCCGCCAACGCGCTGCGTGAGCGCGAAATTCAAATTGTTGTCAATAACGGCACTATAGCCATAGCCGCCAAGCGCTCACAGGGAGCGTGTTGCACAGAGAACCTCTCAGAGCTGTAAGCACGGAGCAAGGTAGGGCGCTGCAGCCACAGCCGCCTTGATCATTAGGGCCTCGTATACCCAGAGAGATTGATCAGTCTACCAAACAGACTGTTAGCCAAAATGAATTCAAATCCGGCGTTCCCGCCATTTAAGCCAGATGAAGAGAAGTGGGACTCTTACAGAAACCGCTTCAATCACTACATTGACGCCATCGGTCTGGCCGATGCTGCAGAGCACAGAAAGAAGTCATACTTTCTATGCTACTGTGGGGCAGCAGTTTTCGATACCGCCACAGCGTTGTTCGCGCCACGAGAGATAAAGAACGTCCCATGGGCCGAACTATTGGAGACACTCTCCAACCATTATTCCCCAAAGCCATCGCAGATCGCGAGACGTTTTGCCTTCCGGATGAGGAAGCAAGTTGAAGGGGAATCCATCAATCAATACATGGCCGCTCTGAGAACAGCAGCTCTCCACTGCGAGTTCAATAATTACTTGGACGACATGTTATTTGATCAACTCGTCTGCGGAATCAAAGACTTAAGGCTACAGAGGCGTTTGCTGGCCAGAAAAGATCTCAACCTCTCACAAGCGGTCGAAGAAGCCTTAGCTGCAGAACTAGCGACCCAGTCAGCCGCTGAAATCCAAGGTATCGTCCCCAAGCCCGTTCCTGCCTCTGTTCACTCCAAGGAAGTGGTGAGTGAGGACAACCCTGCCGAACACTCAGATGTTCATCGCCTCAAACCTTCTAGACAACCACAGGTAGGGGCAAAGCTCGGGAACAGCAACGCACCAAAACACACCCTGTTATGCCTGTCCTGCGGAGGTTCCCACTCCCGGACGTCTTGCAGGTTCAGAAACGCTACCTGCAACAACTGCAACAAGAAAGGTCACATCGCCAGGGCCTGCCAGGCAACTCACAGTGCACCACAAAAATCTTCGACCTCTTACTCTCCTCCGGGGCCACCAAGGCAAGTAGAAAACTGTTATACGTGCTACCAAGCTAATCACACTTTTCTGACGCCTAATAAAATCACACTTTCCATTTATTTAGAAGGTAAACCTTGTCACATGGAGGTCGATACCGGGTCAGCGCTCTCGATCATCTCGTGGAGTACACTTAAGAAAATCCGGCCCAGCCTGTCTAGGAACCAACTCCAGAAGAGCCACCTCACCTTGAGAGACTATCAAGGAAAGAATATTCCAGTACTCGGAAAAGGCAAGTTCCTCATTAAATTCAAATCCTTTAAAGGCCATCTGCCTTTAGTGGTTGTTGACGGTGCCCTCCCTAGCCTTTTGGGGTTGGAGTGGTTCCCCTATCTCGGTCTTAGCTTAACGGGAGTCCATGCTGTCTCAACTTCTGATATTGACTCCCTGTTTGCAGACTACGCTGATGTGTTCAGCAACGAATTAGGTTGTTACAATGGCACACCCATTTCTTTTTCAGTGGACCCCCAAGCAGTTCCCGTCCGCTTAAAACCGCGTAGAGTACCATTTGCACTATGCCCTAAACTGGACGCAGAACTGGACAAATTACTCAGACAAGGGGTGATTGAGCCCACGGATTTTGCCAAGTGGGAGACCCCGATTGTCACGCCCCTTAAGAAAGATGGCAGTTTAAGAATTTGTTCTGATTATAAGACCACAATCAACCGCTACCTACAGGTCAGCGCTTACCCAGTCCCGGTAATCCAGCACTTACTTCACACATTTGAGCCTGGCACCATTTTCGCCAAATTGGATATGTCACAGGCTTATCAGCAGTTTCCTGTTGACCGTCAAACGGCCGATTTACAAACTATTGTCACTCACAGAGGGGCATTTAGGTGCAAGCGTCTCCAATTTGGCGTTAGTGTTGCCCCAGGCATTTTTCAGTCATTAATGGAACGAATACTTCAAGGCCTCCCCAGCGTAGTTCCGTATTTTGATGACATATTAGTTTCAGCCAGGGATAGACCCCAACTTTTCCACAGAGTCAGAGCAGTATTAGACAAGTTCAGGCAGCATGGCCTCAAACTAAAAAGGGAGAAGTGTGCCATCGCCACTAAACAGGTGGACTTTCTTGGGTATAAAATAGACGCCTCTGGCATCCACCCAGTGGAATCTAAAGTCAAAGCAATCCACGAGGCACCCACACCTTCCACAAAGTCTGAATTACAGGCTTTCCTAGGCTTATTAAATTTCTACGCCTCGTTCCTACCCCACAAAGCATCAGTAGCCGAACCGTTACACAGACTTCTAGACAAAAATACACCGTGGCATTGGGGACCCAAAGAGGATTATGCCTTTAAAGCAGTCAAATCGCTGCTCACCTCGGACGCTGTCCTAATACAATTCGACCAGCGCCTCCCTTTAGTCTTAACCGCAGACACATCCCCCTTCGGGATTGGGGCTGTCTTAAGCCACAGACTACCCAACGGCTCCGAGGCACCAATCGCTTTCTTTTCCAGAACCTTTTCACCAACCGAGCGTAATTACAGCCAAATTGATAAAGAGGCCCTAGCCGCAGTTGCTGCGGTAAAAAAATTCCACGAATTTCTGTTTGGTCACAAATTCGAACTCATCACTGACCACAAGCTGCTTCTGGGACTACTGTCAGGGGACAAACAAACACCCCAAGTCTTGTCACCCAGGATGACAAGGTGGACTTTATTCCTGGCAGCTTACTCGTACAAACTCGTTCACCGCCAGGAAAAAACCTAAGCCACGCCGACGCCCTCAGCCGCTGCCCTCTGCCAGCCCCTGTAGAGGACCCGGCTCCGGTCCATGCCATTTTTGATGTAAGCGAGCTCAACCTACCTGTCACTGCTGGCGACATCGCCTTTCACACCAAAAAAGACAAAACAATCGCCCAGGTTCTGGACTGGGTACGGAGGGGATGGCCGGTCACTAACTTTACATCCGAATTCACACCATTTAAAACTCGCCAGCAAGAACTTTCTAGTTTACAGGGCTGCCTGTTATGGGGGACCAGAGTCGTCATTCCAACCCCCCTTCGCACATCCGTCCTGAGGGCGCTACACAAGGGCCACCCAGGTATCGTCCGGATGAAAGCGTTGGCTCGGAGTTACGTCTGGTGGCCGGGCATGGATGACGAGATCGCCAAATGGGTAAGCTCTTGCCGACCCTGTCAGGAATCTAGGCCAGCACCGCCAATCACCACCCCAACCAAGTGGGAAAGTGCCAACGCACCGTGGTCATGGCTGCACATTGACTTGGCCGGGCCAATGCACGGCAAGACCTTCTTGGTGGTCGTGGATTCGTATTCCAAGTGGATCGATGTGGCCCTACTTCCCACGACCACCACCCGAGCAGTTGCCCAAGCCCTGACCCGTTTATTTGTAACACACGGGCTGCCAGACACCTTAGTCTCGGACAATGGCCCCCAATTTACATCTACAGAATTCAGCCGGTATGTCACCAACCTAGGCATCCGGCACATCCTAACAGCCCCCTTTCATCCTGCCAGCAACGGGTTGGCAGAGAGAGCTGTTAGGTCAACAAAGGAGGCGTTGGCCAGATTCAATCAAGAGGACTGGCATTCTAGACTCTCCCGTTTTCTCTTAAGCCAACACACGACCCTCTGTACAGTTACAAACAAGTCTCCAGCCGAGCTCCTAATGGGCAGACGCCTGAGAACTGTGTTAGACAGACTGCATCCTCACTATTGCCCCAACACACCCATCGGTTCTGACAGTAGGGTTAGAGATTTTGTGTTGCAGGACCCAGTGTTTGTCAGGAACTACGCCGGCGATCCGCTGTGGGTACCCGGGAGAATCGTGGCCATCACCGGTCCAAGGTCGTATCAAGTGCAGCTGGAGGACGGGCGCATTTGGCGGAGGCATCTGGATCAGATAAGGAAGCGCCAGAGCGGTCATGCCAACGCAGAACCATGGACTCCAGTAAACCTCCAATTACCACACCAGAGTCCGATCGGGAACCATCTGCGGGGCCAGTCACCACTGGCCGAGCAGAGGGAACGGACGGTAGACCGGGACCGTCCGCCAGAGATGCCAGCCTTGTCGACCAGTGATGCCACCGGGTTATTGGACAATGACTGTATAACAAACCAACCCGAGGGCAGGGACTATTCACAGACGCCGGAGCAGGTCCCAGAGCAAACCCGCTCTCCTGCACCCACCAATCCTGATTCTCCGAACTCTGTACCACTCAGTGACTCACCAGAACTGCGCCGGTCCGGGCGGCCGCACAGACCACCAACTTATTTAAAAGACTATTCATGTTCGCATCTGGGGGGAAGGGGTGTTATGTCCTTGGGACTGACCAAAGTCCCCAACCAGGTCCGTCCATACTGCGGGGGCGTTTGCAGCTCCCATTGGTTGGCTCCCTTCGACAGCCGGCTATAAAAGCCGGCTGCTAGGTCGAGCCAGCCGCTGTTCGCTGGGCATGTCTGCTTGTTAGTATGCAGACGCGACAGCCCTTTATTCTGATGAATAAAGCTTGTTCTAGTTATTGCTCTGGTCTAGCCTCCCTTATTTTGAGCTACAACACTGCCCATCTCTTAGTGAAGTGGTAGAAGAGAATATTGGTAGCTCAGGTTTGAACTGTGGAGTCCTTGGTGCTCTCTGAGCTTGTTGTTTGGTTTCATTATCTAACTAGGTAATGTTATGGGTGTGATAACATTAGTAATGATGTTACCTAGTTGGGTAATGAAACATCTGCAAGAAAACAAGCTCAGAGAGAACCTCCTGGTAGATTAAATTTCTTTGAAACAGCAGCATTTAAAAGTGTTTAAAAGAACACAGCAAGAGCTGAAAAAATAATACAAGTTTTAAAGAATCCAATAATTAATAAAAGTACTTAATCAAATCCTCAAATTCACACACACACACACACACACACACATTACTTGATATACAACATTACAGAAATCTGAATATGGATGTTTAAATGTTAGCATTTCTCAGACTATATATTTATTATGTATTTGTTCATTAACTATATTACCATCCCTCCAAGGGATTTCTGGGAGGTGACAACGTAACATCATGTAACGATGTCCAATAAAATATTATACAGCCCTACATAATTAAAAATAGCTATAGTTCTTATTTAATGTTTCTCAAAGAACCTTTAAATGTGCTCCTAAGCAATTCTGTCTTTACTGGCTTTTTTAAAAAATGTGAAGGAGAAAGAGTGGTAGGAATCAAAAATTTGTTTACTATCAGTTCTGTGGGCGTGGCTTGGTGGGCATGGCAGGGGAAGGATACTGCAAAATCCCATTCCCTCCCCACACCACTAACCTGCTTTCCAGCTCCGTACTCGTGTGCAGGGCAAGAAAAGGAGACCCAGCCGATCAGCTGGGATTCAATGGGAGGCAGAGAAGAGATGGGGTTGGGGCCAGTCAGAGGTGGGATTTGCCGGTTCTCCAAATTACTCAAAAAATCCGCTACCGGGTCTCCAGAACTGGTCAGAACCTGCTGAATACCCACCTCTGGGGAGAATATTATGTAAATTTCTAGGTAAGGCTGTTTCCTTTCCCACAATTCTCTTGCATGGCAGCAGGGGTACATCAGCATCTATACAGGTAGTTCTCGACTTACAACCACAATTGAGCCCAAAATTTCTGTTGGTAACTGAGACAGTTGTTCAGTGAATTGGCACATTTTACAACTTTTCTTGCCACAATTGTTGTTATGTGAATCACTGAGGTTGTAGTAACACGTTTGTTAAGTGAATCTGGCTTCCCCACTGACTTTGCTTGTCAGAAGGTCGCAAAAAGTGATTACTTGACCTCGGGACATTGCAATACTCATAAATTCAAATCAGTTGCCAAATGTCTAAATTTTGATCATGTGACCATGAGGATGCTGTAATAGTAGTAAGTGTCAAAAATGGTCACAAGTCACTTTTTCCTCCTGTTTTAAAATGGATACCAAATTTGAACTTTGAAGATGTTTAATTGCTTTGGTAGAGAAATAGAATTTCAACACATTCTATTATTTCAATCCTGAAAGTTTTTGTTTCTTAAGTTTAGTTTAGTTTAATTTAGTTTATTGTCATTGCACCTCCTACAACGAAATCAAACACCGTCTTCAGTGCACCTCATGACCATGAAAATAAACAGAAACACACATCCTTCACCCTCCACACATTGAACCGAAACCCCCAACACCGCACCAACACTGCACTATACAGCAGAATTCAAAAGAGCCACTGTCCTGGGATAGAAGCTGTTTTTCAGCCTATTTGTCCTTGTTTTTGTTATTCTGTACCATCTGCCAGATAGTAATAGTTCAAAAAAAAAGGGTTCCCAGGATGAGATGGATCTTTGAGAATGTTTTGGACTTTCTTAAGGCAGCGGGAGCTATAAAGCTCTTCCAAAGAGGGGAGAAGGCAACCAATGATCCTCTGAGAGGCAATGACATTAACCCTCTGGAGTGCTGTCCACTGTGCAATTGGCAAACCATACAGAGGTGCAGTAAGTTAAGATAGTCTTTATGGTGCAGCGGTAGAAGGTCACCAGCAGTTTTTCATTCAATTGTTGTTTTCTGAGAAATCTCAGGTAGTATAATCTCTGCTGGGCCCTTTTGACCAGGCCTGCAGTGTGAGCAGCCCAGGTCAGGATCTCTTTTATGGTAACACCCAGAAACTTAAAACTGGCCACTTGCTCCGCTCAGTCTCCATTGATAAGTAAGGGCTGGATGTCTGACCTGTTCCTTCTATAGTCTACTAGAAGCTCCTTGGTCTTATTGGTATTGAGGACCAAGTTGTTGTCTCCACACCATGAAAGCAAGCGATCCACCTCATCTCAGTAGGCAGACTCATCCCCCACCAGAGATGAGTCCCACCACTGTTGTATCATCTGCAAATTTAGTAATAGTATTACTAGTGTGAATGGGAATGCAGTCATGCACATAAAGTAAGGGACTCAACACGCAACCCTGTGATGCACCAGTGTTAAGAATAAGGGCTGAAGAGGTATGATTACCTAATCTGACCCTCTGTGAGTGTCCAGACAGGAAATCCATAATCCAAAGGCAGATTAAATAAGAAAGGCCAAGGTCCAGAAGTTTAGAAACTAGTCTATGTTGAAGAATTGTGTTAAACGCAGAACTAAAATCTACAAAAAGCATCCTCACTTAGCCCCCCTGCTGTTCTAGATGAGTCAGAGCAGTGTGAAGAGTGATGGCTACAGCTTAGCTATAGTTACTATTGTGTCATTAATGGGACAAAGGAAACAGAAAGTCTTTCAAAGATGATGACTTCAAGCTCAGGATTTTTTATTTTAGTTGTTTGTTTATTTGTTTATTACATTTATTCAACAATTCATAACTTGCAAATTCATAATTTTCTTTAGTTCTTCCAAGAATAGTAGTGAGCAACATTTATTTTTTTCCCCTGAAACCTCAGCTGGATCTGTCCGAAGCTTTCTCCCCATTCCCAGGTGGTCAAATTAATATTTGGATCAAGTTAATTTTCCCATGACTCATTGCTAAGTGATTCAATCTCATTTTGAACAGCTTTGAAATGGAAATGATCTTTCTGTTCAGCTGCAGCAGGCCCAGGTAGAAATTTTAAATCTGATGGAAGCTATTCACACATGCAGAGGCCAAATACCAAAAAAGGTTCATTAGACAGCATGTTGCACACCTAAAAAGAACTGCTTGTGAGGTTTTGATTGCTCATAATTCCCTTGCTGTCTTTTCAACAATACATTTAAAAGCAGTTTTAGACAAATACAATGACAGGTTTCAAAAGGTTAACAATACGCCTGGGGCATGTTTTTGCACCAAACACAACACAGGATTTGCATACAATTATAAAATTGGTTCAGAAAATACAACTTCTTTCTTCTTCTTCTTCTTCTTCTTCTTCTTCTTCTTCTT
>NW_020769416.1:533847-550492 GCF_900518735.1 Pseudonaja textilis | reverse complement strand
TTCTTCTTCTTCTTCTTCTTCTTCTTCTTCTTCTTCTTCTTCTTCTTCTTCTTCTTCTTCTTCTTCTTCTTCTTCTTCTTCTTCTTCTTCTTCTTCTTCTTCTTCTTCTTCTTCTTCTTCTTCTTCTTCTTCTTCTTCTTCTTCTTCTTCTTCTTCTTCTTCTTCTCCTCTCCTCCTTCTCCTCCTCCCTCTTCCTTTTTCCTTTCCTTCTCCTCCTCTTGCCCTTTTCTTCCTCTTCCTCCTCTTCCACCTCCTACTCCTCCTTTCCTCCTCCTTCTCCTGCTTCTTCTCCTTCTGTTTCTTCTTTTCTTCCTCCTCCTTCTGTTCAAAACTTTTATTTCAGTACTGAAACAGAAGAGGGTGTCTCTGAATTTCTGTGTTTTTTATACAATTTACCATAGGAAATAAAAGTAAGTCTAGACTAAGGTCTTTGTTTTCAATAAGGCTGTTTAGTTTTCCAAGTTTCATGCTTGGGAATCTTCTTTGTTATTTAGTGTCTCTGAAAGGATAAGGTTGCTAGTAACTTCTTCAAAAGGTCTTATCTTAATAAAGGGATCAGACAATCTGGCATGTACAGAAAATAATGTCTTGATTTCTTTTTCTCAAGTTTGCATTCAATGGGAACAAACAGAATTCTTTTTTCATTGCTCTCACTACAGAAATAGTCTGTTTAGATTATCGGTAAATAATGGAGAAAGAGGCTTAGTTACCACCAAACAAGTTGTTCCTGAATCTACTAAAAATAGTTTCTACTCCATCCCCAGTTTGTTTGGGGGATTGGAAACTATAATATATGAAGAATGAAAGAAAAGAGGCCAGCCTATTCTCCAAAGCACTTGAAGACAAGACAAGAAATAGTGGATGGAAACTAATCATGGAGAGAAGTAACCTAGAACTAAGGAGGAATTTCCTGACAATTAGAACAGTTAATCAATGGAATGACTTGTCTCCAGAAATTGTGGGTGCTCCAACATTAAAGGTTTTTAAGAAGAAATTGGATAATCATTTTCTTGAAATAGTATAGGGTTATCTGCTTGAGCCTCAGGGACCAAAGAAACCGTGCTCCCTTCCTGCTCCAGGCTCCTGCTCCAGGCACTTAGGGTGGGTGTTTCTAAATTGAAAACACCCATCCTAAGTGCCATAGGACACTCACTTTTCTGGTGCTCAGGTTTTTTTCAGACAGCTCGCCCATTTTTCCTCGGGCTTCATGGTTTTTGTTGTAAAGGGGCATTGGTCCTACCTAGCATGGCTCCTCTCAGGGAGTCAAAGGGAGAATCCAGGCTGGGCTGTCTCAAGCCTCGTAGCTCTGCAGACCGAATTGAGATCTGAGGACATGCCCCTCCTGGTAACAGTTCCCAGTTCTGAACAAAGTCAAAGCAAATTCCGCTATTCCTTGTCTTCTGAGAGATAGTCCTTTCGATGAAAATTCCTCTCCTGACTCTGGCCAGACAGACTTCAGTGTGGGACTGGATTCTCCCTTCGACTCCCTGAGAAGAGGTGTACCAGGTAGGAACAATGCCCCTTCTCCACTGAGCTGAAGGGAGAATCTAGGCCGGGACATACCAAAGCTAGCTGATGGCTGTCTTACGGGTGGGAAAAGGTCTGGTCTGAAGTCCCCACCTCTCCATGTATGCCCTGCAGGACTCGCCTGCCAAATGTCACCTCCATTGAGGCAAAAGAGTCAACCCAATAATGTCTGATGAATGGGGTCACAGATGACCGTATTGTAGCTCGAGAAATGTCTAGTACCGATGTCTGCATTGCCCAGGCCACAGTAGTCGCCGCACTTCTGGTTGAGGGCGTGGTGATTCTCCTGGGCACAGGAAGAGCCTGAAACTCATAGGCTTTAGCAATACAGGCTCTGAGCCAGTGACCCATGGTGGAAGGTGTCACCCTGCGGCCTAAAGATGATGGCTGAAAGGAGACGAACAATCTTCCTGAAGGAAGAGATTCGCTTGATGTAGATGCAGAGGGCTCTCCTGATGTCCAAGGTGTGCCATTTCCTCTCCAGAGCATGTTTAGGCTCTGGACAAAAGTCAGGCAAAATCAACTCCTGTGAATAAGGAGTTCACCTTGGGCAGAAAGGTAGGGTCCAACTGCAGAACTACCCTGTCCACATGAAAAATACAAAGGTCCTTTCTAACAGATAAGGCCACCAACTTTGAGATATGCCTGGTCGATGCAATGGCCACTAGGAATGACACCTTGCATGTGAGCAGACGCAGGCTGGCTTCATGCAAAGGTTCAAATAGAGAAGAAGTCAGCACTGCAAGACCTTCGGCAAGTCCCAGGTGGGGTAACGATGAACCACCAGTGGCTTCAAATTTTGTGGCTTCCCAGAGGAAGACTCTCACCCTGGGGTGTTGGGCAAAAGTGTTGAATCATCAGATGAAAGCACTGAGGCCAAAACAGCCACCTCTGTCTTTAAGGTATTGGAGGACAGTCCAAACCATCTTGCAGAAACTCCAACACATCTGCCACTGACACTGAAGTGGGCTCCAATCGATGGCTGGCACATCAACCACAGAAAATCTTCCACCTGGCAGCATATATTCTGGTTGTGGAGGGTTGTCTGGCTGCCTGGATCATTTGGATGACCTGTCGGGAAAACCTACCCCATTTCAGGACCCTCCGCTCAAGCACCAGACTGTTAACTGAACCATTCTGGCTCTGGATGCTCAGTTGGACCCTGGCTGAGGAAGACTCTTTCTGGGAGAATTCTCCAAGGTCTGGTGACCGATAGGCCTACCAGATCAGCGAACATGGTCACCTGGGCCAGTAAGGGGCTACCAACAAAACCTCCACCCTCTCCAACAGAACCTTTCTGATTGTCCCTGGGATCAGGGGAAGGGGGAGGAAGCATACAATAGCCCCTGTGGCCACCTGCACCAGAGAGTGTTGACTCCTTCCGCCACCAGTGCTGGAAACTCGCAAAAAATCTTGGGAGTTGTGAATTCTCTGGAGAGGAAAAGAGGTCCAGAATCGGTCACCTGAACCATTCTGATATCTCTAGGAAAAGACTGGGATGCAGTCACTCCTCCGACTGGGCGACCGTGGCTCTGCTCAACAAGTCTGCCTGCACCTTGGAAACCCCCGAGGTGTGTTCTGCTCATATCAATAACAGGTGTCTCTCTCTGCCCACTGGCACAATGGCGTCGCCTCCTGAATCAGGGATCTGGAGTGAGTATCCCCCTGGTGATTTATGTGGGCCTTGGGGGCCACATTGTTTGTGAGGAGATGGACATGCCTCCCTGTTACCTCCTGCCTTAGAACCTTAAGAGGTAAGTGGGCCACCCTGAGCTCTAGCCAGTTTATGTTGTGGGTGAACTCCTCCTGTTACCACCAGCCCTGGGTAACCTGGGTTCCTAGGTGAGCCCCCCAACCATACAGACTGGCATCAGTGGTGATGGAAATTCTCTGGGGCTCCCTGTACAAACACCCCTGAACAAATGGCTCAGGACTGCCACCAATGGAACGAGCGAAGTACCGCCACAGGCACTCGAACCTTTGTCACTGAGTTTCCCCTGACCTCCCTCTGATAGGGAAGCAGGAACCACTGCAGAGTCTGGGCATGGAAGCAGGCCCAGAAAACAATTCCAATACTCACAATCATATTGCCCAGAAATTGAGACTAAAGTTGACAGGAGCCTCTCTGGAAGACAGGATCGGTGTCACCATGGACTTTATGCTGTCCCAATGCTCCTAGGAAAGGAAGACCTGCCCTGCCAAAGTGTCTATGATTGCCCCCAAATGCAAGAGATGAGTCGATGGAACTAGATGGTATTTGTCCAGATTTATCAAGAACCTGTGCTCCTGAAGTATCCTGATTGTTATTATCAGATCCTCCTTGCCTAGGGTTGGGAAGAGGATTCTATCAGGATGTCATCCAGATAACACAGGATCCTTATGGGTATGGACCTGAGATATGCCGCTAGTGCTGCCAGGAGCTTAGTAAATGTCCATGGGACTAATGCCAGGCCGAACGGAAAAGCTCTGTATTGGAAGTGGCGGCCGCCATAGCAAAACTTCAGGAACTGGTGGTGGTCTAGGTGGATGAGCACATGGAGGTAGGCCTCCATCAGGTCTACCAAAGCCAAAAAGTCTCCCTCTCAAATTCCCTTGAGGATTGAGTGAAGGGAGTGCATCTTGAATCTTCGGTAAATCAGATGTTGAGCTCTTTCAAGATGACGATTGCTTGCCACCCCTACCCACCCCTGAGGCATTTGGGATAACAAACAAAATTGAATAAAAACCGCATCTCCTCTGGTTCCCTGGAACCGGCTGGATAGTGTGGATGTCTAGCAAATGCTGGATCACCAATTCCATGAGAGCCCTCTTTGTCAGGACCCTGGAGACAGGGCAGCATACAAAGGCTTTTTTGTGGGGGGTGGAGAAAGAAACTCCAGGGAGAGCCCTGATCATAAGGTTGCCAGGGCCCAAGCATCTGTCATGGTCTCCTTCCACTTCTGCCAGAAAAGACCCAGATGGCCCCCTATGGGAAAGCTGACCTTGGCATCACTTGTTATGTCTAAAAGGTCTACCGGAGCCTCAGAAAGATCTCTTGCTCTCTGGCCTCTGACAGCCTCTGGCAGAAAAGACCTGTCTGCCTGCCTGAGAAGAAGATCTCTGGAAGAAGGGTCTATTTTGATGGGAAAAGCTTGCCCCAGCCTCCCCCTGTCTAAAGGAGGGCCTCCTGAAATAGGGTGAAGACTGGTAATCAAAACACCTCCCCTGAGATGGGAGGATCTTTCGCTTATCTCCGGTCTCCATTAAAAAGGGGTCCAGAACCTCCCCCCAAAGTATTTCCCCTTTAAAGGGGGCTGACTCCAGCTTCCATTTATTCCTGGAATCCATTTTCCAATTTCGTAGCCAGAGAAGCCTACGAGCTGTTGCAGAGGAGGCAATGTCTCTGGACGAAAATTTGGCTGCAGTGAGGGTGGTATCTGCTGTCAATTGTGCTGTGGCTATTATCTTATTTAGGTCCTGATGCACCCTAAAGTCCTCAGGTGGAATTCTGCCCTGCAACTGCCTCAGCCACTGCAGAGAGGCACATGTGAAAAATGAGGCAGTCGTGGCTGCTCTGGTGGCCCAGGCGTCAGCTTGATGTACTCGGTGGAGCGCCGTCTCCTCCTTCCGGTCCTCCACCTTCAATGCATCCTCCACATCCAGTGGGATGTTGGATGAGGATGTTGAGCTGCCACTGGACAATCCACCTTTGGCATTTCAATCATATCTAAACGGTCCTGGTCTACATTAAATAGAGTCAATTCCGACCCAGTAGGGTGAGTGAACCCCCCCAGGGGAGGCCCGGTGCCTCTTGGTCACATCCAAAAACATTTGGGCCACAGGAACAGCATCCACCACTGATGTTTTCTCAGTGAAGAGATAATCTTCCTGCTTCTCTCCCTCTGGGGGAAGATCTCAGGTGACAGTGTCCTTCTTTAGATGGGCCGTGCTCTTAGCCTTAACCAGCAGAGTCTTAAATAGAGCTGGCTTGAAAAGGCCCTTAAATGAGGGGGTGCCTGCTGCGTCTGTCTCATCTTCCAAAAAGTCCCTTTCCAGTGGGGAGTCCATTTTGGAGCACAAGACTGGCTCCTCCCTGATGGAGATGGAGAACAATCCGTGTTAGGTCAGCTGCTCCCCTGAGGATTGCCAATGCACTCGAGGAATGTCTCTGCCAGTGGCCAAGGATGATAACTGGTGCTGCTGGTTGAATTCTGCTTGAATTTCTTGTCTAATTGCTTGAGAGAACCAGGGTCTCATGAAGGCTGGCATGTCTTGCACCTGATCTTCCTCTGGGCGAAGTCCCACCGCTGTAGGCGTAAAAGTGGCCCCTGGCACAGATCTTGTTCTGCTGGAGGATTGGCCTCCCAGTCTAACAGCCATAAGACCTTCTGACTGCTCAGAAAAAGGATAAGCATCCTCTGCCATGATTTGGAGGTTTCCTTGCAAATCTTGGTTAACTGAGCACCCAGGTGATCAGGCTGTCAAATATTGTCTACTATTTGCCAATTGGTCCTGCCGCATGCTTTCTTGGGGAATCTGAGGAGATATGGCACTAGTGTCCGCCATCTTGGATTCCCTCAAGGCCTTGTTGAATTCTTTATCCAAGACCTTCTGTCTGTGCCTGGCCTGTCTTTCCTCTGCTGTAGAAGGTGCTAGGGCCCTGGCTTTAATTCTTGCTGCTGCCTCTAAACCAGCAGACCTGGGCTTAACTGATCCTCTGGCAGCTCTCTCTCTACGCTGCTGAGGAGCTGACAATTTCTGAGCAGCTCCCCTGGCCGCCATTTTGAGCCCGCCAAAATCAACTGTCAGTGACAGCACAAACATAAGTATTAAAATATTTTTTTAAAAAAATCCTCTAGCCCAAGGCTGGATGGTCCATCTAAAGCAGCTGCCCACCACTTCAAGAGGCAAATGTGATCCAGAAGTGTTAATTAGCTCAGCACAGCTCCACAATATTAGGCAGTTCAAAAGCCTAGGGGAAAAAAGGCGACTGTTTAAAACTGCAGCAAGCCCTGATGGGTCAGCGACTTGTGAGCTGAAGTGCTAGCTGCACTGATAACTCCAGGCAGTCTTAAGCGTCTCGCAGCTGCCACCGTGCTCTGGTTACTAGGAAAAGGGGGTCTGGATCTAATATCCAGGTGGCAGACACTCCCAATCAAGACAAACCTAGAGCAAACTGAAGGATTGTCCAGATAGTTGGAAACAGCCGCCCACACAAAAGGCAGTCTGGCGCACCTTGTGGCTGCTGCAGCTCTCAAATTCAATGGGAAACGTCTTTGGAGACAGACCAAATTCTCGGTGCTGACTCCAGCCCCAGCCCAGGCCACACAGGCTCTCAGGAGCACTCTCTGCCCTCAGTCTGATCGGAACTAACAAAAAATCAATAACCAGCCAAAAATAAAAAAAATGTAAAGGCACAAAAGGAAAAAAAGATGTGAAAAACAAAAAAAAATGGCTAAACCAGCAAGCCAGATAGCTGTCAAACCTCTCCTAATGCCAACGAAAAACCTAGAATCCAGGGAGTAGAAATATTCTTCAAAACGTCCAACAATCTCTTCAACAATTTCAACTATTCAGAACCCTGTAAGGGTGGTCTGATCGAGCTGGTATCGAGTGAAGAACTGGGGACATGTCCTCAGATTTCAACTCTGTTTGCAGAGCTACAAGGCTTGACACAGCCCAGCCTGGATTCTCCCTTCGGCTCAGTGGAGAATTCCTATTCATCTTGATTTCGCTTTTAAAACAAAAACTCTTGTGAAGTCTCCCTACCCACCTCTTGTGTGAGAACACCTTCCTCTCCCCAATTGTTTTGCATACCAAAACCAAACCAAGTTTAGGAAATCACGCGAAGCCCATTTCTTTATCTTGACCACCTATGAATATCGTAGCAGTTTTTGAAGAAGTATAGTTACAGTAGCTTTCCAAAGATAACTGCAAGAAATACTAACTTCATGCAAGCAAGAACTGGTGGGACCACAAAATAGACAAAAATAATAGAAAATGTTTTATTTTGTTCCATGCCAAAACTCAGAATTTTGTCTTCTTTTTATCTTTATTCTTTCTCTCAACTGTCTTTATTCACAAATTATATAACAAATTTCTGCTAACTGGGAATTGGGTATCTCAGCCTCCCCATCCAAGTTCTATTACTTTTTCTCAATATTGTTACTATTTGGTCTGTAAACTGCAGATTCAGCTCCATGCATTTGCTGAATCCTTTTGAACTTGGTCTGTAAACATTCTCAAGGAATATCTAAAAGGCTTGAATGTTGACCCAAGTTGGATTATAGGTTCGAAAAATAATACAAACAACATGGTTAGGATCCTTTCTCTGTAACTATCCCCAACAATTTTGGCATCAGGGATCGGTTTCATGGAAGACAATTTTTCCATGGATGGGGTGGGTGGGAGGCGAGTGTAATTGCACATCCTGCATATGTGCAATTGCACTCACCTCCAGCTATGTGACACTCACCCGCCAGGACTGGTATTGCTCCATGGCACAGGGGTTGTACTAGAAGATTTCCAAGGCCCCTTACAGCTGTAAGAGTCTATTTGCCAGGGTATTGTTTTCCAATTATGGCAGAGATGGAGAATGGGATATAAATCCAAATCATTTCTAATCCAGATCATTCTCACCGCGGTCTGCTTTAAGGTTTGATTGATCATCCCTACTTTTGTTCAAACTTACAAGTGGGTTAGGGTCCTGTACAATTATTCTATTGGAGTCTTTAGTAATTTTCAAATTTACTTTTAGCCCCCACTGCAACATTACTTGTGGGGGGGAGGCAGCGGGAAGTCTCAGGGATGTAAATTAGATATCTCTGAGGTAAAAGTAACAAATTACTTATCTCAATCCATGCAGCTGGGCATCTGAGCATGGACCTGAATTTCAGGGGTGAACTGGATTCAGTAATCCAAGTGTGGTCTTACTACTGCAGTATAAAGTGATACTATCGCTTCTCGTGATCTTGACGTAATCCCTCTGTTCACACAGCCTAGGACTGCATTGGCTTTTTTGGCAGCTACAGCACACGGCTGGCTCATACTTAAGCTGTGGTCCACGAAGACACCTAGGTCCTGCTCACAGTTGAGCAAGGTACTACCTATTCTGTGGTTTTTCATTTGGTTTTTCCTGCCTTAAAAGCTTTTCTCACCACCAAGCTGCATGTTGCTGGATAGGCCCCAATGATCAACTCTATCAATATCCTTCTGGATCTTGGAGTCTTATCTTCCAAAGTGTTGGCAACTTCCCCCAACTCTGTAAATTTGATCCCTGCATCCAAATAACAAAATAACAGAACTGGGAGAGACCTTGGAGGTCTTCCAGTCAAACCCTTTTGCTCAAACCTGAAACTTATACCATTTTGGACAAATGGTTGTTCAATCTCTTCTTTAAAAATTCCAGTGTTGGAGCATCTACAACTTCTGGAGGCAAGATGTTCCACTGATTAATTGTTCCAACTGTCAGGAAATGTCTCCTTAAATTTAGCTTGATTTCCCCCCTTGATTAATTTCTATCCGTTGCTTCTTGTCCTGCCTTCAGGTGCTTTGGAGACTAGGTTAACAGAACAGAACCAAATAACAGAGTTGGAAGGGAACTTAGAGGCGTTCTAGTCCAACCCTCTGCTCAATAGGAAACCCTATACCATTTCAGGTCATTTATGAAGCTATTGAACAGCACTGGGTCCAAGACAAAATCTTTAAGTACCCCACTGCATATTTCCTTCCACACAGATGTAATTCTAGTAAAAAGTGCTCCACTTTTTCTCAGCTGTATCAGAACTGGAAATTGCTTTAAGCATTGAATGGATCTTTTTTCTTTCAATTTTATTTTCATTGAAGTTACACCTTTACTTTTTCTTGATTATCTAACCACCTATATATAGATTACCATGGCATTTTTAAAAATTTCTTCTAGCTCCCCTAAGCCTGGACTGGGCTCTTTGTTATCAATACAGCTGCTGTAACTTTCTATGCTGTGTGCTGCATGAATCTTCATTATTATTTGGTCTGTTTCATAGGTTAAAATTGTTTGTAACTTTTTCAAAAGGTCTCATTTTAATAAAGGGAACAGTCAGTCTGGCATATATAGGAACTGGTGTCTTGCTTTATTCTTCTCAACTTTGCATTCTGTAGGAGTCAAAAAAACATTTTTTATGCTTTTCGTATTGCTCTCACTATATAAATATTTGTGGCCATCCTAAAGAATCTTTGCGGTCAACCCTTCCAGCTGACAGAGGCACAATTAATAACTCTGGCTAAAGTTAATTCATAGATAACAAAAAGTCTCTAATTAATATGTTAATGAAAATTAGGAAAAACTCCACTCATCCTACTTTCTAGCGCTTTGATCATTAGATATGAGTACTCCGAGGTCCTTGACAGAGTGAGAATCATCAACGAAGTCATATCCACCTAGCTTGTATTTGGTGAACTGATTTTTTTTTTAACCAATGTGTAGGGCAGAGCATTTGTTGGTCAAGATTTGGAGTTGCCAACTGTTTGACCATTTGGACACAGAATCAAGGTCACTTTGAAGAACAACTAAAAACGCACAGAGTTTTCAATTAAAAAACTCTGAGCATTTTAGACCAACCCAAGTCCAAAAATGCTAGGGATTTCCTGGAAGCCTGGCACTCAAACAAATCAGCCATTACTGGTCACACAGAGATAAACAACATCTACATATCATTCAAAAGAGATTTAAAACAAAAACAAAAACAAAAAAGGAAACAAAAAGACCAAAACATATCCTCACTAGCAATGAACACCCAATGAGCAGAGATTGACATCAAAATTATCACAGAAATAATCAGGAAGTAAGCAATAGCCCACTCAAGGCATTACCAACTCAGACAAATAAGCTAACAATAAACAAAAGCTTAATCAAGGAACAATAAGACCACTCCTGCCAACACTGACCAAACAACCACTTCTATATAAACAGAGAGCAAATTCTACTCCCTTCTAGTACTGATGATGTTACCTAGTTTGGTGATGAAATATCTGCAATAAAATAACTAAACTCGGTGAGCACCAAGGACCCCATAATATTCTATTTGAATTTGTTCTGTGTTGAGTCTCCTAACCACAAATCATTTACCTACTGCAGTATAGTATTTTGTATCCTTGCTTGGAATTTCCCCTACATCTGAGTTATTAATGTGATATCTGGGTCTTCAAACACAAAGGCTTTCTGGTCCTCCTCATCAGGAGGTATAGAACAAAAAGCATATTTCAAATTTAATACAGTAAACTATCTTGATTGAGAAAGATGGCCAACAAAATATAGGGGTTTGCAACCAGGGGTGGGATTCAAATGTTTTAACAACCGATTCTGTGGGCATGGCTTAGTTGGTGAGCATAGCTTGGTGGTCATGTGACTGGGTGGACATGGCTTGGTCATGTTACTGGCTGGCCGTGGCCAACTCAACATCACTCACATCGAGGCACGCATCTCCTCGCCTGGCCTCTCGTGACTGTGGGGATGCTGCAACAGTGTGAAAAATGGTCATAAGTCACTTTTTTCAGTGCCATTGTAACTTTGAATGACCACTCCACACGAGCAAAGTACCAGCAAAGGAGGGGGAAAAAACTCCAGACACATTCCTGAGACAGGAAGTCTAGACCTGGCAAGAATGTAATAAGGGTTAATGGAGAGGCAGTTTCTGTAAGCAACACCAGAATGTTTCCTTCCTGCCTTCCTTACAGGATTAGCCCAGTAATTTCTTCTAACAACCAGTTCTCCGAACTGCTTAGAATGTTAGCAACCGGTTTTAGCGAACAGGTGCGAACTGGTAGAATCCCACCCCTGTTTGCAACCACTGGGTGGAGAGTCTCAGTTATTTTGTTTACCCCAGTAGTTGACTATTGGGTTCCTTCACTAGTAATATTGGGGTGTTAAAAAGATATTGTCTTCCTTTAATCACAACTTTTTACAAATTTATTATTGTCTTTAAACTTAAACATCAACTTAGAATCCTAGGTCTGGAAGAGATTATGGAGGTTTTCTAGTATCTAGTTCAAACCTGCCCAAAGCAGGAGTGCTTATTGCATCCTGGACAAATGGCTGTCCAGACTTTTCTTGAAGACCTCCAGAGAAGGACCACCCACAACTCTGGGAGGTAAGCTGCTCTTTGATTAATTGTTCCTACTGTCAGGAAATTTCTCCTTAATTCTAGGTTGGATCTCTCTTTAATGAGTTTTTACCCATTGTTTCTTGTTCTGCCTTCAGGTGCTTCAGAGAATAGGTTGACCCCGCTCTTCTCTATGAGAGCCACTCAAGTACAGGAAGGCAGATGTCATGTCATCCCTTATTCTTCTCTTTGTTAGATTAGAAATAACCTAATTCCTTCCATTATTCATTATATGTTTTAGTCTCCAGACCCCTGATCATCTTTGTTGCTCTTCTCTGCACACTTTTTAGGGCCTCAACATCTTTTTTTTTGTAGCATGGTGACCAGAACTTCATGCAGTAAAAGTTATGTGGCCTCACTAGTACATTATAAAGTGGTGCTATCTTGATCTAAACCTTTATTGAAAAATTAAAACATTAAAATACAATACAAATATTTAAAATAAGTGTTATACATGTTACAATCTATTTGGACAGTGCTTGCATTTCAATTGTTATTTCAGTGCATATTTTCTACTCCTATTTGTTCTTATATCTCTCTATCATTCTACATTCCTTATTTATTTATTTCATTTATCCAATGGTACCAATTTTCTCATACTGTATAATAAATTGAGTTGTCCTTCTCTTTTAATTTTGTCCATTTCCACATAGTCAAAGATCTTTTGGATAATTAGACTGTCGGCATCGAATCTCCTTTCCAACATTGTGCAAGTGCTAATCTCACTGCAGGATTAAATATTTTATTTCTTTTGTGTAATTCCCTTTAATGATTCCCAGAAGAAATAATTCTGGTTTAACTTTTATTTGGACTTTCATAATTTCTTTTAACCAATTTTGTATTTTGGCCCAATATTTCTTAACTTTTGGACAAAGCCACCATATGTGAAAGAAGGTACCCTGTATTTGCTTACATTTCTAACTATTTGAATTTGTTAGGATACATTTTAGCTAGTCTCGAAGGAGCTAGATACCACTGATAGCACATTTTGTATTGATTTTCTTTATATGACGCTGATTTTGTTATTGAATAATTTTTTCCAAATCTTTTCCTAATCCTCCAATTCTATTTTATGTTCCAAATTCCTGGCCCATGCTATCATCAGTCCTTTCACTATTTCTTCTGCTAAGTCATATTCTAATGAGTAATTATAAATCTTAGATATCAATTTTTCCTCTGTACCTGTCATTAGTTTATCTAGTTGATTTGGTTCCATCTCAATTCCAAATTCCTCTTGGTCTTTTTTACATTTTGATTTTAATTGAAGGTACAGCATCCAATCTATATTTAAACCCAGACCATGATCTTAATGCTATCTCTCTGCTGATGAAACCTAGGAGTGCATTGGCTTTTTTGGCTGCAGCACAACTGCTGGCTCATGTTTAAGCAGCAGTCCACTAAGACTTCTAGATCTCTCTCACCGTTACTACAGCTGAGCCAATTACTGCCTTTTCTACACCTGGGCACGTGATTTTTCCTGCCTAAATGCACAACTTTTCACACTGTTGAACTGCATCTTGTTGGATAGAGTCCAATGCACAAGTCTGTCAAGACTTTTCTGAATCCTGAGTCTATCTTCCAAAGTGTTAGCAATTCTCCCCAGCTTGGTGTCTTCTGCAAATCTGATGAGTTCCCCTTCTATCCCTACATCTAGATCACTTACGCAGATGTTGAAGAACACTGGGTCCAAGACAGAACCTTGAAGTATCCCATTACATGCATCTATCTATGTAGATGTAGTTCCTTTGAAAATTTCACTTTTTCTGACTTCTACCAGAACTAGATATTGCTTTATGCATAGAATGGATTTTTTTCCCTTTCAAATTATATTTCTAGTTTTTTTTGGTGGTCTAACAGCCTACACAAAAATTGCCACAGTATTTTTTATTTCCTCTAGCATCCTTAAGCCTGGACTAGACTCTTGTTTTCAATAGAGCTGCTATAACTTTCCATCTTTATGCTTGTTGATCATTATTATTTAGTCTTAACTCATAGGTTAAGTTTGTTTGTAACTTTTTCAAAAGGTCTCATCTCAATAAAGGGATCAGACAGTTTGGCATAAACAGGAAACAGATTTTTTTGTTTTACTTTTCTCAACTTTGCATTCAGTGTGGATGGGGAGTCAAAAACAGATATATATTTTTTGCGTTTTTATTCTTGCTATCACTATATAGACATTTAAGGCCAGCCTAAGGAGTGTTTGTCATAGACCTTTCTAACTTGAAAACTAGAAACTTGCTAAGTTCATTTGAAGGGGGGCAGGGAGAGGAAAAGTGGCAGCAGGGATTGAGAAAAAAGAGAATTGGAACAATCCTGATTTCAGAGTGGCTCATGCAGACACTTACTTCTAGTGCTTGATTTATAATCACAACTGGGACCATAGTCCTGGCTGTAAGTCATTGCAGTCACAAGTTGAGGCATCACATGACCAGACCCAAATTTTATGACCATTTTTTGTGGCACTTATTAAGCAAACCTTGCAGTCGTATGTCTGGTTCCACTCCCCCAAACAGGCACATTTTTGCCTTTAAAAAACTAGTTGTAGATTGAGGACTACCTGTATTTAAAACATAGTAATACTTTAATTTTAAATTCAGCCAATCTAAATGCATTTGTTATGGTCAATAACAAATGTATCCAGGAACCATCTGTTGCTCTTCTACCTATGTCTATACTGCAAGTGTTCTTTTCTTTTTTATTCTTTCCAATCCAAATGCCAGAAAGAAATGATATAAAATCACCTGGGGTTTTCAACTATCAGCATAACTTTCTGAAAACTGAATGGGACAGAACAAAATCGGAAGCAGGGAAGAAGCTGCCAAGGAAAATCTGAGTTTTGAAATGGGACTGATCCAGCCCCAGGGGCTAAAGAGGAAAAATATTCATAAATAATTATCTAGGGTAGTATTTCTAAAACTTGGCAACTTTAAGATGTGTGGACTTCAACTCTCAGAATTCTGGGAATTGAAGTACACACATGTCAAAGTTTACCAGATTGAGAGATACCAACTTAGAGCGTTCCTATGTTGCTTATTGCTCCATTTTAAGTCCTCCCCCTTGTCATATGACTCAAAGAAAAGCATATGCAGTCCAGTTTGTGCTTCTCAGTGTGCACAAATAATCCTTGCTTAACAACCGTCCTGTTTAGCAACCATTCAATATTAGAATGGTGCTGAAAAAGTAATTTTGGGACTAGTCCTTGGACTTATGATCACATGTAATTACAACCTGTGTGTGCTTAGTACCAGCACAGCGTTGCAATGTCACCTGACTCCATCTGCACAGTTCACAGCCTGCAAAACCCACAAGCAGAGTCAATGGAGAAGCTAGAAGCAAAACTACAAGTCATGGTTACATGTTGTCTCACTTAATGACTGTGAGTGATTTGCTTATGGCTATGGTGGAAATGAAGTAATAACTCTGCCACAGTTGGGTGATGTCTCACTTAATGCCAGTCCTAAGCAATAAGTGAGGGCTTAAAGCAAGGACTACATGCACAAACACACACACACACAAATGTGCATACACAGAACATAAAGAGAAAGTAGAAACACATAGAAACCCATGCATATGGAACATATATTATCACACAAAACATCACCTATGCCCACTAACATTAAGGTGGGGAATGAATTCAGAATATGGGGCTTGGTAAATATATTCACAAAAAATAGATTTGCAAAAGGTTGTGTAGAAAAATAATTGAAAAATGGGAAAATATGTAGATAATAGCTACACCATTATTCCAAGATATGGTAAGTTTGGGAAATGTTCTAGCTTTGAAATGGTTTTTCCTCCTCCTAAAATATAATGTAATGTATAATAAGTGTGGCTGTGCATCTCAAGCTATCTAAGTCCTTCAACTATCCTAAAGCAAGTTTAGATAATTTCCAGTAAAATATGTCTGTGTTTGTTGCAGGAGGTACAAGAAATAGATGAAATAGATCCAGGAGGCTAGACATAAATGTGCAATTGAAAAAATCCTGATGGAAACAGATTGATCTGTGCTAGGTATTGTTGGGCACAGATTGCTATCCACCATTCTTAAGCTACATTGGAATAAAATGTACCTGTCAAGGTTTCCTTTTGAAAGAGGAGAAGTCCACTTAAACCTAGAAAAAGAGCTAGGTTATATCATGGGTAGGCTGCTGATTTATATATTTATTTGCTACATAGATCTCCAATAGCCAACTCTAAGAAATGGGTGGAGGGAGGAATGGAATTTTAATTAAGTGGTTCTATCACAATCAGATACATTACAGGTTTTCTGCTGGTTCTATCAACAATCTGTATTGGTTGCACTTTTTAACACCCTTGTGGGAAAAGCCAATTCCTTTTTGTCTGGGTATGAGCCATCAATGATTGCCCTGCCTTTGCAGCACAAAACAAGTGCAGAATCCACTTGTTAGAATGCAGAATAACAGAACTGGAGGGACCTTGGATGTCTTCTAATCCAAACCCATGTAAGCAGTCGGCCCTATGCCATTCCCAACAAATGGCTGGCCAGTCTCATCTGAAAAGCATCCAGTGGCGGAACATCCATAACCTCTGGAGACAAGTGGGAAACACTGAGGGAGGAAGGAAGGAAGGAAGGAAGGAAGGAAGGAAGGAAGGAAGGAAGGAAGGAAGGAAGGAAGGAGCGAGGAAAAGCAAAAGGAGGGAGGAATTAGGGAAGATGAAAGAAAAAGAAAGAAAGAAAGAAAGAAAGAAAGAAAGAAAGAAAGAAAGAAAGAAAGAAAGAAAGAGGGAGGAAGAAGAGAGGGAAGGGAGGGAGGGAGGGAGGAAGGAATGAGAGAGAGAAAGAAAGATGGAAAGAAAGAGAGAGGGAGGAAGGAGGGAGGGAGGGAATGAAGGAAGGAATGAGAGAGAGAGAGAGAGAAAGAAAGAAAGAGGGAGGGAAGGAAGGAAGGAAGGAAGGAAGGAAGGAAGGAAGGAAGGAAGGAAGGAAGGAGCGAGGAAAAGCAAAAGGAGGGAGGAATTAGGGAAGATGAAAGAAAAAG
>NW_020769416.1:350692-533747 GCF_900518735.1 Pseudonaja textilis | reverse complement strand
GGAAGGGAGGGAGGGAGGGAGGAAGGAATGAGAGAGAGAAAGAAAGATGGAAAGAAAGAGAGAGGGAGGAAGGAGGGAGGGAGGGAATGAAGGAAGGAATGAGAGAGAGAGAGAGAAAGAAAGAAAGAGGGAGGGAAGGAAGGAAGGAAGGAAGGAAGGAAGGAAGGAAGGAAGGAAGGAAGGAAGGAGCGAGGAAAAGCAAAAGGAGGGAATTAGGGAAGATGAAAGAAAAAGAAAGAAAGAAAGAAAGAAAGAAAGAAAGAAAGAAAGAGGGAGGAAGGAGAGAGGGAAGGAAAGAAGGAAGGGAGGGAGGAAGGAATGAGAGAGAGAAAGAAAGATGGAAAGAAAGAGAGAGGGAGGAAGGAGGGAGGGAGGGAATGAAGGAAGGAATGAGAGAGAGAGAGAAAGAAAGAAAGAGGGAGGGAAGGAAGGAAGGAAGGAAGGAAGGAAGGAAGGAAGGAAGGAAGGAAGGAAGGAAGGAAGGAAAGAAGGAAGGAGAGAGACAAGACTGATGTGCACAAATTCTCAGAAGGCATTATTTAAAAAATAATCCTGTTGAATAATGGGAATAGCATTCTGCTTCTGAATCAGCACAGCTGCTTAAAAAAAATCCAGCTGGGAGGAAAGAACATTAATGTAACATAATGAAAGGTGATGCATTTCCTTCCCTGAATTAAGACCTTCCCTCATCTTAATTGTTTAATGCACTCAACCACCAGCAGCTCATCTTCAATGGACTCCAATGCTTTTCACCGACTGGTCTTTCAATCCTAATTAAACTGACCACTATGACATATGTTTGCCTCCTACCATACAATTTAGAAAAAGCTTATGGGAGTAATAAATATATGCACATTGTGGGAGAAGTGTGAACTTCTGCTTAGTGGTGTCAGGCAAAGAAAATCTAGAAATGTTTCAGGGCATTGGGCAAAATGACATCTTTGCTTTTTCAATAAATATTTTATTTTTTAATCTGCATTCAAAATCCAGAATGTAGTATGGGGAAATTTAATGTTAACCTTCTATGAGATGGAAATGCCCGTATATCGCCTGCGTCATCCACTCTAATCACAAAACTTGACCACTGCTGACCTGTCAAGGAATTCTCAGGCAATAAACTAGAGAACCCCTTAAGTTCTTCCATCTCTGTTAAAACTTAGGCTGAAACTAACTGCATTTCCCATTAGAACATTAACAAATACTAGCAACTCAATCATAACAAAAGAAAATCCCGTCTAGATATGGAAATACTTGTGGGCTATGAGGTCTAATTTAACAAAAAGAAGGACTGATATGACAGCAGTCTTCCAGTATTTGAGGGGCTGCTACAAAGAAGAATGGATTGACTTATTCTCCAAAGCAGCTGAGAGCAGGACAAGAAGCAACGGATTGAAATTTATCAAGGAGAGATCCAATCCAGAATTAAGGAGAAAATTTCCTGACAGTGAGAGCAATTACTCATCAGGATGGCTTGCTTTCACACGTTCAGTATGCATCACTGAAGGCTTTCAAGAAGAGATTTGACAGCCATTTGTCTGGAATGGTATAGGATCTCTGGCTTAAACAGGGGGTTGGACTAGAACAGCAGTCGCCAACCGATGGGCGGCGGCCCACTGGTGGGCCGTGAGAAAAATTTGATGGGCTGTAGAGAAATCTCACCCCCAGAGCACCCCCCCAAAGCAATTAATCCAGGCTGCGCAGAAACACAAGGCTGCGCCACCCACATGGCCCGCGGGAACCCTCCTCGCCCACTCACTCCTTACCCGGCAAACTTGCCTGCTAAGTTTTCCTTTTCCCCCCCTGACCATCAGCTGTTCTGCTGTGCCCAGAGATTTAGATTAGATAGAAAGCAGGAAATGGTTGGATTTCTTGCTTTCTAGCTAGTCTTCAGATCTTCAGCTCTGCTTTTAAGCACAGTCAAACCTCCCTTAGGACTGAAGGTTCTATTATTCAGTGCAGACTCACGGCAAGCAATTTTGAGAGATTGAGCTAGCCGATGGCAGATGGACAGATCGCTGAATGATTCTGTGCGCAACTCAATCTGCCTGCCTGCTTTGCCTGATCTGGGGTAAAAGTTGCTCTTTTTTAATAAAAAATTCAATATTTATATAAATATTTATAATATTTACATACAAGCCATGCCCAGCCAGTCACATGACCACCAAGCCAAACCCACAGATTAGGCATGCCCACAGAACCGGTTAGTGGTCCCTGGGATTTAAAATTATGAGTTTGGTGGTCCCTGAGGTCCAAAAGGTTGGCGACCCCAGACTAGAAGACATTCAAGATCCCTTCCAGCTCTGTTATTCTGCCTTCTGAAATCCTTTACTCATACAATGTGAGTCTCTGGATGCCAGATGTATCACCCAAAATTTAGACACACAAAGAAGCAGAGATTATCATACCATGCAGGGTGAGAAAATTGCATTTCTTCCTTACCAGACCCTGTCTTTTAAACTCCTAGCCACCTTCAATTGCTAAACTGTTTGTTATATTGTCAAATAAAGCTTTCTTTTGCTTCAAGCAATTGTTCTGTGTTCTCATTGGAACCTGGCTCAGAATGAACCAGAATTTTCTTCTCACAGTTCCTGTGGCTTTAGTTAGAAAAATAAATGTATCTATTGGGCTACATATGTCTACCTAGAATTCAGTCTGGCTGTACATGTTTATACAACATCAGGCTAAAATGGGATTGAGCAGAATCTGACCATCACACAGATCTCCATTTAACTAATCAATCTGGAGAAGAAGCTGTTATTCCAGAATGTCCATTAAATGAGATGTACATCACTGTACATCACTGCACAACTTAAGTTGCATGATGGTGTCATGGTGTCAATGAATAAGTCATTGGTATTGATTTAGGTCCTTTGTATGAAGATATTATTACTAACTGAGGTGAATTAATCCACTGATATTTAACATAGTTGGGAATAATGGACATTACGCAAATGACATTGACGCAAATAGCCCAAACTGATAGTGGTGACTTAATTTGTTATTTTGTGAATAGAATACTTTATTGGCCAAGTGTGATTGGACACACAAGGAATTTGCCTTGGTGTGAATATTCTCAGTATACATAAAAGAAAAGATACATTTGTTAAGAATCAAGAATCATAATGTACAACACTTAATGATAGTCATAGGCTACAATCAACAATCAAATCATATTAGGAGCCAATATAAATCGTAAGGATACTGTCATGCCCCTGGTGGAGACTGACTCTGAAGAAGAGGAGGAACAGCCAACAGGGAGTGGGAGTGTGACTCCAGAGGTGTTGGAAGAGGCTGGCGAAGGGCAGAGGCCAGCTGAGCAATCAGAAGAGGATCCAGGCCCATCCCCTATACATCCTAGGTCACGCAGAGAGGAGAGGATCAGGGAAAAGCGAGGTCTACTCAGGAGGAGATTACCATGATCCTCCTCGTGGCTTGCAGCTGGGAGCTATGTATATAAGTTTGTAACTGTGCAGTCAGAATTGCTGGAGTCAAATTTTAATGTTTTCTTTGAAAGAGGTTTATCTTTGCTGGCAATCTTCCCATGGACTCTCCTTGGTTAGCCTCCTGGAATGTATGATGAATTATCTTGGCTTGCTTCGGAACTCTCGTCAATGCGGTTTGTTTTGATTTTCTTTTTGCCTCATTATTTACTTTTGTGACTTTAAACTGTGCCTAATAAAACAGTGAAGTTAAGTTGAAGGCATTACCGGACTTTAATTATGTTTTGGGTTTTGGGTTATTTTGAGACTATGGGTCATCACAGGTACAAGCAACAAAGTTACAGTCCTACAATCACAAGTGGGAGGGGATGGGTGATAATGAGTGATGAGAAGATTAACAGTAATAGTAGTGCAGACTTTGTAATAGTTGAACAGTGTTGAGGGAATTATTTGTTTAGCAGAGTGATGGCTTTTGGGAAAAAACTGTCTTATGTCTAGTTGTTCTGGTATGCAGTGCTCTATAGCATCATTTTGAGGGAAGGAGTTGAAACAGTTTATGTCTGGGATGTGAGGGGTCTGTCAATATTTTCATAGCCCTCTTTTTGACTTGTGCAGTATACAGGTCCTTGATTGAAGGCAGGTGGGTAGTAATTGCTTTTTCTGCAGTCCTAATTATCCTCTGAAGTCTGGGTCTGTCTTGTTGGGTTGCAGAACCAAACCAGACAGGTATAGAGGTTCAGATGACAGACTCAATCATTCCTCTGTAGAACTGGATCAGCAGCTCCTTGGGCAGTTTGAGCTCTCTGAGTTGGTGCAGAAAGAACATTCTTTGTTGTGAAATGCAACAACTTCTATCATTATAACACAATGCATTATGGATCACCACAAAAATGTCTTTTACATAAAAAACCCATTGTATTAAGGTCTATTAAAGACTATTAAATCAAATTAAGAAGTGTGGTGCTCAGTGGTTAAAGATGCTGAGCTTGTTGGCTGCAAAGCCAACAGCCTAGTTCAAGACCCAACTGCTAAGCAAAAGGAAAACTGTTACTTGCCTCAGCTCCTGCCCACCTAGAGTTCAAAACATGTACATGCAAGTAGTAGATAAATAAGTAACACTTCAGTGGGAAGGTATACACTTTGGCATATATCCATGACCATGGAAAATAACTTTGGACAATGCTGGCTTCCCTGGCAAGGAAACAGAAATGAGCTCCACCCCTAGAATCAGAAACAACTGCATGGGGGAAATTTTTTACCTTTGTCTTAAATCAAGTTACACTTTATTATGACTTATGTGTTTTGACATTACATCATCTATACACACTGAAACTGTATTTTGTAAATTCAGATTTGGGTTTAAGGACATTATGTGAACCTACAGCCTGAGAATAATCAACCACAGGTAAAAGTAGACTTTACATTAAATTAACAAATGAATATAGAGTGATTTCTCTTAGGTTTTTATCTGAAGTAAAAATATGCAATGTTTGGAACTAGCCAGATTATCCATGAAAAAATACAAAGGGTCAAGAGAGATATGAACAAAGAAAAAATATGTGAAAATTACTCTTCTCTGTGAAAAGAACAGTGAATGATCTTCTTCAGACATAAGATACTTTCGATATTAATTTCAAGCTTTCCTGTTGATTGCCACCCTAGCAACTAATATGCCAGTCCGAACAGAATCATTGCTATATCTTTTTTTATTACATTTATGTAAACATTTCACCTTCTGGAAGGTTTTTGTCTTCAGTGAAGATGCTGTGAAATGGAAATAGGTTTTGGAGCCTGTCTAAAATTCACAGGGCTGTTTCATTTACACCTAGCCTAGGCATTTCCATATAGGCAGCTAAGACCCTGGATCTTTATATAATCTTAAAAATGAAAAGAGCCAGTTCCTGTATACCTTCTGTGAGTGCACAACATGGTAAGATTTCTAGATGTGTGATATATCTCTCCCACTTAGAAAAAAATCCTCTTTTTCCCTCTCTGAAGAAAGCCTAATTAGTGCCAACTTCTTGCAATTTCCTAAGGACAAAAAACAAAACAAAAATAATAAAATAAAAGGTAAGTAGTCCTCAACTTATGACCACAATTGAACCCAAAATTTCATTTGCTAAGCAAGATAATTGTTAATTAAATTTTGCCCCATTTTACAAGCTTTGTTGCCACAGTTGCTAACCAAATCACTGCAGTTGTAAAGTTAGTAATACAATTGTTAAGTGAATCTGGCTTCCCCATTGACTTTGCTCATCAGAAGGTCACAAAAAATTATCACATGATCTTGGGACACTGCAACCATCATAAATATGAGCCAATTGCCAGGGGTCCACCTTTTGCTCACCATGGGGATGCCGCAACAATTGTGTGAAAAATGTTCATAAGTCACCTTTTTTTCAGTTCAGTTCTGGACTTAAATGCAAGCAACTCAAGGCAAGATGCCTTGTGAATAAAATACCTGAATTTCTCCTCTTACTACATACGGCTAAATTCGACATCATATTTGCCTGTGAAACATGGCTCAACACATCTCTCCCTGACTCCATTACCACAGTAAGAGACTATCATGTTTACCGATCAGATCATGAAATCCGTAGAGGAGGTGGTGGTGCTATCTTCTATAAAAAGTTCCTACAATCTAAAAAACATCCAAGTTACCGAGGAGCTCTTCCTGAGACCATCGTCTGTGAACTCTCCTTAAATATCACATTTCAATTCTTACTATGTTACAGAGCACCTGATTATGACATCGAACATGCAAACAAGCTAAATACACTACTAACATGGGCAGCATCCTGCCCATATGCTTTTATCTTTCTTGATGACTTCAATCTACCTCATATTAACCGGACCCTAAACGAATGTAAAACTGAACCCATACATGCAACCTTCTACAATGCTGTTACAAATCTGGGACTGGAACAACTAGTAACCAACAATACTAGACTTAACAACTGCCTCAATCTCATCTCCTGCAATAGTTTGAATTCAATTTATGGAATAGAAATTAAAGAACACTTTTCCAACAGTGACCACAGCATGATTTACTTTGTCTCAACTTATGTCCACACAAAAATCATCATAATGACGGGATCCCCAATTATAACTTCAAAAAAGGCAATTATGATCTTATAGACAACGATCTCTCATCTCTTGATTGGCAATTTCTATTCACTGGATGCAATACGGTGGAAGACCATTACAACATATTTTTACTTAAAGTTAAAAGAGCCATCAAACTATATGTACCAATAACAACTCCCAAAACCAGAAAAAACAAATTACCCATAACAATAAGGAAGCTTCAATCCAAAAAGAAATCACTTTGGGGTGCATAAGCACACCAACATGCCTACGGTCCCTGTCCTATTGTTTCTTTTATTTTTCTTATATGTACCCATTTCATCTATTCATAACTATGTATATACTTATACCTATTATCTTGTAAGTGATTGACAAATCAAATCAAATAAATAAATAAACAAACAAATCTGGGCATGTTGCCAACTTCAAAAGCTGATACAAAAATTTATGGCACCAGATAAAGACTAAATGCACCAATTATCACATTAAACAAGAGGAAAACCTTCTATGCACCAAGTCCACCCGCACTTTCTACAATTTTGTAAACAACAAACTAAAAGACTCAAGGTCCATCCCACCCCTGAAAGGACCTAAATGATAAAGACTGCAATGATGATACCATTAAAGCCAACCTCTTTAACACATTCTTTGGCTCAGTATTTGTAAACAGCAATGGATCATGACCAGTATTTCCTAGTCGAACCACAGACAACTACAATGATCTAATACATATCTATTTTACAGAAGATAATGTTGAAAAAGCACTACACAATCTAAAACCATCTCTATCTATTGGACCGGACAGAATATGTGCCTACTTCTTAAAAAAACTATCCACTGCCATATCCGAACCTCTAAGCATAATCTTTGAAAAATCTTTCAGGACCAGCTACTTGCCAAAACTATGGTCACAAGCCACGGTCATCCCCATCTTCAACTAAGGGAGACCCCACCCTAGTCGAAAATTACAGATCAATCTCTTTATGCTGCATCACCTGTAAAGTCATGGAATCAATTATTAACCAATCCATTATTCCCCACTTAGAGACAAACAACCTACTCTCTAATAAACAATTTGGTTTCAGAAAAAAACTATCCTGTAATCTGCAACTCTTACACTGCAACAGCATATGGACTACACAACTCGATCAGAGCAAAGCAATAGACACAATCTACATAGACGTCTGTAAAGCCTTTGATTCCGTGGTACATGACAAACTACTCCTAAAACTAAAATCCTATGGTATCTCTGGACACCTACATAACTGGATAGAAGCATTCCTGTCAAACAGACAACAAATGGTCAAAATTGGGAGCGTCCTATCAAACTCTGTACCTGTCAACAGTGGTGTCCCCCAAGGCAGTGTTCTAGGACTAACTCTCTTCATACTCTACATAAATGACCTCTGTGATCATATTAAGAGCAACTGCATTCTTTTCACTGATGATGTAAAGCTATTCAACACCACCGACAATACTGCTACCCTTCAAAAAGGCCTTGACTATGTATCAGAATGGTCAAACAAATGGCAACTTCAAATCTCAACAAATAAATGCTCTGTCTTATGTATTGGCAAAAAAAATCAGAAAATAAAATACAAGCTGAATAGTCAAGACCTTGTTGATGATCCAAACTCTGTCAAGGACCTTGGAGTACTCATCTCTAATGATCTAAGTGCTAGAGCCCACTATAACTACATAGCCAAAAAGGCATTAAGAGTGTTAACCTAATCCTGCATAACTTTTTCTTCAGTAATATTACACTACTAACTAGAGCATATAAAATATTTGCTAGACCAGGGATTTCCGGTTTGTCGGCTTCGGTGACAGCAGGGATTCGCTTTTGTCCGCGATCCCAAGGGAAACCTGCCTTTTGATAGAAGGTAAAACCTAAACTCCTTTGTTATAAGTGGGAAGGGAGAGGCTTGGAAAAATTTTTTTTACTCTAAGACTTTGCTGGAGGAGATGCCTTGAAGATAAAGAGAATAGAAATTAATTCTAAAAAAGATTTAAAGCACAGACTGGACATTTTTTCTTTCCCTAATTTGACTTCACCCCTAGAAGAGAAATTGTAAAAAGAAGAAGTTCGTACTCTGCCTGGACTGTTTGATGATTACGGGATTTTGGGACTTTTGGGAACTGTTTTAAGTTTGGAAATAACTGATTGGCTTAATAATCAGAAGAGGATACAGAAAAAGAAGAAGAAACAGTTTAAAATGGCTCTATCTCTTGATGAACTAAAAAAAACAATATTTAAAAATAAGGAAAGAAGGCAAAGATGTTACGGGAGAAGCCCTTTGTTTCCTAGATATGGAGCTTGTCATGTGTCAGCAAATTAAACAATAGCTGGAAGAAGCCGAGGAAGAAGAAGCCATTTTTAATGAACTAAATGGTGTGACTAAGAAAGAAAGGAGAAAGAGAGGAGCGAAAAGGAAGGACTTAAGAAATAAAAAAATATTTATGAAAGAGAAAAAGAAGATGCAAAAACAACAGAATGCTAGAAAGCAAAAGGAAAGAGGAATGCAACAGAAAGGGGAAACCAAGAAGGCAGAGGTTTGGAGAGGAGTGGGTAAAAAGTTTAGGCGGGCTAAGAAGGAAAGGGAAAGGGGGGGGAAATGTTAGAAAGGTATAAAACAAGATGGAGAAAAGAAATTTTTTTTTAGGGATAATGGGTAATGTATGGGTTTTATTTTCTTTAAAAAAGGGGGGGATTCTGCAAAGTACACATGAGTATTATAATAGTGGTATTTGTATTATAAGTAGATAATCAGAACTTTTTAAGATCTAATAAAAGACTAAAATATTAAGGTATAACTTTAAAATGTTTAATAATGAATGATTTTAAGTTTTAATAAAATACTAAAGGGAATGTTTAAAATATTAGTTTAAATATAGAGTTTAATGGATTAATGTGTTGACTGTTATGGATTTATTATTGTAGTATTGGTTTCTGAAATAGTAGAATGTACTAAGCAGAATCTGATTGGGATTTAGGTGTTATTTTAAATTTTAATTTAGGGGAATGATAGAAAGGCATCATACTCTGATTAGTGATTCCAGGGGAAGCTATTCTTTTTTATATCGGAAATGAGACAGATGTAAATGGAGAAATGGACAAAATATATAAAAATATTTTTTTTAAAACAAGATTAAATATATAAAACAGAATTAAGACGAGGCAAAAGTGGAGAGGAGTTATATAATAGATATAGAATGGTAAACAAGATAGGTAATGGTATATAAGAAGAGCATGAATTCAATTGAAGTCCATACAAAAAGAGGTAATCTGGGGCCAAGTTACTTTCTAAAAGAAAGTTCTTTGTTTTTATGTTTATGTCTTATGTGTGTGTGTCCAATTAAGAATTAAATAATAAAATTTGGAGGAAGACTAAAAGAGAACAATTATAAACAAGCCAGAGGAAAATATAAATGTGATGATTGAATAGCAGATAAATTAGAAAGGAAATATGATTGAATAATGATTAAAGAGAAACAATGTGGAATTTGGTAAAGGGAATTTACGTGTTTATATGGAAATGGGATAAATTATAAGTATGTGATATAAAGCAATGTGTTACCTGCCTTGTAAAGATTTACAATGGAAAGAGGTTTTATGTTTTTAATGTTTAATGATGTTTTGTTTTGTTTGTTTGTTTGTAAAATCAATAAAACTTGTTTTTTTAAAAAATAAAAAAAATATTTGCTAGACCAATACTTGAATACAGCTCATCAGTCTGGAACCCGCATTACATATCTGATATTAATACAGTTGAGAAAGTCCAGAAATATTTCACAAGAAGAGTTCTCCACTCCTCTACTTGTTGCAGAATACCTTATGCCACCAGACTTGAAATTCTAGACCTAGAAAACCTAGAACTATGCAACCTTCGGTCTGATCTAAGTATAGTATATAAAATTATATATTGCAATGTCCTACCTGTCAATGAATACTTCAGCTTCAACCATAACAACACAAGAGCACACAATAGATACAAGCTCAAGGTTAACCGCACCAAACTTGATTGCAGGAAATACGACTTCAGCAACGGAGTGGTCAATGTCTGGAATACTCTACCTGACTCTGTGGTTTCTTCCCCAAACCCCAAAAACTTTAACCTTAGACCATCTACTATTGATCTCACCCCTTTCCTAAGAGGTCTGTAGGGGGCGTACATAAGTGCACCAACATGCCTATTGTCCCTGTCCTATTGTTTCTTTTTCTTCTTCTTATATTTATCCATTTCATGTATTCATAACTATGTTTATGCTTATACCTGTTATCTTATAATCACTAGACAAAATAAAATAAATAAATAAACTTTGAATTGTTATTAAACAAATGGTTGTAAGTTGAAGACTACCTGAAAAGGGAATTGTAGGAGATGATAAACCAGATTTGGGACTATATACAATCAAGCTATTAATTTTAAATGAGCTTAAAGTAGTCATCTTGGCCTCTAGCAGTGAGCCAGACAGCACCAAGTCAAAATATAAATTTAATAAATAAATAAATAAGCCCACTAGAGTTGCTTTGGATAGCAAGTTGGATGGCATATAAGTTTAATAAATATCATCTATCTATCCCAAGGAATCAATATTTCAAAGTCTCACTGCTTAACCTCAGGCCCATAATAACTCAAGACTCCCAACAATTTGGATACAGCCTGGAAACCCACAAAACCTATCAAGGAAGGAGCATCTTCATTGTTAATGTTCATTGCTTCCTTTTAGATTCCTTTTCTGCTGGCATCAACTCTCAGATGGAAAAGCAAAGTGGCTGTTATAATCCGCCTCTTATTTATCAGAGGACTAGTTGATTAGAAAGAATTCCAACTTTAATTTAACCACAGCATCAGACAAATGCTGTAGATCAGTGGTGGCTAATCCTTTAGGGCTCCTGTGCTGAAAATTGCGTGTGCTCACGTGCCAACACCCAGAAGGCAATGCACACAGGGGGGCTGCCCCCTGTGCATGCACGTGCAACCTCCCCGCACGCACTTTGAGTCTCTGCGCATGTGTGCACATCTCCCACACACCCCCGTGCTTCCCCCCGCGCATGTGCGCCAGATACCCATCAATCATCTTTTGGGCGGGCAGCGCACACGCATTTGCAGTAGACCTGCTCGCCTGCCAGCAGTAATGGCTCTGCATGTCACTTCCAGCAATGCGTGCCATAGGTTTGCCATCACGGCTGTAGATCATGCCCATTTGGAAATACAGAACTCCCCACCATTCTTGGCTGAATACAGGTAGACCTTAACTTATAACCGAGCCCAAAATTTATGTTGTGACGTGAGACATTTGTTAAGTGAGTTTTTGCCACATTTTATGGCATTTCTTCCAATCATTGTTATGTGAATCACTGCAGTTTGTAAGTTAGTGACCCGGTTGTTAAGTGTATCTGGCTTCCTCGTTGACTTTGCTGATTAGAAGTTTGCAAAAAATGATCACATGACCCTGGGATGCTGCAATGGTCATAAGTATGAACATTTGGCAAGCATCTGAAATTATGATTTTATGAAAATGGTAATGCTGCCAAGGTCGTCTTGGTGAAAAACGGCCATACGTCACTTTTCTTTCAGTGCTGCTTAACTTTGAACGGTCATTAAATGAACTGCTCTGAACGGTCATTAAATGAACTGCTTCATTGTATATCAGTGAAGACTCAATCATCCAGTCCAAAGGTTAAATCATGGAAAACTGGACCAAACATTGTTAATCTTGAGATGTTTCTTTTCCTCATTTCTTTCCACGGTCAGAGCAAAATCAGTTAGGCAGAGAGTCAGAAAATCGTTGGAATGTACCAACTCTTGCCACACCAATTTCAGGGGTTTTCTGCCTAACTCATCTTGCTCCGACTGATGAAGTTGCTCCTAATTGTATTTATTTTCTCAATTAATTAGACTTGTTCGTTGAGAACTCACTGTAAATTGAAAGGGAAACAAAAATATGTATGATTTTGTATCTGGGGAAGAAATTAAATGATTTATATTTTTTTTTTAAAAAAAAACCCACTACTGTATTTTTAATTGGAAAAGCCCAAATGCCAAAATAAGGGGCTGCAATGGCCAAAACTTTGGACCAATTGTAAAACGCCTCATTCAGTGCTGTTATAACTTTGAACAATTACTGATACATGGAAAGTGTGGGCTACCTATATCTACCTATATCTCTATATATTTCTATATATGTGTTGATGGCTGATTTGTCATATTTTCTACTATTTAATGAACTGCATGAAGCCAGTTTTAAGGGTCATAACAAGATGCAAATATAGAACATAGAATATAGAAAAATGGGGTTTCAGGTCTTCCAGTCCAATTCCCAGATCAAGCATTTACCATTTCAGGCAAATTGTCCAATCTCTTCCAGTGATGAAGCACTCATAACTTCTGAAGTTGTTTAATTGTTCTCACTGTCACGAAATTTCTCTTTACTTCTAAGATTTCCACCTATTTCTTATCTGCGCTCAAGTGCTTTGGAGAATAGATCGACCCTATCTTCAATGTGAAAGACACTCAAATACTGGAAGACTACTACCATATCACTCACAGCCTTCTGTTTGTTAGACTAGATGTACCCAATTCCCTCAATTTTTGCATCATAAGGTTTAACCTCCAGACACCTTGTGCTTCTCTCTGCACTTTTTCTAGGGTCTCAGCATCTCCTTTGTATTGAAGTGACCAAAACTGGATACAGTATTCCAAGCGTGGTCTTATTAGGATATTATAAAGTGGTACTAACACTTTATGTGGTCTTGATTCTACCCCTCTGTTAATGCAACCTAGGACTTCATTGGCTTTTTTGGCAGCTGCAGCACACTGCTGGCTCATGCTTAAATGGTAGTCCACTAGGACAGGGGTCCCCAACCACCAAGCCCCGGACCGGTACCAGTCCGTGGATCATTTTCTACCAGGCCGCCGGTTTGCTGGGCGCCACCATCTTGTTTCGACGAGAAAGTGCTTCCGGGTGAGCTTTTCCAGTTGGAAAGCGGAGTTTGGGTCCTGAAGGAATCCTCACGCCTTAGTTTCATTGAAGTGGGGTGGCTTCGAACGAAGAGCTGTCCCGATGGCGGAGGAGATTAAGAAAGCACAAAAAAGCACAAAAAAGGTACAAAGGAGGAGTTGAAGGTGGCAGTGAGAAGTGGGGGACAGCTGGCTGGCCAGTCGCTCAGCTCGCCTTGCCTTGTCATGCGTGCTGATGCCAGTACCAGGCCGCGGATCATTTTGTGATGCCGGTACCGGGCCGTGGCACAAAAAAGGTTGGGGGCCACTGCACTAGGACATCTAGATCCCTCTCACAGTTGCTATTCTCACAATTGCTATATATACGTCTGTTGTGTAAATTTCCTGTGGGTGCAGTAAATTCCAGGGCAGGATGTCTTGCAATCACTTCCTGCCAAAACCTAAATTTATCCAAGAATTAGATACCCATTAGTAAGTGTGGCGGTTGGGTGGTTACTGGTGCTTTTTGGTACTTTTATAAAATGGGTGTCATGCAATGGATCCTTTAAAGAGTAAAAGTATTGCTCTTTCTTAAAAACAAATTGCACAAACCACTGTGACGTGTACAATTTATCCTACCCCCAAATATAAGAATTGCAAAGGATGTGAACATCCTTGTTCAGATATTTCTTAAGTTGGTTCTGCGGAAAGGGAATTAGCAGCTGTTTATGTATTGATTGAAAGGCTTGTCTGGGTGAACAGAAATCCAGTATGGGGAAAGGAAATATTGCTGCCAGCTATCTTGGCCTGGAGTGCCCTAGACTCCTGTCTCCATCTGAAGTAAAAATTTATATGGGATCTCACCAGCAGCTGCTGGCCATGTTCCCCCCACCTCTTAAAAGGCTTGGCAAGTTCATTATAGGAGTGTTAGGGCAGTGTATAGTTTAAAAACTATTTTAAAATCTTCTTATGCAAATACAGTATACCCTCCCTCTATTCTTCAAAGCTGCCCCTCTTTGTTTTAACTTGGGGAGTTTGATTATTCTTCCAATATTTGAGGGACTGCTACAGGAAGAGTGGGGGGTCAACCAGAGGTGGGTATTCAGCAGGTTCTGAGCAGTTCTGGAGAACCAGTAGCTGAAATCTTGAGTAGTTCGGAGAACCGGCAAGTACTACCCCTGACTGGAGATTTCACAGTATCCTTCCTCTGCTACGCCCACCAAGCCACGCCCACAGAACCGGTAGTAAAAGAAAATTGAATCCTACCACTGGGTCAACCTATTCTCCAGAGTACCTGAAGGCAAGACAAGAAATAAAGGGTGGAATCTTATCAAAGATAGATCCAACCTAGAAATAAGGAGAATTTTCCTGTCAGTCAGAAGCATTAATCAGTGGAACAACTTGCCTTCAAAAGTTGTGGGTGTCCAATCACTGGAGGTTTTAAAAAAGAGATACAGTCATTTGTCTGAAAGGGTATAAGTTTTCCTGCTTGAGCTAGGGATTGGATTAGAAGACCTCCAACTCTTATTCTGCAATTCTTTTCTTTTCTTTTTATTTTATTTTTTTATTTTGATTTGTCAATCGCTTACAAGATAATAGGTATAAGGATAAACATATTTATGAATACAAGGACACATATAAGAAAAATAAAAAGAAACAATAGGACAGGGACGGTAGGCACATTGGTGCTCTTATGCATGCCCCCTACAGACCTCTTAGGAAGGGGGTGAGGTCAACAGTAGACAGTCTAAGGTTAAAGTTTTTGGGGTTTGGGGAAGAAACCACAGAGTCAGGTAGAGTATTCCAGACATTGACCACTCTATTGCTGAAGTCGTATTTCCTGCAATCAAATTTGGTGTGGTTAACCTTGAGTTTGTATCTATTGTGTTGTTATGGTTGAAGCTGAAATATTCATTGACAGGTAGGACATTGCAATGTATGATTTTATATACCATAATTAGATCAGACCGAAGACAGCGTAATTCAAGGTTTTCTAGATCTAGAATTTCAAGTCTGGTGGCATAAGGTATTCTGCAGCGAGTAGATGAGTGGAGGACTCTTCTTGTGAAATATTTCTGGACTTTCTCAACTGTGCTAATATCAGATACGTAATGTGGGTTCTATCATGTTTGAAAAAGAGTGGAATAGAGCTACAGAAAGTGCAGAAGTAGTTAAGCAAAATGTTTTGAGGGGGTTGAAAGAAGCCTATTACAAGGAAAGGTTAGAATTTGGGGACCTTTCTGCTTAGATTTTTTTAAAAAACTAAGGGGATAATGTGATCCTGGTTTATAAAACTATAAATGATAACAGGAGGAGCTTTTCTCCTTTCAGGATTAAGACCAGGGATTCTCTAGTGAAACTGATTGGAAGGAGATTTGGAAGAGAAATAATTCTTCCCATGTAATTTGTGCATAATTAACCTATGAAATTTGTTATTGCAAGATGTGATGATAGCCATTGAGTATCTTTAACAGGAAAGTGAATAAATTTGAGGAGGGCAGATCTATTAAGTCTTGTGACTCAATGGTACCTCACTGCTATAGGAAATGAGAATAAGAAAGGGGTAGATTCCCATCTCCTATTTAGGAAAGTCCTAGAATATCTGACCCATACTGTGAAAAACAAAACGCTAGATGACTGCAGAATAGATTGCGACCTGATCCTGCAGGATGTTCTTATTTTCTAGTTAACTAAAGTTCTGAGATACATCTGCTATCTCCAACCTTCATACACACACACACACATATAAATTTATATTTTATTTATTTTATTTATATCCTGTCTTTATATCCTAGATATGTTTGCTGCCTTGAATTATTTATAAAAAAAATAATATTTTTTAAAAAATAATTCAAGGCAGCAAACATATCTAATTCTCCTTCCTCCCTTTGTTTTCCCCACAAAAACACCCTGTGGTGTGGGCTTGGCTGTGAGAGAGACAGGGATTGGCCCAAAATCACTCAGCAGGGCTTTCATGCCTAGGTAGGACTAGAACTCACCACCGTCTCCTGGTGATTGGCCCAATGTCACCCAACCAACTTTCATGGCTGAAACTGAAACTCATAATCTCCCAAGTTCTAGTCTTTTAGTGTCTTAGCAGCGGTTCTTAGACTTATATACCACTTCCCAGTGGTTTACAGCCCTCTCTAAGTGGTTCACAGATTCCCCCAACAATCTGGCTCCTCATTTTAGTGACTTTGGAAGGATGGCAGGCTGAGTCAATCTTGAGTCAGTGAGACTCGAACTGCCAAACTGCTGGCTGTTGGCAGTCAGCAGAATTAGCCTCCAATGCTACATTCTAACCACTGTGCCACTGTGCCACCACTCTTAACTACCAGACCAAACTGGCTAGATTGAACTATTCTGTTGATCTAATTAATTTCCTATAGAATTAACGTCTAGGAGCAAGGCCAGTACTACTGGCCCCAGTCTAGCAATTAAAGCACCCAAGTTTACTGGTCCTTTTGTAGAATCATCAGCATCTCAAGAGCAAGCTTTCCTCTGTTGGTACATTTCTATGTGATGTATAGATTCTCAACGTTTTAAGAGGAAAAGCAACTTCATTTCTGAATTGATAGAGACTATACAGGTAGTCTTTGTCCTTCAACCCTTTGTTTAGTGACTATTCAGTTATGATGGCACTGATAAGAAAATGGCTTGCAATTGGTCCTCCCACTTAGGACAGTAGTAGTACTCCTTCAATCACAGGATTAAAATTTGGGCACTTGATCGCCATTTGTGCCCTTATCAGCTGTCTTCCTACAAGAAAAGTCGATGTGGGAAATCTGATTTGCTTAATGACTGTGAGGTTCATTTAACAACTACAATGATTCGCCTAACAGTCCTAACAAAAAAGATCATAAAACTGGGCAAAATGCATTTAAGAGCCTTGCTGAGCGATGGAAATTCTAATCCCACTTGTGGTATACATCTAGAACTACTTCACCTGTAGAGAGGGAACTTAATTTAATCTGGAATTTTGCTTTCCAAGAAAAAACCCTAAGTGTACAAACATTGGGTATTCTGATTTTCTACAAAGCTCTAACTGCACTTCTAGTAAAAGATAAATTTAAAAAATAGACTGGAACCATAAATGTTATATATCTTATCATTCCTACATTACAGATAGTCTTCAACTTCTACGTGAAGTTGGTATTATAATAATAAGATGCTCTGGTTGTTAACTAACCACGACTACCATGAAGTTTTTACCTCCTTTTTTGTGGTGGACGTTAATTGTATCCATTGTCCCCAATAGGCATTTTTTTTTGCCAGAAACTAGAACTAAACACAAGTTTCTGGCAAAAAAAAAAGGCATAAATCGTGATTCCATGACTGCGGGATACTACAAATGGCCATAAATGCGAGCTAGTTGCCAAGCAGCCAAGATGCAATCATGTAATTGTGGAGCGAGGGATCTGATGTCAGAACTTTGAATCCAAGTCATAATGGTCTCTTGTAAACTTGATATAAACAATCATTAAGTGACATGTCATAAGTCAAGGACTACCTGTTCAGGTTGACGAGGAACCATTTAAATAAGTGAAAGAGAAATGGCTCATTCAGAAAGATTGAAGGGTACTCTCAATCAGCTAATATAAAGGGTGGCTTTCTTTATTTGTGTCTGTCCACTGTAGGACAGAAAAATGTGTACATTTATGACCACAATTGAGCCCAAAATTTCTGTTGTTAAGTGAGACAGTTGTTAAGTGAATTTTGCTCTATTTACTACCTTTCTTGCCACAGTTGTTAAGTTAATCACAGTAGTTGTTAAGTGAATCCGGCTTCCCTATTGACTTTTCTTGTCAAGGGGATCACATGACCTTGGGATACAGCAACGGTCATAAGTATAAACCAGTTGCCAACCCTCTAAATTTTGATCACGTACCATGGGATGCTGCAATGTTCGTGTGAAAAATGGTCATAAGTTAGAACTTTAAACTGTCATTAAATGAACTGCTGTATGTCGAGGACTACCTGTATAAGAAAAATATATAAAGAAAAATCTCTTTGGAGGTTGTGGGTTCTGCACCAATGAAGGTTTTAAGAAGAGGCTGAAATGGATAGGTTTTCCTACATAGTTGAAGTGGGTTAGACTAGATGATCTCTGCAGTTCCATTATTTTGTGCTGCAGACTCTGTTCTAATTAAGATACCTGCCTTTCGTTGTAGGCTGTAGCCCTTCACTCTGTTTTGCATTAAAATCAATAGATTGAAGGTCATTCATAAGAAGCTGTGCCTCTTCTTCCTGGAAGCCAGAGAATGCCATAGAATCCCCACACAACTCAATTAAAGTAACACAAAAGTGATGATATATATGCCCAATGCCTGGCCAATATCAAGCAGCTATCAGCAAAGCTATCAGCAGCTCGAAAATAGCTACCAGCAATAACCAAACTATTGTGTTCCATTCGGAGAATTTACAAAATTAATCTGCATTAGTCATCTACCTGATGTCCTCCAGAAAAGAGAATAACAATATAACAGGGTTGCTGGGGACCTTGGAGGTTTTGTAGTCCAACCCCCTGCTCAGACAGGAAGCCCTATACCGTTTCAGACAAGTGGTTGTCCAATCTCTTCTTAAAAACATCCAGTGTTGGAGCATTCACAACTTCTGGAGGCAAGCGGTTCCACTGATTAATTGCTCTGTCAGGAAATTTCTCCTTAGTCGAGTTATTATTTCCATTTCCCCTCTAATGGCCAACATTTTTCCCTTCCCTGAAAGACCCACAACAATGGTGAAGATTTTTCTGAGGTAGCCAATTTAGCTATCTCAGAAAGAGGAGAAGATTTTAGAATGCTTAGCACCTCCATGAAATCTCCCAGGTATTTCTAAGCAATTCACAATATCCTTGTGTAATAAAAAAAAGAGATATACAGAAGTGGTCCTGAACTTACGAACACCACTGAAACCAAATTTCAGTTGCTAAACAATGCAGTCATTAAGCAAATCATCAGATGACCAGACCCAATTTTACATTTTTAGTGTGGTTGATAAGTGAGATGCGATTATTAAGTGAATCACACATTGTTTAAATGAATCTAGCTTCCCCAATTGATTTTGCTTGTCAAAAGCTGGCTAGGAAGTTGCAAACTGATGTTCACATAACCACAAGATTCTGCAACCAACGTAATTACAAGCTGGTTGCCAAGTGTTCAAATAGTGATCACAGACTGTGGGGTGATAAGATGGTCATAACTTCAAGGACAGATAGTAAGTCACTTTTTTCAGCTCCGTTATAACTCCATCATAACTAAGTGTATTAAATGCACTTAGACTTATATACCACTTTATAGTGCTTAAACCTTAAGCGGTTTACAGAGTCAGCCTATTGCCCACAACAATCTGGACCCCCATTTTACCAACCTAGGAAGGATGGAAGGCTGAGTCAACCTTGAGCCTGATGGGATTTGAACTGCCAAATTGCAGGCAGCCGGCAGGCAGCAGAACTAGCCTGCAGTACTGCATTTTAACCACCGCACCACCATGGCTCATGAATGATTGTAACTTGAGGACTACCTGGAAATTCCTAGGTAAAATGCTACCAAAGGGCTATAAGCTGTAGCTACATTTTATAGCTATGAATGATGAAACAGTGGAACTGCTTGTCTCCTGAAGTTGTGGATTTTCCATCACTGGAGAAAAGATTGGACAGCCATTGCTCCAGGGTGATGATGATTGCTTGACTGATTGATATACCACTTTTCCTTTTTTATGATTATCTCGAGGTGGAGAGATAATTTCCTCCTCCCATTTTTCACATATTAACATCAACCAAAACTGTCTGACTTGAAGTTCTCTAACCCTAACAATCTATGATCTTATGAATCTAATAACTGTGTTCTTCAGAATTATGGTCGTAAGCCGAAGATACCTGTACTTAATTGTAAGGTTATAGTGGCAGAATCTTGCAAGCCAGAAAGTACCGATATGTATATCTCCCCTCATTTATACAGCCAAAGAAACTAGCTAGGGTCCTTAAATGTGAGATGTTTGCCATGTCCCAATTCCTTCTGTGGGCTCAGCTGCCTCTTATCTGACTGTTGCTTAGTCTGTGGCTCTTCCTCCTGTCTCCCAAGGTCAATTCGCATGCTGTCATTACAGCATACATACAGATGGCTTCTACTCTATTTTGAAAAGGAGGAAAGCAACCAAGGTTGTATGCAGGGAAATGGAGGGTCAAGAGAATCAAGATGGTGGCCACAACCCTGCTCCTCCCCTTTTTTGCATGTAAAAAGAGGTGGGGTTCCAATTGCATGATTGTGATTGGCACCTTGACTTTTTTTCATTCTTCAGTAATGTTTCTGCTGCTGGGAAGTGTATATGAAGTTCTATGTCCTCTGCATTCTGATCAAACATTGCTGCAAATCACCTGCTCTTACTTCAACTGCTTTGCCCGTTACTCGCCTCGGCTCCTGCCCACCTAGTAGTTGAAAGCATGCAAATGTGAGTAGATAAATAGGTACCCTTTGGGTGGGAAAGTAACATTGTTTTGTGTGCCTCGGCATACAAAACTTGCTGGCTGCATAACATGGAAGCATCTTTGGACAATGCTGGTGCTCTTGGTTAAGAAATGGAGATAAGCACTGCTCCTAGAGTTGTACATGACTACACAGGGGAAACCTTTATCTTTACTTTTTACCATATACCTAAACTTGGTTTTCAAAAGATTTCTCCCCAGATTCTTTGCTATATTCTCTTGCAACTGAGTTCAGGATGTTTACAGGTCATTTGTTGGTTGGGTTTAAGCCAAGTCATGGTCTTGTTACATGTTTCGATAGACACCATACTTGCTCATGCTTTTTCCAAGACTTAGTATTACAGCTAGTCTTCAACAATATAACGGTCATTTAGTGATCATTTAAAGTCACAACAGCACTGAAAGAAGTGACTCATGAATGTTTTTCACACACTACAGTACAGTAGAACCTCTGGTCATGAATGCTTTTGACCACGACCAAATCGGGTTCCAACCAAAAAATTCACAAAATTTTTGAATCTGGTCATGAACAAATACTCGGGTGGTAATCAAACATGACCCCTGACCCAGAAATTCCTGAAGATGAAACATTGGAAGATGAAGAAATTGCCAAAGTTATGGAACAAATTATGGTCATGACCACAGGTTCTACTGTATCTCAATGGTCACATGATCAAAATTTGGATGAACGTACTTATGATGGTTGCAGTGCCACTGGATCATATGATCACCTTTTGTGACCCTCTGACAGACAAAGTCAAGGGGAAATCAAGATTTACTTAGTAATAGTGTTACTAACTTAACAACTGCAGTGATTCACTTAAAGATTGTGGCAAGAAAGGTTATAAAATGGGGCAAACTTCATTTAACAACAGTCTCACTTAGCAACAGAAATGTTGGGTTCAATTTTGGTTGAGACCTATCTGTATTGTTGTACAACTGCTAAATTTGCCCTTCTCCCTTGGTTCTATGACGGAGGTGAGAAAATACAATGGAAACACATTTTTGTGAACAAAAATGGTTCCAGGAAGCAGAGAATAGCATGATTTTTTTTTAATGTTTTCTTGTTTGACCTGATCCATGAAGGTAGGTTTTCCCAGTATTTTTAGGTACACACCTCAGGCCACTATAGAACACAGTTCCATGATTTATAGCGAAACCAGGTCTTCCCTTAATTATAGCTGTAGATAGCTATTAAGAAATAGCACCATGAAATCTGTGTGTAGGTGGTTTGATTAGACAGTCCTGCAACTAAAGAAAGCACATTTTTCCAACTCTGCTGATTGCAACCCCTTTTCGAGTACACAAGGGAAAGATCCTTCTGGCATTTGCAGGAGAAGCCAATTCCAAAATAACAGGGCAAAAGAGCATCTCCCAAGCAGAGCCAACCTTTTTGAGCCCTTCACATTCACATCTTTCCCTAAAGCCTCATTGCTAGGCAACTAAATTTGCCAGAGAAGATTGATCAAGGCAACATGCTTAATTCCTCATTTGGCTGATGAAGGGGTAAGAGTTGGCAGTACCTAACTTTGGATTCAGCTGGCTGGGCTTCAATTCCCACAATTCCCAGCTAGCATGGGAATACATGAGGAGGACACTTGTTCCAGGAAGGCTACCACTCAACAACTCACCATCACCATGAGGATCAAGTGTCATTAGGAATTTCTCACAAGCCAACAATCCATGCAAAGATTATCAAACAGGCTGTGCCAGAGAGATACATTTCCATCTGCTTCAGACCTGATGCAAATGTTTCCCACTTCCCATTAGCCAATCCTCTTTTTGCAAGCATGTATCATCAGCCAAAACAAGTCCTGCAGTGTAACAGATGGCATACAGAACATCTCTCCTGACTTGACCTTCTGGGTGGTGGCCCATCTCTTCAACCTTTGTTCCACCCAAGCCTTCTGCCTGTTGCATTTAGGGCTTCCCGCAAGATACCTGCCAAAACTCCACACAGAGAGAAGGTACCACAACCAGTGCAGGATGTCACATCCTCTCAGCTGGGTGTTCTGCCACATAACATCCATGATACCAGAGTCAGAAGAACGCTCCAACGATTCTTTCAAAAACAGCTAAATATAATAATGTGAAACGCTTTTCACCAAAGAATGAATCATCTACCAGCTTCAGGTCATTGCTGCCAAAAAATGTGTACACCTGGCAGAGAATTTGATAAGCAGAATTTTTAGGAAAAAGTGTAGGATTTTAAACAGTTTTGATAGGAATGAATTTTTTCCAGCCCTGCCTGTTTGCTTATCCTGTTTCCAAATTAGTACAGGTAGTCCTCAATTTATGATCGGTCTTATGATGAACTCCAAAAGGTACTTAAGACTTGCTTCTGATTATCACATGCTCATCTATTCGTTCTATTGCGTGCCCAGAAACCAGCTTATCTTTATGGCAGTTTGCAGCATCCTATGGTCACATGACTACGATTTTTTTTAATCAAAAAAACATTTACTTCCAGTTGTTGGCAAAAACTGCCCAGAGCAAACAGTGGGCTCTTTTAATGGTAAAATTGGGTTGGTCATGTGAGTGGCCTGCTTTACAACTACCATGACTTATACCCTAATGGGCAAGCTCTATTATGGTTATAAATCAAGGACTTCCTTGTCATTTGCTTTTACATATCCCTTTAACTATCCATGCAATTATCTTGCTGTCTTCCTCACCAGATCCCTGTAAAAGGTTTATTAATCCTTATAAGGCCTCATGGTTAACTGAAAAAAAGAAATAAATTTGAAAAACAGTCTTTCTTGATTTATAGCTTAGATTCTTATCAGTGATTATTCTACTTTTAATTCTAAACTTATTATATTTATTTTGTTTTCCTTGCTAAAATGTTCCAAATCTCTGAAAAATCATTTGCTAGCAAAAGAAGGAGAAAAGAAGCAGAATCGTGCTGAACAGAAACTTAGAAAATGTGGTGGCATGATAGCTGAAAACTGGGACCAGGAGTTTTTAACATTATGAAATAGAAACTTGCTCAGTTTCAGTCTCTACTTTACACAGGAATCCCAGGTTGAGTAACGAACATTTAATGGCCAACCTGAAAAATTTTAGTTTCCTGGGTTTAGCATTAAAAAAATGAAAAATGACTGCATTAAACTTCTTCCAACCAATAGTTTTATAAAACAGATAGGTAGCTCTTGCCTCCACTCTTTACTTCTATGATTTTATAATTAAATAAACAGGAAACCTAGTTTTGTTTCAAGTGCTATTGCTCCTTTTGAAAACTTTAGAAGTGAAATTTCCCATTTAGTTCAAAACTCGAGGTCAATGACAGGAAGACCAGGGAATGTTTTGTTCTGAAACGGCCTTCAAGCCAAGAACATTTTGCCCAATTATGCTACTTTGTTCTCCCATAAAATTTGGAGAAGCTTCTTCTGACCTGGAAAATCTACCCAATTAGATATTGGGGGGAGATTGAATGAGGCTTCTGAAAAGAAAAAGTTAAGATAGGATGTAAGTCTTCAACTCATCCATGCATTCCAACTGCTATCTTGACTTTTCTTTCCTGCCCAGTTTCTCTTTCAAAACCTTAACAGTTCCAATAATCACATTGTCACCAGCAGTTAAAAAAAGTCTCAATCAATAGGGGGGTCTTTCTGAGTGTGTTCCCTTCATCTCAGGAGTAAGTGGTTAGTCCTTCAATTTGCTGCTTGAAAGAGCACTGTTATGTCATTGCTTGTTGTATTCCATTGTGTTTGTGGAGAACCAATTTCTCAAATATCATAAGTCCGGCTTGATTCAGATCCTCAATGAAATCTCATGCATCAAGAAAACCAAAACCAACTGCTTTAGTTATTTGAGTATAGAGAAGGAGAAGCAATTTAGAGATACTATGAAAATCCATTTCCTCGCTCATCCTTTACTAGTCATGAAGCATATTCATCTTCAATTTGCTATTTTTACTGGAACGTTCACAATTTCCCTGAATTACTTGCATATTAGTCTGTACTAATAAAGTAGATAGATAAAGTATCTATCTACTTTATCTACTATAGATAAAGTAGATAATGTATCTGTAGGTCTGTAGACTCTACTTTCCCTTCACTCTACCAACAGGCCATACGGATTTAACAGTCTGTAAATGTGAGTAACACCACCTCTTAGATTATCCTTGGTGATGTTCCCACATCTCAGAAATCTACACAAACTTTTTAGTCATGTGTTTTATTTTCTTACATTGTTGTAAACCATTGGGAGTCACTTATAAGATGGGCAGTGAAGAAATTTAATAAATATTGAATTAATGAATGAAGTAATGAATATAACAATGAGAACAATCAGTGAAAAGGCTTATCTCTAGAAGCTGTGGATGCTCCATCACTGGAGGTTTTCAGAAGAGACTGGACAGCTATTTTGTCCGGAATAGTATGGAATCTCATATGGCAGAACTTCCTAAATTTTTAAAGAGTTTGGTGAGATAAGCCAACCAACATTTGCAGTTCTTGAGTGCCCTCTAAAAACTAAGCATTGTGATTTTCATGGAAATTCTTGGCAAGATGTAAAGCCAAATCTCAAAATTATTCTCCTGAATTTGGCACTTGATAGATTGGACTGGAATTCCAGAAACTTCCAATCGTCTTGCCAACTTTGGCATTGTTCACTGGGAATTTAGGGAGCTGGGATCCCAACATTGAAGGGTATCAGTGTTTTGGAACTATTAAACTCCTGGAAAGCTAGCAGTTTGGGATCAATAGAATCCATAGCATGCTAATTTTTAGAAAGAGTGGAAGCATTTTACGTAGAAAATTTCAGGAAATATTTTTCTGGATGTGAAGGTTAGTAAACTTAAATGTGTTCAATTGCAGAACAAATCAATTACTCTCATTTATCCTTTTTGTTCCTCTGTTATTTTTAAGTAACAGAATCTCTTTAAAAAATCAAGAATATACTTATATTGCTGTTTTACATTTCTGGAGTTTAATTATAAAGCATATATGCAAATGCAACGTAGTCCTAGCAACCTTTTCTATCTTAAAGTGATGAGTTTTAAATAATCAAACCAGACTCCTGAATATGTCAAGATGAGATGGATTAAAGGTTTCTTAAATTCTATGGGCACAAGAAGATGTATAATCCTTTCCCTTTCTTTCTTCTTGTCTGAAATGCCAGTTTGGACAACCATTTTTTAAATTCTCCATTTGTTTTTTTTTAAATAATAATAACCCTGGAATCTCTTCCTTAAGTCCAATACAGCTAGTCCCCAGTTTTCAACCATTCTTTTAGTGACTGTTCAAAGTCACAACAGCACTGAAAAAAGCGACATATGACTAGTCCTAGCATTTATGCAGCATCCTCACAGCCATGTGATCAAGGTTCAGATGCTTGGTGACTGGCATGCATCCCAGGGTCATGTGATCACCATCTTTGACCTCCCCGGCTGGCTTCCGACAAGCAATGTCAACTGCGGGTGGGGGGGACGGGGGAAGGACGGACGACCCCAGATTCACTTAACAACTTCAGATTTGCTTAACAACTGTGGTAAAAAAGGTCATAAAATGAGGGGTGCAAACTCAACAACTCCCTCACTTAGCAATGGAAATTTTGGGCTCAGTTGTGAATGTAAGATGTGGGCTACCTATACTTTAATTGTTATATTGCTGTATTGTACTTTTCTGCAACACAACTACCAATCCTCCTTTTTTCGTGAGGGTTGGTCAAATGCCCAATCCTGCTGCCAAATCATTAAAACTGGTCTACAACTCTTGCTGTGGCCATGAACAGTGAAAACCCCTTTATAGTCTAGAAACGTTTCCTTTAGAATATTATTTGCAACTCTAACCCAAAAACTATACATTAAAATTGAGGCTTCGGCTGTGATTCAGAAAATCACTGAAACAGATGTAAATCTTTGTTTTCCCCTAAACAAAAGTGGTCTTTCCTTCTCATTTTGCAGCTTAAAAAGCAATTTGTGATTTGAAACTGTGGGATAAAGATGGAAAAATAAAAGGAAAACAGTGAAAAAATACCTTTAACTTGCACAGAAAAATGCTAAGGCAGGGTCTCATACCTGATCTTATAATTCTGATAAAAAAACAAAAATCAGAATAGAAATCTTGGGAAAACCTTTATTTCAAAACACTTTATTTATTCAAAATCACAAAATAGCGCTCTCAGGGCATCAACCTATACGTCAAATAAACAAGTTGCATATGGGGAAAAATAAAATCAGTATTAAAACAGGATGTTAATTAGCCAATCCAGAGATGAAGCCACTGTGATAGTAGTAAGAATGCTTAGTCTGAAGAATCAAGAGAGATTTAAATTCAGGATAGTAATACCATTAATATATTATAATAATGTTATTACTACAACAAAAAGCAATCCGTTTTCTTTTTAAAAAAATAGCTGGCCATAATAAAAAAAAATGAGCTGGCCTACTAGAGCAATAAAGATACTCAAATGACTGGATTCACACAGGAAGATATTATATGGTTCATTTAGTTTTACTTTACTAAATTGCCTGACCCAGCCATTGTAAATCCAGTCACTGATGTTTTTATAATTACATCACAGTTTAACAAACCATGGCAGTATATGTGAGCTCAATGTGAGATATTATTGTAAGATGTTTAAACAGAGCGCGTGTGTTTTATGCTGTATACCCAGATTTTAAATTAGAAACGTGGGTTTAATCAAATTCCCATGAAGAAAGCAGCTGAATGGGGAACTGGAGATCAGGGAAGGGAAGAGGAAAGAAGAAAATAATAGATAATATTCTAAAAAACATCAAATTAAAATCAGTGATATAATCTTAGCAGGAAAGAATAAAACACTTTTAAAGTAAATATATTAGAAAAGCATTGAACAGATAGCAATGAAAAAATCCTGCTTATATTCCCAGTAGTTTTTCCCTAGCATTATATGAAAGAATCCCATAAATTTGAATATCTGATGGCTAGCTTAGAAAAGCAGCTCTATCAACCTCCAGCACAGAGAATCTTTCAATTTCATATGGCAAATTATATATTTTGATCATTGGAGAAGAGCCAGATAATGGTTATGAAAGCTTTCTTAACAGCTACATCTCTGAAAATACAACACCAAACTTTTAAAGTTCAACCAACTTTTCTTTCTCTAACTTCTGCTGTGGTTCGTTCAGCTAATTCTTCTTTCTTCTTATTATAAATCTTTAAGAGATACTCATCCGGTTCAATTCCTTTTTCACGTAACTCAGACATGATTTTCCCCAGCCTTTCTGCTGTCCTTGCATTCTGTATTTTCCGAGTTGTGATATACAAAGTAAATTCTTCCAGGGTCATTAGCTTACAAGTATCAACCTCACAGATATTTCTAACATCTTCAGATTTATTCAGTTCTGGAAAGAAAACAAGGCCAGACATTTTCTCCAGATCTTCGATGCCAACTTGGAATTCCTGGAGCTGATGGTCAAATCCAATAGGACGGTTTGGTATCACAAAGGCTCCAAGTAGCAAAGGATCTTGAAGCACTTCACTTCGCCTGGCGAGAATGACTTTGTAGAGATGAGAAGGTACAGCCACTTCATCTTTCCCAATTACCTATCAGCAGAAGGGAGAGACTGTATTACTCAAATTCATCTATCTGTGCAGATTCTCAGTCACCCAGGCATGGTTGTCTCAAAGGTGCTTTTCCAAAAGGCAACTGGACTTTCTTGTTGTTTTCTTTGAAAATATTTCGCTTCTCACTTAAGAAGCTTCTTTAGTTCTAACTGACTGGTGGAGAATGGAAGCATTTATATTTTTGTAGTAGTGATCTAGTCATTAGCACTTTCTCTGAGAGCCATTAAGGCCAATTTGAGGATTTATCTGTATCCTCAGGATCATCTGAATCACAGTGCAAATGAGTGTGGAACTTTCTTGGGACTGCTGAAAGGATCGTGCTGTAAACAGGAGGAAGGTGGTGTCATATCCCTCCCACTCTGTTGAGAGAGGGTTGTTCAACCTTAACCCAGGTGGCCTCTTTGACTCCTTTCAAAAATGTGGTCCTCTCGGTCCAGAATGTGGACTTTGCTGACTTCGCAAGACTGACCCTTGTCTTGCAGATTCAGCAGTCCATCTTCGTCCCCACCATCAAACTAGAACCGAAGAAGCTTCTTGGATGAGAAGCAAAACATTTTTCAAAGAAAAAAAATCAAGAAAGTTCAGTTGCCTTTTGGAAAAACACCTTGAAGATTCAAATTCATCTTAAATTAGGGCACAATCCAGATCTCATTTGGACGAACACAGAACTGCCAACGCAACATTAAGAAGAGTTATTGAATAAACACAAGCCAATGGTTGACAATGTTTCTACCCATTTAAAAAGAAAACAGTTAAAAGGGAAACCAGTTAGGTAATTATCCCTCTAGTTTGATAAAAGGCATTGCAAACAGATTGGAAAGGAGTTGTTAATTCCTGGGAAGGTGGAGGTAGTCCTCAACTTATTACCACAACTGATGCTAATTGAGTCATGGCCTATTTTACAAACTTCACTGCCACTGCTGTTAAGCAAATCACTGCAGTTTAATTTAATAATTCATTAATGAGAGCCAGTTTGGTTATGACACTAGACTAGAAATCAGGAAACTGTGAGTTCTAATCCTGTCTTAGCCATGAAATCTGTCTGGGTAAATTTGGGCCTGTCACTTTTTCTCAGCCCAATCCATCTCACAGAGTTGTTGTTGTAAGGAGGAAGAAAGTGCATTAAGCACGATCGCTTCATTGAGTTACGCATAAAAGTGGGATTAAAAACACCTAATACATAAACAAGTGATACAATCCCTACACATGAACACCTATGTAACAAATATAAGCAGATATATGTAACAGATTGCTGCCCCAAACAAGCCACACAAAAGGGAGACAGAACATTATAATATGTTTGACGATTAATTCAAACTTCAGTAAATATACCACTTTTAAATGGTTCCATGTTGCTGGGATTCTAAATCACAAGAATAAAGCAACACACCAGTGCATCCTGGCTGATATGTGGAGAATTCTTAAATTCTTCATCCTTTTTCCTTTGAGGGTGTATCTGGAGAACATTAGCAAAGAAAGCTTAGTGGTCCCACTGAAATTCTCAAAGTAACATCTGTGCATTTTATCTTTTTAAAGGCTAAATCCACTGAGCGCTATAAAGATATAAGCCTTTCCTGCTTTGTTTGTTATTACAAGAGAGTTTGAAAAATGTGACATTCAGAACATAGATCTGAAATGAAAAGTAGATGGATTCTGCATGTTCAAAGCTTCAGCATCCCTGGGGAGGCTAGGAAGAGGATGGAAGAGAGAGCAGGCCCACTGGCAAACTGTGTGAGACTTAACAATCCACAATGCTCTAAAAACAGGGGTGCCAAACTCAAGGCCTGCGGGCCAGATTCAGCCCATGGGGTGCTTAGATCCGGCCTCTGGAGCTGCCCCGGAAATAGCGAAGGACCAGCCCATGGTGCCTCTGCCAGAGAAAACGGAGCTCGGAAGGGCTGTGCATGGGCCTCCAGGGCTCCGTTTTTGGCCACCCAGCTCCGTTCGCAATCTCCCCAAGCTCCATTTTCATTGGCAGAGGACTGCAGGAGCCCTTCACAGTCCCAACCAAAGGCTGGGCAGGCCACAAGCGGCCTTCTCAAGCTCCATTTTTGCTGGGAAGTGTGGCGGCTCAATGGAGCCTCACAAGTGGCATCGAGCTGGCCACACCCACCCCACCCACACCCATACCCCGGTCTCTTGAGGTCAAACACCATATGGCCCTCAATGAAATTGAGTTTGACACCCCTGCCTTAGAACAAAGGTGGAGAACTATGGCCCTTTTATGACTTGTGGACTTCAACTCCCAGAACTCCTGCACCAGCTGTGTATACCTGACGAGTAGCACGTATGTGTGAGGGGAACTTTTACCTCACTATCTCTGCCTTAGAACATCTGGACTGAAGGAACGGTGCCTATGGAATCATTGCTTTTCAATTCTGGGCTCTAATATTCCTTTGTGATTTACAACGGGTGGTAACAGCATCTTGCCTAGAAGTAGAATCTAACTATTAACCTCCTGACAAACATAGCAACTAAAATCTTATTTTTCACCATGTGAACTGCACTAAGAGACCTTTTGTGATTATAGGGCGTTCTTTAGAGAAGTAATGTACATTGTTCCACATGATTGCTCAGCTCAAAGAAGCCGGAAAAAAAAAATCAGCATGTTAATAAGCTATGTCTGTATAGATTTAAAAGGATTAGCCTCATCCTGAAATATACCATGAGGAAATCCTGAAGCTTGGTTTGTGTGATGCTTTAGCGCCACCCAGTGGATGTTGTAGCCATCCTTCATAACTGTAGCATTCTATCTCCTTTATTTAAGGCCAACAATTCTCTCCCTGTCATTTAGGACAGACAGCTGTGCCCTTCTATGGAGAGACTAGGAAATATAAGAAGATAAAGCCAACACAGTCCTAGGCTGCATTAGCAAAGGGATAAAATCAAGATCACGTGAAGTGTTAATATTGCTTTATAATGCCTTCTTAAGGCCACACTTGGAATACTGCATACACAATACACAAAACAGTAAAAAAGATGTTGAGACTCTAGAAAGACTCTATAATCGCAATCATCCAATATTTGAGGGGCTGCCACAAAGAAGAGGGGGTCAAACTATTCTCCAAAGCAGCTGAGGGCAGAACAAGAAGCAATGGATGGAAACTAATCAAGGAGAGAAGCAACCGAGAACTAAGGAGGAATTTCCAGACAGTGAGAACAATTAATCAGTGGAACAACTTGCCTCCAGAAGTTGTGGGCACTTACTTTATCATTGAAGGTTTGTAAGAGATTGGATAGCCATTTGTCTGAAATGGTACAGGGCTTGAGCAGTGGCTGGGCTAGAACAGGGGTAGGGAAACTTGGCTCTTTTATTACTTATGGACTTCAATTCCCAGAATTCCTGAGTGAGCCATAAAAGGTCCCCCATCCCTGGCCTACTGGTTTTTCAGTTGTGGGGGAAATCAATTTCTGACTTGAATGTTTAATATACAAATGTAGGACAAATATAAGTGTAAGTTTCCCTGCCCCTGAGCTAGAAGATCTCCAAAGTCCCTTCCAACTCCGATTTCTGTCTGATTTGTGAACATCTATTGTATCTACACATAAGAAATGATAAAGGAATAATTATTTATGACAGTAGCAGGGAAACATATTAGCTACAGAACCTTCTTTTCCTTCCCAGCTTAATAGTGACTTGCTATGGTTAAAAGCCAGTACATATTAAACAAAATATAGAACTTTATAGTGCAATTATTTGACATCTTATGCTTCAGTACACTTATATGTTCACATCTGTCCTCTTCTGAATGTCATTCCTGTAGTCAAGGCTCAATATCTCCCTATTTAACTGAAATTAATATGTATCAACCTAGATTTACCTTATTTTGGAATTCTAACTCATCTGAACTTTAGTGCTCGGGCTCACTCCCCCGATCCCACCCCCGTTTGGTGTATCTAAAGCTCACATTTGAAGCTTATTCACAGATTTTTGTTACTGGTACTGTTGCCTATTGGGAGTCACAAGACTGTTTTTATTCCTATATTCTAAACAGAGATAACCAGGAATTCTAGGTATAAGCCCCCACAGGGCTCACACCAGAATTATAAAATTAGTAATAACAGAAGGAAGGATATTGGTTGGCAGCAGATAAGAGGAGGGAAATGGAGTTTAGGGCTGTGATATGTTGAAAAAAACCTGCAGTGAAACAATCACATTCTCTCTTCAGTATCATCTGGTGTGGCTCAGCTCCCCTTGATATTTCATTTTTCATGTGTGTTGTGCTAAAAGAAAGGCTGCAAGGAACTGTTCTGCTTAACCAGAAGTGATGCCTTTAATATGCTATTCTCACACAAGGTAAAACTGCCTCTGCTGAGCACATGAGAAAATGCCAGGATATGGAAGGAAATAGGAAATAGTCAGGTCCTGAAACAGGAAGGCAAAGAGGGCATTCAGGTAGTCCCCAACTTAAGCCAAAATCTATGTTGCTAAGCGAGACGGTGGTTAAGTGCATTTCGCCCCATTTCCCCACTTTTCTTGCCACAGTTATTAAGTGAATCACTGCAGTTGTTAAGTTGGTAACACAGTTGTTTAGTGAACGTGGCTTCCCCATTGACTTCCCTTGTCAGAAAGTCGCAAAAGGGGATCCCATGACCCTGGGACACTGCAACCGTCATAAATATGAGTCAGTTGCCAAGCAGCTGAATTTTGATCACGCAACCACGGGGATGCTACAACAGTTGTAAGTGCAAGAATTAGTTATAAGTCATTTTTTTCAAGTCGCTGTTGTAATGCTAGATCCGTAATGGCGAACCAATGGCAGGCGTGCCACAGGTGGCACACAGAGCCATTTGTGTCGGCACGTGAGCTGCAGGCAAAGTTACCTCACTGCGCATGTGCGTGCCTCACAACTGATTTTTGGCGGGTTTGAGGCCTTTTTCTGCCTCCCAAAGGCTTGAGGAAGGCTTCTGCAGGCTTCTACAAGCTTTGTAGGCCAAAATCTAGCCCTGTTTCGTCACTTCCAGTATTTTCAGAAAAACAGGAAGTGATGAAATGGGGCTAGATTTTGGCCTACAAAGCTTGTAGAAGCCTGCAGAGGCCTTCCTCAAGCCTTTGGGTGCTGAAAAAGGCCTCAAACCCACTGAAAATCAGTTGAGAAGCATACTGCAGGTAAGGGGGCGGTAGGGGGTGGGGGATTGCATGCACATGCGTAGGAGACTGGGGGGGGGCGTGCATTGCCTTCTGGGTGTTGGAACACAAGTGTGAGCATGCAAAGGAGCCCAAAAAGATTAGCCACCACTGCTCTAGATAGATGCTCTGTGTAGCGGATCTCTCCTTAATCAATGATATAAATGATTGTAAGTGGATGACTATCTGTGTTGTCGAGCTGGGCAGGTGTGTATGAGGAAAACTAATCCTGGGCCACTAGTCACATCCAGAGTTCTTGCAATGAAAAGTATTCCCCTGCAGCTGAAACAGACTAAAACTAGGCACCTGGGCACCCAGTCTGGATGGTTTTCAAAGGGAAGTGAATAGCTTCACGAAGCTATAAATAGCTATTAATGGCTACTCAGTGACCCAGAGTGCTGGACTAAAAAGAAATTGTTCTTTCAACACAAGCAACATAGGAATGTATGGTTTATAACAGAACTTGGCCCCACAATTGGTACGGAGCACAGAGATTCTGAAAACATGAAGTACATAACTTGGGCAACTACTGTATACAGGTAATCCTTGACTTACGATCACAATTGAGCCCAAAATGTATGATGTTAAGTGAGAAACGTGTTGAGTTTTCTCCCACTTTGCGACTTTTCTTACCACATTTTTAAAAAGAATCCCTGAAGTTGTTAAATTAATAACTCAGTTGTTAACTGAATCTGACTTCCCCGTTGTCTTTGCTTGTCAGGGTGTCGCAAAAGGTGATCGCATGACCCCAGGACGCTGCCACGGTCATAAATATGAGCCAGTTGCCAACCATCCGAATGTAAATCGTGTGACCATGGGGATGCTGGCACAGCCATAAGTGTGAAAAATGGTCATGTCACTTTTTGCAGTGCTGTTGTAACTTTGAATGGTTCTCTAAATGAACTAGTCTAAGTCAAGGATTACCAGTATACAGGAAGTTCTCAACTTAAAATTGCAAGCGGGACCAGAAATTCCATTGCTGACCAAGGTGTAGTGAAGTGATTTGTGCCTGATTTTACAACTTTTGTGGGGGGGCACAGTTGTTAAGTAAAATCACTGTAATTGTTAAGTAATCACGCGGTCATTAGGTGAGTCAGGCTTCTTCCACTGACTTTGCTTATGGGAAGCTGGCTGGAGTGTTTCAAATGCTGATCGCATGACTTTGGGATGCCGTAACCATCTCATATATATATATATATGTGTGTGTGTGTGTGTGTGTGTGTGTGTGTGTGTGTGTGTGTGTGTGTATATATATATATATATATATGCCAGCTGCCAAGTGTCCGAATTTTGATCATGTGACTCTGGGGATGCGGCAATGGTCATTAGTGCAAGGACAGTTGTAAATCACTTAACATTTGGGCAAGAAAAAACAACTGTATAAGGACAGACTAGTTCATACTTGGCTTAAGGCCAGTAACACTGAGAGGGATTTTGGCATCCTAGTGGACAATCACTTAAATATGAGCCAACGGTGTGCAGCTGCCGCCCAAAGAGCCAATGTAATCCTAGGCTGCATTAACAGAGGGGCAGAATCATACATGAAGCTCTAGTACCGCTTTACAAAGCCTTAGTAAGGCCACACTTGGAATACTGCATCCAGTTCTGGTCACCATAATACAAAAAACATTTTGAGACTTTGGAAAGAGTGCAGAGAAGAGCAACAAGGATGATTAGGGGGCTGGAGGCTAGAGGCTAAAACACGCAAAGAAAAGTTACAGGAATTGGGTATATCTAGTCTAATGGAAAGAAGGACTAGGGGAGACACAATAGCGGTGTCCCAATATTTGAGGGACTGCTACATAGACAAGGGAAATCAAACTATTTCCCAAAGCATCAAAAGGCAAGATAAGTCACAACGGATGGAAACTAATCAAGAAGAGCTCTAACAGGGATAGCCATCAATCACTGGAATGGATTGCCTTCATAAGTTGTGGGTCATCCATCACTGGAGGCTTTCAAAAAGAGACTGGACAACCATTTGTCTCAAATGGTGTAGGGTCTTCCGTTGAACAAGGGGCTGGACTAGAAGACCTCAAAGATCCCTTCTAACTCTATTTCTCTAGGATCTAGGTTTTATGAACTTTTTTTCAGTATTGCTGTAACAATCATTAAATGAATGGTCTTCAGTCGAGGACTATCTGTACCTCATCAGGACTATTGTTTGTTTATTGGGATATATTTTGACAATAGCGCATTTCTGCTTAAAGGAAAATCTCAATAAAGGCATGCATGACATACTTGTGCTTCATAGGTGTAATCTCAAAAGTGATTTTTATTTTTGAAAAGGCAACTGGGTCAATTTTTTGAGGATTAAAAAGATGTTTCGCTTCCCATCCTGAAAGCTTCATCAGTTATAATGGATGGCGTTTAGAGATGGAAGGACAATTATTGACAGAGGCACCACCAACCCCAATTTATAATTCAGTTCTTTGAGCTGTTTCAAGAAGATTCCACACATCTGATTCAGGTGACCCTGAGGTCACAGATAAAACCTCAAATAACCACAATGGCTCTCAGAGAGGGTTTGACTGCATACAAAATAACAATCTTTCCACTTCCCTCCTCCCTATCTGTGAGAACCCTTCATTCACCAGCATCCCCAAATGAATCTCAACTGTCAATAACTGTCTTTCCATCTCCAATACCATTCATTACAACTGATGAAGCTTCCAGGATAGGAAGCAAAACATCTTATTCTTCCTCAAAAAATCAGTCCAGTTGCCTTTTCAAAAATAAAAAAGCCACCACTTTTGATATAACCAGGGGTGGGATTCTACCAGTTTGCACCTATTCGCTAGAACCGGTTATTAACAGTCTAAGCAGTTTGGAGAACCGGTTGTTAGAAGAAATTATTGGCCTAATCCTGTAAGGAAGGCAGGAAGGAAACATTCTGGTGTTGCTTACAGAAACTGCCTCTCCATTAACCCTTATTACATTCTTGGCAGGACTAGACTTCGTGTCTCAGGAACGTCTCTGGAGTTTTTTTCCCCTCCTTTACTGGTACTTTGCTTGTGTGGAGTGACCATTCAAAGATACAATGGCACTGAAAAAAGTGACTTATAACCATTTTTCACGCTTACGACTGTTGCAGCATCCCCACAGTCTTGAGAAGCCAGGCGAGGAGATGAGTGCCTCGATGTGAGTGATGTTGAGTTGGCCACACCCAGCCAGTCACATGACTACCAAGCCATGCCCACCAACGAAGCTACACCCACAGAACTGGTTGTTAAAAAATTTGAATCCCATCCCTGGATATAACTGTGACCTGGATGACCGAGAATCTCCAAAGACATACTGTAGGTGTAAACTTAAAGTTTAAACTTCACATGCCACACAATGCAAAGAAACTCTATAGCTGTGTGAGAGCTTCTTCAATTCTACGATTCTAATCAGTACTGTACTTTGGAATAAGCTGTTAATATAGTCCAAACGTAATCAGAAAAAAAATCATTACTTGATTTCAAGCCTGCCCCATTTATTGCAATGGAATTTATATGTTCTAGTTTTTGTTGTACCATCATAATAATTTAGCTTATGGCTGATGACAAATGAAATAATCTTCAACAGATTAATCATCACCCTTTCAATCTCTCCCCCTCTCTCGTTTAACAATTAATCCAAATTTCCTATATAATAACAAACCTTTGCTTTTTCTAAAACATTAAAGCAATTTTAAGATATAATAAGCAATACATTATTTTCTATTGTTAAGGAAAGGCCTTTTAAAAATATTTTACATCTCACTTTATTATAGAACAATGCTGCAAAAGCAAAGGATTCTGACTGAGCTGGCAAGCTAGGAGATTTAGTTTCACCAGCTCTTTTGTAATTCTAGATAGGCATCTCATTCTAAACTAAATTATAATGGAAGGAAAGAAATAAAAAGAAACCAGCAGTCCAACACTCTGCATCGCAGGTGTCCTGATGAATGTCTGTCTTAGGCTGAAAACACGTTGTTAAAAACTTTGGATGAAGCTTTGGGCCTGAAAATAAATACTATTTTGAACATTACTGAAAAGTTTTTTCTTTATTTGAAAATAAAAAAATAGGATTGTATGAGTGATCAGATACAGGTAATGCTCAACTTACAACCATTCGTTTAGTGACCGAAGCTACAATGAAAAAGTGATCTGGGACATTTTTCACACTTACAACCATTGAAGCATCCTTATGGTCAAGTGATCAAAATCCAGACACTTGGTAACCGGTTCATATTTATGATGGTTGCAAGTGTCCCTGGCGCTCTCTCTCTCTCTCTCTCTCTCTCTCTCACACACACACACACACACACACACACACAGAGAGAGAGAGAGAGAGAGAGAGAGAGAGGTACATAATTTGCATTCTACAAATTAAATTAAAATTCTGATTTTAATTTAACCAGTGTTGCGTAGAAAATAATACACACATTTAAAAAAAAAAAAACCTGTAATTTATTATTTTAAAAAAGGCAAGGTTTGTTTTTGAAAAAGAAGGAAAGCCAAATGGAAATCTGTTTTCAACTTGTCCCTAATAAGCAGCCTGAAATGTGACAGTAGTGCGTTCAGCATTTCGGAATCCGTGCGCACAATGTCAAAGGACTCTTTTTCTATACAGGGAAACATCTGTAGCTCAGGGGTCCTTGGTGCTCTGTGCGCTTCCTGGTTTTACTTTGACCACCCGAACAGTAGAAGGTTAGAATTTTGAGCTGTTTTGCTGCCATCTCGTGGCTGTTTGCCATCTGCAGGCCAGCTATGGCAGCCTTAATTAAATAAGAAATATCCTAGTTTGGATTATGAAACGTCTGCAACAAAACAACCAAACTCAGAGAGCACCAAGGACCCCCTCAACTCTTTTCCCTGTTGCCCCAAAGGATGTACTGGAGAAACTAATAGTGGTCAACACCTGAAAACAGAAGTTTCCTGCTGTATTGCAAGGAAGATGTAGAGGATGAAAGATTTATCATGCTCTTACAGACTCAGGGGCAAAGCTACAGTGACCAGAATTAACAAAACTAGGCTTTTGTCACCCTGACTTATATTTTGGGAGTATGGCAATTGCTTAAGACTTCTGCAGGTCAATAGACATAAAATTCCATCAAGACCTGACAGCCAACACACCTGACTGAGCTCTGCAGTTCTCTCTGTATTGAAGGCAATGTCAACAGAAAGTCAAAGAGAAGCCACAAATATTCCTTTTGCAGCCCAATTATCTTTTTGTTTCCAAAACTGCTTCTTGGCGTGAAGATCAAGAATGAATAAACGAATAAATAAATATACTCTACATTATTCTTAAACTGTGTTACTCAACTATAACTGAGGCCTCACCCAATCATGATAAAGGTAGTCCTCGACTTACAATCATTCGTTTAATGAACATTAGAAGTTATAACGGCACTAGGAGAAAAAAAACCAAATTATGACCGTAAGTGTGAAACTTACGACCGCTGCAATATCTCCATGGTCACGTGATCAAAATTTGGGTGTGTGGCAATTGGAATGTTTTTATGATGGCTGCACTGTCCCTTCCTATGATCACCACTGGAGATCCTTCCCAGGTGGTGTCTGATAAGCAAAGACAAGAAGATTTATTTAATGACAATATAAATCACTTAACAATGGCAGAGATCCACCTAACAACCACAGCAAAAAAGGTGTAAAATAGAGCATGACTCAATTTACAACTCTCTTCCTTAGCAACGGAAATCGGCAATTGAAGTCATAAGTTGAGGACAACCTATAATGTCTGTAAAGATGATAAATCAAGCCAAGGAGAGTCAAAAGTAAGAGATGATGGCAATATCAATATCGGCTTACTTACAAATGAACTACTGTAATCCATTTTAAAAGATACTGAGGCTAGGGGGCCATTAAAACATTTAGTTATATCGTAATAATACTACCAATTAATTATATATGGTGCAGACGTTTATTGATTTTAATTCCAGCCAATGGCAATGGATCCTACAGTCAAACTGAACTACAAATATTTCTGATGTATCCTGATTGAAATTAATTTAGCCACAAATTTAAAACCAGAAATGAGGAAAGAGATTGATCACTTCTAGACATCCATTCCGTTGCAGTGGTCTTCTGATACAATTTGGAATCACAATGTCCTTATTTTACATGACGTTTAAGGCTTCTTTTAACTCCAAAGTACTACTGTACTTCACCTGAATTGATACTTGAGTGATGACATAGTGAAGTATAATGTTATTCCAAGGGATCTTACCCCTACAGCCTGGCATCTTTGAGCTATCTTAAAAGGGTCCTTTCAAGAAAGGGAATTAATAAAGAGATCCCTAAATCCACTTGTTACCTTTGTGTTCAGCTAGAATAAGTAGGGTTGGGATATTTTATTGATTTTGTTTGGTAGGAGCCTATTCCCTACCAGAAAATCTACTATTAGAGCTTTTTACAATGTTTTGAGTCAATATTAAGTAAAATATTCTTCCTTTAATGTGTTTTGGGTCAACAATAAGTGAAATCTGATTCCTAGAGGCTTTGAACCCCGTTTCAAACATTGTCAGAAATTATGAAAACATGCAAAACTGATTAAAACAATTCTTCAGAAAAGGTTAATAAATATTTGTTACAGCCCTCCATAAAACTGTAACAAATTCTTCATTATTAAAAGGTCATTATTCTTTTTAAAAAATTGAGAAAACATTAGCATATGCTTAGAATACATTAACTCTTACATTCTGCGTTATTGTGTGTCCTTTTTCAGACTTGTTTCAAAATACTGATGTTACTCTTTAAAAAGATGTGCATGATTCTACTTTTTGTCCTAAACTATAGAAGCAGCCCTGTTATATACTTGCTTTTCAATATCATTTGAAACAATTGCCAGTATATATTTTGGCTGCTAGTCAAGTATACAGTTTTCTTTTATGTTCACTGTTTTGTCAAATTTATAACCCAAATTATAACGCAGGAATGTACAATGGTGCATGTAGCATTTCCTTTTTCAATTTCTCCACTAATAATAACTGAGAAAATATTTAGCCCAAAGTCTTTCAGGTACCTTCCATAGCAAAGGATGGATTTGAAATTGGATCTTTTTCATAGTGACCCATCATCTTAATCCATACATTGCTGGTTGGAATATCTGCGGAGATTCTCAGTCATCCAGGTTTTGTCTCAAAGGTGCTTTTTTTCCCTTTAAAAGGCAATTGTTTTGTTTTGTTTTGTTCTGTTGAGGAAGAAGACATTTCACTTCCCATCCAAGAAGCTTCATCCGTTCTAATGGTAGGGGGATGGAAGTTTTCTTCTCCCAACCGAAGCGATGAAGCTTCTTGGATGAGAAGCAAAACATTTTTCTTCTTCCTCAAGGAAAAAACAGTGCAGTTGCCTTTTGAAGAAGAAGAAAAGGCCCTTTGAGATTGCAGTTGTATCTATCACTGACATTTTCCTGGCTGACTGAAAAATTCACTGTTTTTGACAGTGACGCTGAGGAAAAGCTTCAAAGACTCAGAGGGTTGTGCCAGGAGGACAACAGCAGAGCCAAACTGATTATGCATTTTGCAGCCGGCAAAACTCTACGGAATTGTAATTTCTGCTTTTATTAAATGAAAGGGGTGTGCTCCTAAGAGCAATGTTGCTACATATAAATAGTGAGCCAGTCGACAAATTATAAGAGTACCTCTGCAACAGGCCAATCAGTTCATGGGAAAATTCTGAAGCATCTCCGACTCATTTGATCCCAATATCACCTGGCCACCTATCATAGAAACATAGAATGCCATTCTTTGCAGAAGTTCTACAGGAAATCAGAGACGGAGGGATGGAGGAGGTGTGGGAAGTGACTGATTGTGTGAGTGTTTGTGAATGTGTATAACAGACAGATAGACAGGGAGGGAGATTCTCCAACGCACTTAAGGCTATATGGCTTACAGTCTAAAATGATATCATTTACTTAAACATAACTGTATTTAATTCACTAAATATACCTTTTTTATTATTCCTTGATCTATTTTAAGATTTTTCGACGATTTGTCACAAAACAAAAATTAAACGACGTGATTTCATAAATATGAAGGAAAGCTCAGATCATAGCAAGTGCTGTGATGAAGCTTTAAATTATGTTTTTAATCTGGGTTTGATCTGAGTGAAGCAGAGGAAGAAAAATTATTGGAAAAAAGTTTATTTAGAAGCAAAAAGCTGCCAGAGGACAAAACTCACTATACAGGGGATCCCTAGAGAACAGCATCCCCAAGATTAGATGCTGTCATTTTTATTTATTCTGTTAAAAAATGAAACAGTGTGTTTTGCCTTGTGGTGACATGAATTTTTCCTATGGGTAATTTTTTTTCAATTTCCACACTTAAGAGTATATTTATATTCTGCAAGCGTATCCTCAAATTCCAAGTGTGGTTATCACTCTATATTTTCACCAGACAGTTGGTTTGGGATATGCCAAATTCAGCTGAAGTGAACATGAGCCAAAAGGCAGAAAACTGTTATGTCCAGTGGGCACACTTGGAACTTTGAGAATATTTATGTATTTACTTATATACTCAGAACGCTCAAACTGCCCAAGGAGCTGCTGATCCAGTTCTACAGAGGAATGATTGAGTCTGCCATCTGCACCTCTATAACGGTCTGGTTTGGTTCTGCAACCCAACAGGATAGACCCAGACTTCAGAGGATAATTAGGACTGCAGAAAAAAAAAATGCTACCAACCTGCCTTCCATGGAGGACCCGTATACTGCACGAGTCAAAAAGAGGGCTGTGAAAATATTTACAGACCCCTCACATCCTGGACAAAAACTGTTTCAACTCCTTCCCTCAAAACAACACTATAGAGCACTGCACACCAGAACTAGACACAAGGAGAGTTTTCCCCCTGAATACCATCACGATTTATATTGATCGTTTCCTAGTATGATTTGACTGCTTATTGTACCCTATGACTGTTATTAAGTGTTGTACCTGATGATTCTTGACTCTTGACGGATGTATCTTTTCTTTCATATATACTGAGAGTATTTGCACCAAGACAAATTCCTTGTGCATCTAATCACACTTGGCCAATAAAGAATTCTATTCTATTCTATTCTATTCTATTCTATTCTATTCTATTCTATTCTATTCTATTCTATTCTATTCTATTCTATTCCATTCCATTCCATTCCATTCTATTCTATATCCTACTCTTATTTTTACAAATAACTCAAGGTAGCGAAGATATCCGATAAATACATATCTTCCTCGTTTCCCTCATAACAACCCTGTTAGGTAGACTTGGATGAGAGAGAGAGTAAAAATGAGAGGCCCAAAGTCATCCAGATGGTGTCCATGGTTGATGCAGGAATAGAATTCACTATCTCCTGGTGATTGGCCCGAAGTGAAATAGCTGATTTTCATATTTGTGACAGGACTAGAACTCACCATTTCCTGTTGATTAGCCCAAAGTCATCCAGACGACTTTTATGCTTATGGCGGGACTAGAATTCCCAGTTGCCCAGTTTCTGTGTCTCAACCACTAGGCTCTCGTATATACAGTGTGTGTGTGTTTGTGTGTGTGGAGACTTGTTAATTATCACGTATTGTCACTTACTGTCACTTACCTTTTTTTCAGTAATTCAAGCCTCTAGACTACGTATTTCCTGCGCATGTACGTACACACACACACACACACACACACACACACACACACACAGCAAAGTACTCTTCAACTGTCCAGACACTTCTATTTCTGAAACACGTTTTCCTCATGCATGTGAAAACGCAAGACTGCATTCATTACAAGTCCACACAAAAAAAAATGTGCAATAAAATGAAGAGGCAGCCTTCCCAGATTATATTCTAACCTGATAGATAACCTTCTTCTTCCCATCTTCCTCCAACTGAGGTAACGTCAAGGGTCCTGAAACAATCCAGACGTCTTCAAATCTTTCAGTCAGCTCCCGGCAATACATCTCCACTCTGTAAGTATGTCAAACGGACCAGGTAAACTGACAGGCTGGTTCCTTTAATAAAATATCTCGCCTCACCCTCTATAGCAGCGGTGTCAAACTCAAGGCCCCAGGGCCGGATCCGGACTGCAGGGTGCTTAGATCTGGCCCCCCGGGGCCAGCAAAGGACTGGCCTGCAATGCCTCTGACAGCAGAAACGGAGCTTGGGAGGGCTGTTTGCGGGCCTCTTGAGCTCAGTTTTCACTGGCAGAGGGTTGCAGGAGGTTGTCACAGTCAAAACGGAGCTCATGAGCCCGTTTTCCCTGGCAGAGTGCTCAAGCCGCCACAGGCACCCCTGACATGAGCTTCTGGGAAATTCTGGGAGTTGAAGTCCACAGGTCTCAAAAGTTGCCAAGGTTGGACGCCCCTCCTGTATTGCAAAACACCGTTATTTGCATAAGGCTTGAGTTGCACTACTAGATGTTGTTCCACAGAACAGACAGTAAAGCTTCCAAACCTAAAAACTCTGTTTACTTCTATTTTTATACTTTATCTTTATTTCAAGGCAAACTGTACATGGTTAGAAGCAAATTTCAGCCATTTTAAACATTCCTACTTTAAAACTGCAACTTCCTCACGCCAGGGGAGAGGGGAGAAAACTTGGGGCGTGCTTTGCTCTAATAAAAAAAACCTTCCGATTTCTGCCTGATGAAGCAGTTCTGAAGGGCTTTTTTTTTTTTTCCCTCAGCATCATCATTTTCCAATGCACAAGTTTCTTGGGGGAGAAAAACACAAGGTTAACTTGTATCTACTGATTTACATTCATTCCTTTCCTTGGGGAAGTTATTAGTGGTGACATTTTAGTGACATTCTGCCTCTGAAGAAGTCGTTGCATTGAAGAGCCCCGGGGATGCAGTGGTTAGAATGCTGCATTGCAGGCAAACTCTGCCCGCTGCCAGGAGTTTGATCCTGAGACCGTCTCGAGGTTGACTCAGTGTCAGCTTTGGAAGCCCTATTCCACACTGTCACATGGCCTGAGAAAGGGTGTGTGGGTGGGTGTGTGTGTGATTTCAGTGGAGTAGTTCTAAGTAGACAAAATAAAATTCTTTTGTAAGCTCAAGGTTATTAAGTGTGGCGCAGGATGGAAAAAGGATCTTACTCTGGAACGGATCGTGATTGGTCCATGTGATGTGATGATGGCTAAAATAGGGGATGGATTGTAGTTTGGGACATTGTGGGAAGTCCAGAAAACTTTTAGTTTCGAGATTCCACAGATGTGCCAGGTGCTATTTTAATAAAGGTACTTTTGAGATTATGCTGGTCTCAGAGTGACTGATTGGAATGGAGGTTTGCTGGAACGCTGAAATAGAATAGGACAGAATAGAATAGAATAGAATAGAATAGAATAGAATAGAATAGAATAGAATAGAATAGAATAGAATAGAATTCTTTATTGTGTGTGATTGGACACACAAGGAATTTGTCTTGGTGTAAATACTCTCAGTATACATAAAAGCAAAGGTACATTAGTTAAGAATCAAGAATCATAATGTACAACACTTAATGATAGTCATAGGCTACAATCAACAATCAAATCATACTAGGAAACAGTCAAGTGGGACGGGATGGGTGATACGGAGTGGTGAGAAGATTAACAGTAACAGTAGTGCACACTTTGTAAATAGTTGAACAGTGTTGAGGGGGTTATTTGTGTAGCAGAGTGATGGCTTTCAGGAAAAAAAAACCTGTCCTTGTGTCTAGTTGTTCTGGAGTGCAGTGCTCTATAGCGTCATTTTGAGGGAAGGAGTTGAAACAGTTTATGTCCGGGATGTGAAGGGTCTCAGAGTTACTGATTGGAATGGAAGTTTGCTGGAACACTGAAATTCCATCCTTCTGAGGTCAGTAAAATGAGGATCCAGGTTGTTAGGGGTAATATGTGACTCTGTAAACCACTTACAGAGGGCTGTAAAAGCACTATGAAGCGGTATATAGGGCTAAGTTATATTGCTGTTGGATTTGCATTCGGCTGATAGGGAGGAAGCAATGGAGGGAGGGAGTTGGATAGATAAGAAATACAATGAATGAATGAATGAATGAATGAATGAATGAATGAATGGCTTGCACTTTGCTGTGGGAATAGAAGTAACAGCATCTCTTTATGTATGGCAAACAGAGAATTGACCATTCATGGACTTGCCTGCATGAGTAGCTACCAAATTAACAAAACTATTATCAATAAAGGAGACTATTTGTAGCTCAGGATTGACATGAGGGGTCCTTGGTGCTCTCTGAGCTTGGTTGTTTCCTTGCAGACGTTTCATTACCCAACTAGGTAACATCACCAGTGCTAGTGATGTTACCTAGTTTAGGTAATGAGACATCTGCACGAAAACAACCAAGCTCAGAGAGCACCAAGGACCCCTTCAAAAATTATTATCATACTGTGTGTCCCGAAGATGCTTTCTCTCACAAGAGAGCTGAACTTTCTTGTTTTGCTAGAAGATATTTTGCTTCTCTCCCAAGAAGCTTATTCAGTTCTGGAAGCTTCTTTAGATGAGAATTGAAACATATTCTAGCAAAACAAGAAAGTCCAGTTGCCCTTTGAAAGAAAACACTTTGGGCACAGCCATGACCAGGACAATGGAGAATCTCCATAGATATTTATCACACTGTTTCCCTTGCTTGAAACTGACTAACTCTGTTTCTCAGCAGTATGGGTCTAATTCATCGATTCCCATCCCATTTCATTAGATCTGTGTATCTTTTAAAGCAGCAGCCCAGAACCCCCAGTCTGCAGGCAGTTGGGAACAGGCCACGCAAATGGCCATGTAGCTGCATTTGAAAAACTACCATCGCTCCCTCCTCCACTGCTGGTCCACAGAGCTGGAAAGGTTAGAGACCACTGCCTTAAAGTGCTATGCGCCATGAGTATTCAAGAAGGGAGGTATTATATATTGTCTCCACTCACACACATACACATAGAGAAACTCTGGACTGGCGTGTCCACCATACATTCTGGGCCAAAATTCTCTCAACTGGATGAGGAAGTTGCAGGGGGTTTGTGGGGCCAGATCACCCAAATTCAAATAGCAGAGATGGTCTTTGACTTACAGGCATTCATTTAGCGACCACTGAAGGTTGCAACGGCAATGAAAAGCCAGCCCTCATAACTGTTACGACACTCCATGGTTGGTGATCAAAACCTGGGCACTTAGCAACTAACAAGAATCTACCTCCGTTGCAGCATCCCTGGGTCCTTCCCAGCTAGCTTTCGACAAGCAAAGTCAATGGGAGAAGCCAGGTTTGCTAAATGATATCATTCATTTAACAATCACAGTGACGTGTTTAACAACTGTGGCAAAATAGTTCGTAAAATCAGTTGCAATTCACTTAGCAACCATCTTGCTTAGTTATAGAAATTCTGGTGGTAATTGTGGTCGTAAGTCGAGGACCATGCTTTCTTTCTCTGAGAACAGTTTTACATCTTTTTTTTCCCTCTGATCTTTTTCCTCCAACTTGAGGTGTTTTGCTTATTTTGGTTATTCCAATTCTGGTTGAAGTGTGATGGTAACAGTTAAACAAAATGCATCCTGCTTTTAGTATACGTGTTAAATGCACCCACCTATTCCAGAAACCAGCATTATTCTCATAGTTCTGAGGCACGATGTTGGATAGATAAAATGTTTCTGCCATGGCTTCCTATTTTTAAAAAATAAGGATTATAAATTGAGTTTCTGATGGATGCCTGCATTAGTTAAGAATCCAGAATTAAGCATCATATTAACAGAATTAAGGTATCAAAATAGAGCTTGTGTTCGGAAGAATATTAATAGACTCATCTACAATTTTTATATCAGTCAGCATTACAGGGCAAGGCTTGATCCTTTGAATTTGGGTCTGCTTTTTAATCAACCTGTTTCCTTCCCTAAAAAGCATAAGTACAAAATTGCAGAGATTCCATAACATCCACATCATTGTTTGGCTGTTCTTTAACAGACTTAGGAATCATAGATTCCAATGTTAAGCAGTTTTATTTATTACATCCTGCCTTTATTATTTTTATAAATAACTCAATAACATCTTCCTCCTCTCCTTTTATCTTACAACAACAACCGTGTGAGGTAAGTTGGGATGAGAGAGAGGGACTGGCCCAAGATCACCCAGTTGGTTTTCATGGCTAAGGCAGGACTAGAATTCAGTCTCCTGGTGCTTGGCACACAGTCACGCAACTGGCTTTCATGCCTAAGGCAGGATTGAATTCATTGTCTTCTAGTGCTTGGCCCAAACAGGCTTTCATGGATAAGGTGGGACTAGAACTCATCATCTCCTAGTAACTGGCTCAAAGCTTTCATGGATAAGGCGGGACTAGGATTCATTGTCTTCTGCTTTCTTGCTTGGTGCCTTAATTACTAGGCCAAACTGGTTCTCTTTGCATTCTTTTTTTTCAAAAAGAAAAAAAAAACTAGCTTTGGATTTTGCATTTTCTCATGCAAAAAAGACTGCGTATTTTTACATGCAATCTTGTTTAGTGGAAAATGGCATAGTGTGAATTGTTTTCAACCTCCCACCCCTTCCCCTTCAAAGAAACAAGGAATCAAACTCTATTGAGCAACCCTACCGGTGAATGTTTGTTGTCCCCTGCTGGTGCCATATGACCTCGTGACCAGCCACTGCCGATGTAATCTTCATTCACAGCACTGAACATAGAAGGGATGTTGGGGTCTGCTTTAAATTTACAATGTTTTCTGTCTGCACTGCCTGTGGGACAAGGCACCAAACAATTTGATTATATTTCCTTTTCAAAAATCAGTTCTGTGCTGAAAGCAACTTACACAATTACAAAGAGAGAGAGAGAGAGAGAGAGAGAGAGAGAGACTTTAAGTGCTTGTATGGCCTCCTAACCATTCTGAGCAGAAAATGTGCCTCCAACATTCCCATACAGGTAGTTCTTGACATATTGTATGATCATAATTGAGTTACAAAGTTTATGTTGCTAAGTGAGACCAGTTGTTAAGCGAGGTTTGTCCCATTTTACTTTCTTGCCACAGTTAAGTGAATCATTGCAATTGTTAAATGAATCTGGCTTCCCCACTGACTTAGCTTGTCAGAAGATCTCAAAAGGGAATCACATGATGCCCTTGGACACTCCAACCGTCATAAATATGAACCAGTTGTCAAGCACCTGAATTTTGATCAAATGACCATGGGGATAATGTAACGGTCATGTGAAAAATGGTCACAAGTCACTTTTTTCAATGCCCTTGTAACTTCAAATGGTCGCTAAACGAATGGTGGCAAGTCAAGGACTACCTGTCTAGTGTTCTGTTCTAGAGAAGATCGGAAGCAAATGATCTTTTTGGATGCTGCACCCTGCCATTGATTTTACTCACTGAGAAACCAGATATCATTTTATACTATTTTGTAATCATTTATTAAGCTAACCAGAGTTGCTGCCAACAGTGAGATGGGCAGCATGTAAATTTAATGAATGAATAAATAAATAGCCAAGCATCTGATGAAATCTAAAGCTCCTTAGAATAGAAATCTCCATGTAAGAGGTAAACTGAATTGAACTTCAAATGCTGAAAAGATTATTCCAAAGGTCTAGTCATTAACAATCTAAGCAGGTATTCCATGAGATACAGGTTCCCTAACTTTGTGACTTCCTTAAATAATACATGAATGTATAAAATTCCCCACATGATTTTTTTTGCTTTTTAATATCCTGTAATTCCTTGCATTGGGGTAGAGTCAGGCCGATTGAATGGAGCTGAGCATTTTCTGGCCAGATGCCCTTCCCAACATCTACACGGAGATCGCAGCAGATATTTTTCTTTGCACCCAGAGAGAAAAATATCTGTTGCTTCTTAGGATCGAACTCACAGCCTCCTTATTGTGAGGGTAGAGCTCCATCTAGGCCACCATGCTGCTCATAAGATTCCCTCCATGAATAATGTTAGGATAATTCTAATGATAGTAATGAGGAGGAGGAGGAAGGAGGTGATGAAGATGGGTGCTTGGTGTAGGATTCCTGTTTTTTATGGCAATTCAGACGGCTTTCAGTAAGGCTTCAAAAGTTTGGAGGCTTGACCACACAAATGCAGGGCCAAGTCAAAAATGCAAGCGAAATCATAAAAGCATAACTATAGAAGCAGAGTTCACCCTATTGGCCACTTCACTGTCCTATTACAGCACATTCCTGATCCAACATTTTGGAGCTGCATTGGAAGTCAGTTCCTATCAGCCATAATTAACAGGATCATACTGAGAACAATGGGAGTTGTAGTCCAACCTAATTGGAAGGCAGGACACAAGTGTCACTCCAAGGGAAACTGACATAATCAAACATGGTATAAAATGATTAGAATATAGATAGTCCTCGAATTACAACCATTTGTTTAGTGACAGGTCAAAGTTACAACAGCACTCAAAAAAGTAACTTATGACCAGTCCTCATTTACAGCAGTTGAAATGTTCCCATGATCAAAATTCAGGTACTGGGCAACGGTATTTATGACAGCTGCATAAATGCATATGATTTGTGGATCACCATTTGCGACTTTCACAGCTTCTGACAACCAAAATCAATCCCATACTTGCTTAGCAACCATGATTTATCTACCAGGATGACTTATTTAATAACTTTTAAAAAGTTGCAAAAGTGGGTGTGAGTCACTTAACAATCACCTTGCTTAGCAAGGAGGTTTCCTGTCTCAATGGTGGCTGTAATTTGAGGATTACCTGTATTTATCTCTAGGTGTTGACTTTCGTTTCTCTCCGCTCCCACACCACCACTACCACAGTACTCTAAAACAGGGCTCTCCAACCTTGGCAACTTTAAGACTTGTGGACTTCAACTCCCAGAGTTCCTCAGCCAACAAAACTGGGAATTGAAGTCCACAAGTCTTAAAGTTGCCAAGGTTGGAGAGCCCTGTTCTAGAATGACACCAAGCCCCTTTCACTTGCCTGAGGATGATGGGATAGGATTCACTGCACCTGGATGCAAGTTGATTGGCAGGAAAAGAAGAAGCAAGCTTGCAAGGCTTGGCAATTAGAAGCAAACTTGTGGTTCACCCCTTGCTTGCAAGCGTCTCCAACAAGGAAGCAGGAAGGCGAATGAACTTAAGAATTCCAAAGCCCATGTACGTAGAAACCTCGATTCATCTTAGACAATAACCCCATGCATATCTCTGTGAAAGTAACCTTGTCTATAAGCGTTATTTTCAGGTGAATTCAGGTAGTCCTTGATTAAATCCACTTTGAAGTTTACAGTGGCTCTGAAAAAAATGACTTATGACTGCTTTTCACACTTATGACTGTTGCAGTATTCTCACCGTCACATGATCAAAATTCAGGCACTTGGCAAATGACTCGTATTTATGACGGTTGCAGTGTCCCTGGTGTCATGCAATCCCCTTTTGTGAGCTTCTGGCAAGCAAAGTCAATGGGGAAGCTGGCTCACTTAAGAACCAGATTACTAACTTAACAAATACAATGATTCACTTAAGAACTGTGGCATGGGGTTATTTTCTAAGGTGAATCGAGGCTTCCCACTTACACACCCTTTGGATAGAACCTTAAGTCTCACTTAGCAACAGAAATTTCAAGATCAGTTGTGGTCATAAGTCAAGGACTACTTGTAAAGATAAAACTGCAGCCAGGGGAACAAATCTTCTGTTGTGATTTTATGATTCGTACATGACAAGGAGCCCTCCCTTCTTAGAAGGAAATTAATTACAATAGCCAGGCAGAGGAACCGTTTAAATACCTGAAGTTTTATATTTGGAAATATGTTCAATCACCCATCTAGGTACTCGTTTTGCCTGATCATAAGAGAGAGCATGATTGGTGTAATGTCTGATCTGAGTTCCAGCTGCAGGAAAGCCGTATCTTTCTAATATAGATTCTGGTCCAGGTTCTAAGAGAGAAAGAAAAAAAAAACACCTTTCTGAAACAAAGGCATAGAGAAATCACATCATATCTTAAAAATTGGAGCCAACTTTTTACAAATAATAGAAAAATAATTATACAGTGTTATATAATCTTTCAGAGATTACACAGCACTGTATAACTGGTTTCAATTTCATATTTTTATAGCAATAGTAATACAGATATGGTTAAGTCACTTCAGTGGTCAAAATATACAATTACCAATAATTCTGCCCTATACTGCAGAAATACAAGGCAGAGAAAACTACTTTTTCAGTAGCCCTGGGTGATTTTCATTGAATGAAGGAAGAAAGGAAATGGAAGGTGTATTTTTTTTTAAATAGACTTGAGTCCTAGGGTTTTCACTTGCAACCTTCCTGGGGAACTTCTGAGAAACAAGGAAACAGATTCACTTAATGTCCACATGATTCACTTAACAACTATACTGATTCATTTAACAACCACAGCAGAAAAAGTCATAACATGGGGCATAACTTATTTAACAACTGCCTTGCTTAGCAATGAGAATTTTGGGCTAAATTGTTGTTGTAAGTTGAGGATTTATTCAGCAACTGTTCAAACTTACGATGGCACTGAAAAACAAGACTTATGACGGCCCTTCAAAGTTGCGGTCAAAGTTGGAGCCTCCTCATGGTCATATGGTCAAAATTCAGAAGCTTGGCAACAAAACTCATATTTATGTCAGTGCAATATCTGAGGTCATGTGATCACTTTTTGTGACCTTCTGGCAAGCAAAGTCAATGGAGAAACCTGATTTATTTTTCAGCTGAGTTATTCACTTCATAATTGTGGCCAGAAGGGCCATACAATGGGGCAAAACTCACTTAACAACTGTCTCACTTAGCAACTTAGGGCTTAACTGCAGTTGTAAGCCAAGGAGTACCTGTTCTCCAAGACAAACTGAAGCTGCTATTCCTTCCCATTCATAGAGAAGAGCTTTGAAAATAATTCCAGGGAACCAAATTAATTCTGACATGATCCTTGGCAGAAGTAAGCTAAAAACAAATTTAGTTTAGTTTAGTTTATTGTCATTGCACCTCGTACAGTGAAATCAAACACCATCTTCAGTGCACATCATGACCATGACCATGAAAATAAACACAAACACACATCCTTCACCCTCCACATATTGAACTGAAACTCCCAACACCACACCAACACTGCGCTATACAGTAGAATTTAAAAGAGCTATTGCTCTGGGATAGAAGCTGTTTTTCAGCTGATTTGTCCTTGTTTTTATTATTCTGTACCGTCTGCCAGATGGTAATAGTTCAAAAAAAGGGTTCCCAGGATGAGATGGATCTTTGAGAATGTTTTGAACTTTCTTAAGGCAGCGGGAGCTATAAAGCCCTTCCAAAGAGGGGAGAGGGCAACCCATGATCCTCTGAAGGGCAATGACGTTAACCCTCTGGAGTGCTGTCCTATCTGCCTCTGTGCAAAACCATAGAGGTGCAGTATGTTAAAATGCTCTCTATGTTGCAGCAGTAGAAGGTCACCAGCAGTTTTTCATTCAATTGTTGTTTTCTGAGAAGTCTCAGGTAGTATAATCTCTGCTGGGCCCTTTTGACCAGGGCTGCAATGTGAGCACCCCAGGTCAGGTCCTCTTTTAGGGTAACACCCAGAAACTTAAAACTGGCCACTTGCTCCACTCGGTCTCCATTGATAAGCAAGGGCTGGATGTCTGATCTGTTCCTTCCTTCTTTAATCCATGCCATATAAATGCCAGGGATCTGATTAATATGAATTAATATGAACACTGCACTAGATTCGGACACCCATAGATTATGTCAAGAGAAGTGATTGATGGGATGTCACATGCTGTGTCTTTATACCGTGAATTACTTCCATCACCTTTCTCCCAATCCAAGTACCATCAGGCCTAACTACCTTACTTTCTGATGGTATGTTGTGCTAAGCCAGAGGTCTCCAAACTTGGCAACTTTAAGACTTGTGGACTTCAACTCCCAGAATTCTGGCTTTCCTGGCTGGAGAATTCTGGGAGTTGAAGTCCATAAAGTTGTTAAGTTTGGGGATCCCTGCGATAAACTACAGCTTTTGTTCTTTTCGCATGGAACGGCTGCTGGCGTTTCCCGCGCCTGCGCACTCGCCCTCTAGCCTCCGCTCAGCCACGCCCACTCTTTCGCGTCATTTCGCCTTCCCGCGGGCGGATCGATCGTTATGCGCTTGCGCAGTCGCCTCCTTACCTCCCAACGGTGGCAGCAGCGACCGAGATGGCTGTGGTTCATCTGGCTGGGGCGCGGCGTCGCTCGGTGGCCAGTCGGGCTTTCTGAGCAGTTTTTTGGCGAGCAGCCCCGAGACGGTGGTACCCAGGGCCGCTCCGCACATGAAACCACCGAAGAAGCGGCTCCGGACGAGATGGGCACCTATCGCCTTTGCCATTCGAATCCCCGTCGGGAAGACAGCCAGGCGGGGAGCGAGGCTTTCCTCCGCCCCCTGCCCGGACTGCGCAGACTCAGAACTCTGCCTCTGGCGAGGAGGGGGGCGGAGAGAGAGAGAAAAGGGCGGGAAAGTCGCGCTTCCCTCAGCCAGGCGTGTGTGCTTCCTCGTCGACCATCATCCCCATCCATCCCCGAATACAGATAGTCCTCGACTTACAACTGTTCTCTGAATCAGCATTCAGCGTTACAACTGCACTGAGAAGAGGACCATTTTTCACAGTTAACACCATTTTGACACCCCCTCCCATGGTCACAGTGATGGGAATTCAGCCACTTGGCAACTGACTCATATTTATGAGGGTTGCAGATAGTCCTCAAATTGCAACTGTTCATTTAGTGATCATTCAAAGTTAAAAGTGCACTATGATTGTTTTTCACTCTTAATGGCCATTGCAGCATTCCCTCCGTGGTCACATGATCAAAATCTGGAGGCTTGGCAACTGACTCCTGTTTATGATGGTTGCAGTGTCCTGGCGTCACATGATCAACTTTTTGTGACTTTCTGAGAGTCAATGGGGAAGCCAGATTCCATTTAACCACGTCACCAACTTAACAAATGCAGTGATTCACTTAACAACTGTGGCAAAAGTTGTAAGTGGGACAAAATTCACCTTAAAATGTCTTGCTTAGCAATAAAAAAAATTGTGCTCAAATGTGGTGATAAGTTGAGGACTACCTCTAGGGCCCAGATTCAAGAGCAGGGGTCATAAGCAGTTAGTGGAGTAAGAGTTGGAGGGGACCTTGGAGGTTGTCTAGCCCAACCCCCTGCTCAAGCAGGAGACCCTATGTCATTCCAGACAAATAACTGTCCAATTTCTTCTTAATAGCCTCCAGTGATGGGGCACACACAACTTCTGGAGGCAATTCCCGATTCATTGTTCTCATTGTCAAAATATTTCTCCTTAGTTCTAGGTTGGATCTCTCCTTGATAAGATAACCCTTACTTCCTAGGCTGCCTTCAGGAGCTTTGGAGAATAGGTTGACCCCACCTATTGTGGTCCACCGGCAGCAGGTGCAGGCAGCTGAGGTCTGGGAGAGCGAGGACTCAGATGAGGGACCTGCGTGTGATACAGGGATGGGGCCAGGACCATCAGGGCAGGGAATGCTGCCTTGGGAGATTGTGGAGGCTGGCAACAGTGAGGAAGAGGACCCCCGAGGAGCCTGTGCCCAATGCAGCTGCGTGCAGGGCTGCTCAAAGGAAAGAGCAGCTGCAGCAGCACAGACAACTCAGGAGTAAGGTTGCAAGGTAATGGCCACTCCCTTAAGAGATAAAAGCCAGCTGAGAAACCGGAGTTCTTTGCAGGAAGCAAATAAGTTTTTCCACTCAAGCCTTGTGGACGTTCGGAATACCTTGGTTGGTGTTTGGAGACTCTTTGTGTTTGAAATATTTCTTAGTAACTTTTATCTAGTGTACTTGGCAGCCTTGCACAACCTTGGCAAGGCTCATTCTTATCAGAGACAATTAGTTTGCAACAGCCTTTTAAACGTGAAGGAACGGAATTTGTAAAGAATAATTAAAAGGTTTTGCTATTACCTCTGTTTCATGTTTGTTTCCTTGGAACAAGGATGGGTCAGAATAACCCCTTTTTGTGGCAGCCCCTCAGATATTGGAACACTGCTATCATGACACCTGTAGTTCATCAAACTGGACATACCCTATTCCTGAAATCATTTTTGTGTGCTTTAGTGTCAAGAAAAAACATGGCTGCATCCATGAAATCATCCGGATTTGAGCTGGGTTTAAAGGAGCCTTTAGTATCAGCAGATAGAGCATCTCATTCAGCCAAGATGTACTCTGAAGCTAAGCAGTTTGGAATGTTTTTTTGTTTTGTTAGGAATCACCAGGAAATTTTGGCCATAGGAGAGGGGGAACCCTTGGAAAACGACTGCTGCAAAACGTGTCTGTGTTTTTTTGCATACAAAAGTCAATTTGAGGGCGTCTTTGTTGTCTTGCATAGCGGAGGTATATTTTCTTCTCTTACTCTGTGCTAGTTTGTAGGCGAAGTTGGCTGGATTCCCAAATCTATAATTGGTTGTCAATCCCAACAGTTTCATGCCATACATCAAGACAAAACTATACCAGTCCCACATGGTTTAGTAGTTTCATCTGTGAACTCAGTGCCAATTTAATTTTGCAAGGAAGCCCCTTTTTAAGAAGTATTTGAGGTTCAACTAACATCCACAGGGGGAGGGCATCGCAAAAATTAAGATAGTTAGGTGTGACATTAATTCAAGCCCTGTTCTTTTGCATGTGTCACATTGCATGTGTATGTAGTCTTCTACTTAAAACCATTTATTAGCAACTTTGAAGTGGCACTCAAAAAATGACTTACACTTACCATCGCTGCCGTATTTTCAGAATTTGGGTACCTGGCAACCAGCATGTATTTGTGATGGTTGCAGTTTCTCAGGTCACTGTTTGCAACTTTCCTAGTTGGCTTCCAACAAGCAAGATCAATGGAGAAAGCCAGATTCACTCAATAACTGTGCTTCACAAGGACTGGTAAAAAACGGTCAGAAAATTGGGCAAAAATCATAAACATCTTGCTTATCAATGGAAATCTCGTCTCAAGGGGGTCATAAATCAAAGACTATCTTTATGTATAATTATCATACTAGCTACAACTTCCACCTTGACTTTTGTTAAACCCTATGCCCCACCTGTGGATTCCTGTGAGTTCAGTGCAGCAAAGATATTTTCCAAACAGAATTCATTGTATTAAACATGGTTGGATTTGCAGTTGCCTAGTGTTTCTCTTTTAAAGAATATATAGGTACTGCATGTGATGGGTCCACATAGTTGATTTTCATGTTTAATTACTCACATCCCCATGGTGAAAATAAACATCAAATAATTGATTGCATGGGTGAGAAGAAAAAATTACAAACAGCCGGTAAGTGGCAATAAAATGTGAAAGATCCTCAATTAAAGCTGAAATGTAGTAATAGCAATTGCCAAGCACTGCTCTCCTAAATGGATACTTGCTATCTTTATTGTGTGCATTTCAGTTGTGAAATTTGATTAGTTTTTAATGTTTGAACTTCACCATCACTTAACTGTTTCCAACCTTCTTTCATATGTACAATTTGACTTTTCCACTCCTGTATTTATCAACTGAGAACATTTTTATTCATCTGATGGATACGGAATGTAATCCTAATGTTAAAATATGCCACATTAAATGTATTGATCTTTGAGTGTATCAAGTATATCTGATCAAAATTATCTTTACACTTTAAAAGCTATGAGGTATTTCCCATTAACTTAGTATGTTACCAAAGTAATTAAAAAATTAGTTGCAAAAAAAGCCATTCAGGTCTGTGAAAGCTACAGTATGTGTGAAAAAAATGTGTGCCTTATAGAAGCAACATGTTCCAGTTTTCCAATACCATATAGTTAATGAAAATTATATGTCAGCTATTAAAAGTTTAGAAATCACCGACTATAAGAAAGTTTGATTATTCTTGATCTAAATCATGACATTTTTAAGTTCTTCCATCAAACTAGAGATTAAATGAGAAGCTGGTGTACTTAAGACTCATAATTATATTAATAACGTATATGTACTTGAATAATAGTATGGGCATTATCTAAATGCATTAGATAATTTAATATAGAATTGTAACTACTGCTAAAATGATATACTTTTTGTTGTATTTTTCCTTTTTTAAAAAAAAACATTTTCTGTGGTTTTTTTTTCTTTGATGGTATATATATTTTTCTCTTGTTTTGCTTTTTTATCATTAAAAAAATATTTGTTCAATTGAGCTTATTGTATTTCTGTTCTCATCAGACCAGAATTGGTTCTGCAATCATTAGAGAGAAATATTGATTGACCATCCCAGGCAGTAATTTAATATGATTCAGTGTCTTTGTCTTTGCCTCATATAATGACCATCTGAGTTTACAATTATGATGAAAAAGTAACTTTGCAACCAGTGCCTGCATTTTACCTCTTGGCATCACCATTGCAGTCAGCAGAGTGGAGAGATTCTTGTTGCTCTCTGAGCTTGGTTGTTTTCCTACAGACATTTCATTACCCAAACTGGGTAACATCATCAGTGTTAGTAAGGAGTGTTAAAAGAGTGTTACCTAGTTTGGGTAATGAAATGTCTGCAAGAAAACAACCAAGCTCAGAGAGCACCAAGGTCAACCCTGAGCTACAAATATTTTATTTTGTTAGTGGAGAGATTGCCTAAGCGTGCTATAACTTCCTGAGCTATTTTTCTCCATAGAGGGGCAAGGCCCTAAAAAATATTTACTGCAAGTTAACAAGCTCAGTTCTGTGATCTTAATTAGTTGATTAGGATTTTTCACTCAGTGACCACTCTGCTTAACAACCAAGTTACTGATCCCAGCTATGGTTTCTAAATGTAAACTATCTAAAAAATGATCATGGGTGTTATGTTTTGATACACATAATCATCTGTACAACAGTGTCTTTTTAAAGCAGGGGTGTCAAACTGGCGGCCCATGGGCTGGATGAGTCACGCATAGGCTATGCCCACCCCAGTTCCACAAAGGGAAAAAAAAGTGAAACATCACATGATGGCAATGTGACGCTATGAGTTTGACACCCATGTCTTAGTGTATAATGAAGTTCACTTTAGAAGTTGGGGCTTTCTGCATTCCCCACAGAATTCCTTTGCAACACTGTCAACTTATTTTTAGTAATTGTTCGGTTCACCACAAATTTTCCCATTTATTAAATCTCTATACTGTAAAATGCATTGCAAGTGTAATACTGATCAATAGTTAACAGTGATTGCAGGAATTAGAATAAATGTAACAGCTACACAAATACAATTAAGTATTGTATAGGTGATTCACCATTGTGGCATGTTACTAAACTGCAAAATCTGTCGTTGATGAAAAAGAATAGAATCAGAATTAAAAATCACAAAACAGATGAATAATTTGCCATGTAATATTTATTTTAATATAGGAAAAAGATAGACTTTGAAATAGTTCTTTCTACATTTCCACCCCCTATTTGCTGCAGTGGAACTGCTTCACACAAGGCAAAAATACTACATTCATACTGTTTTATTTGGGCACCCTGTACTTAGCTGAAGCAGCGATACCCAAACTGGCAGATCTAATTTTCAAACATGAGACTTATTTCTAAAATACAACAGTAAAAAGAAACAAAGATCTATTGCAAATGCATGAATTAGGATACAATGCTTCAAAACATTTCCATTTAAAGAATTGCAATACAGTGAATGTCTTCTTTAGGGCATCTTACATATGCATATCTATATTTATATATAATATAATATATATATATATATAAAAATCAGCACACTTTTTCAGTTCAAAAGGGATTACAGCTATGAGCTCCTCTGTTTAATTCTCTTTCTTTTAAGTGGATACTTATGTTTTGTTAACTCAGTAGTACAAGCTATCTCTGATCTACATTCTTTTTTTTTTTTTAGCTACTACAGTGAAATATAACCCACAAAATTTACATTTCACATATCTTGGTATACAAACAGTACATTGGAATATGAGCTAAGGATTGATAATCTTTTGAATTATTTCACCACCTGATAGAGCTTTCTGCATTTAGTATTTCCTAAATTAATTCTTATTTCTGAAGTTTGTCAGGAATCCAAAACTGAAAATTTTGTATTTTATATCTGGTCTAAACTCCTGTTTATTTATTTATTAATAAGATGCACATTTCACTATGTTAAGGTAATTTTAAGACTTTTATCTGGTTTCCTTGAATAAACCTCACAATTTAGAAATCCTTGAAAAAATAAACAACCACCAAATAGTTGGATTAAATTAGGGATTTTTGTTTTGTTTTCCTTCCACTTTTGTTCTTCAACTTTTAATGTAAATTTCTAATGCTACAAAATAATACAGAAAGCTCCATAGGGAATTGACAAATTGTTGATTTTAGGTTGATTTTAGGTTAGGTTGATTTTACATTAGAGAGAAGTCAGTCATCAAACTTGGGGACAACATATATTGATAGGTGAAAGACTGTAGGGTTTTATTTGCATTTTAAAATGTGGACAGCAGCAAGATTGAAGGCCCTTGGCACTTGTAAATATAGGGCATAGCATTGGAGACCAAGAATAGCAACCACTTTGATGCGTCCAACAATATAAATTAATATGAAAAGTCATTTTAGTAGAGAGGGTGTTTTCCTCTCACTCATCACCAAAAAAATTACGAATAATTGATATACTTATATGTTTAAAAAGAAAAATACACCTGTGAAAGTTAATCTCTGTTGTACCACCGAACTTGAATTTTGATGGGAAGATTTTATTTCAATATATTGATGACCAGTAATGAAAGTTATGGGAATATATAAATAGATTTTTTAAAAAGTGCAGTTCCCTACCAAGTCAAGATCTGTGAAATTAATGCTATAGATTTTCATTCCATAGAAAATGGCAATGTTATATTTTGCTGTAACAAAGTAATGGGGTAGACCAATCTTTTCTAAAGGGCTCAGTAAACAATTCCTGTGCTCAGTCTGTTACACCCCTTTCCCCAAACAATTATCCTGTCGTGATATCCTTCAGGACCTCTTTGCTATTACAAGTAAAAAGCAAAGTTGTCAAGATCATCAGGAAATTTATCCTAATAGAAAACTGAAGCAGTAGAAATCCAAGTATTATAGAAAAGAAGCATTTTTTTCTTGCAACTACATAAATCCAAGAAACTTGTGTTTGACAAAGAAGCCTGTTAGCTGAATCTTTGTAGGAAATAACCACCAACTTATTTTTACATGTTTACCCCTTGATGATCTGTTCCATTCTCCTCTCCCTCAAATTTCTTCATTTTATATAATGATTTCTTGTTTATGAATGTTGCTAGTTTGTTAAGAAGAATCCAGAAATAACTATTGCATTAATGTGAAATTTGAGGATCATCAGATCCCCAAATATATTGGATGAAAGATCAAACCCAGAAATAAGAAAGTTACAAAAACAGTTTCTAACTTCTAAGCCTCACTTTACCATAACCCTGACTCAAAAAAAAGTTTAGAAGAGTTTACAGCAGTTGCTTTGCATTGCAATAAATGAAGGCACAAATTAAAAAGCATTAGAATTCATAGCTATGAGACCTCAAATGGTAACTTCCTTGAGGATGTGTCCACTAAAATAGCCAGTTGCATTTATGACTAAGGGACACTAAACTCAAGTCTCAAATCTTTAAAAATATTCAGAAAGAGCACATATACCTAACAGATTTTAGAAAATTCACTGAAAACCTTTTATTAATTAGCGGACACTGAAATAATTATTAAGTTGTGGACCTATATTCTGTGCCATTGTCTGGCAATAGATTCACCTCTAGAAAAAGTAGAAATGCATAAAATAGAATCTACTGAAAATATTAAGTAGAACATGTTTCACACTAGTACATATATGTTTTAGACCATTAAATTGATTTTAAGCTTTTTGCTGAACTGCCTAAAATTTCTACTTCATATAGCTCACAATACGTACATTATTGATAGATAAAATGGCACCACGCTATGGCATCAATCTTTCCTTGTCTCCTACCAAGCCAGGCAAATATAGCATAAGAAAGACTCAAGAGATGTTTCTTATAAAACATGGATTCCTATCTAGGTTATTGGATTTTACTGTGGGAAAACTGTTGCCAAGTTGCTATGGGTTGTCAAAACAATTATTATGTGGCTGATCATTCTGGAATGCTCAGCATATATTTAAAACTGTGTCTAATGTAGGAATGTATCCCTGAATCAAAAATTCAGATATCTATAAAAATAAATCACTACCTTGAGATATAAAAAAACCAAAACACATCTTCAGGGGATTCTACCTCATGCATATTGCCTTAGCACATCATGACTTAATTCGGTTAGCAGAACAGTCTCCAAGCATTATCATGATTAAGAATTCTGGAGAACTAGATTAAAACTATATGATTTTCTTTTCATGTTTTTTGCTAATGTTGGTATATCAGTGTATCTGAACTGGGGCAGTGGTAAACATAATTAGCTTTTCCCTTACTAATAAATATCAAGATCAAGTTTTAAACTGTTTTTATCCTGTCACTATTGCTAACATTGCAAAACAGATTCACTTGTACTGAAAAATGAGGAAACCCTGTATGTCATAGACTATTGGATAATCGTGAAAATGTTGCATAAGATTGAGGGCTCTAAATATAATGTGCTTTTATTTCTTAAATATATTATTTTTCCTGCTTCTAAATAAGAATTCAAACTTGGCAGTGTCTCTTTATTAAGATCAAAAAATGGCATAGATTCTTTACTCGCTTATTGATTTTAATTTAAGTTTCCCTATGCCAGATAAGGAACAAAATACAGCTACATGGACAGGCTGATCCTAGAGATACAAACATCTCAATTGCAGCAAACTTTTTAAAGAAAGAATTGGACTCGGATTAGACAATTTCATGATTCACACATCACATTAAACGCATCCCTCCAATTCCATTGTGGCTTAATGTGATGAATGAATACAGTATAAAATTAAGTAAGCTGGAGCTCTATCCTCCACCTAACCTGGGAGAAAAGCCTTGGTTTTTTTTTTTTAAGGCCCCTATTTCAGCAAATGAAATATATTCAAACTACCACTACTTATGGTAATTGTCATAATTATATTTAGACCAAATCTGATTTGGATTTTTTTTTCTTTCTCTCATGCATAGCTACACTTGTGATTGAGCTTCCTTATTGCTATATCAAGAACTTTCTTAACATTAAATATACAAGACCAACTGAAGGCCAGGAAGATTAAAGAGATGCACTATTTAAGAAAAAATGCGATTACACAACAGGAAAACTGCATCATTAATAGGTAAATGTGACTGTCAGACACTGGAGATGCTATAAGCTAACCTTTTTCCACCTGGAGTCTGCCAGATGGGTCTGGATTGCAGAATTTTGAGCCAACAGCAGTTTTGGCCAGGAAGTATGAGAATTCTAGGAGATGGGTACCACATTTGGGAAGGCTGAGAATCCAAGAAGCTAACAAAAAAAAAGATATGGACAACATATATTAGCTAAGGAATATGTATATGGTCACATTTGAATCATAGCTAACCACACAACCAAAGCAACTGGCAATGATCTGTAAGCTAGGAAATTTAAGTAAGAAGCCGTCAATCTGGCTGAAAATTAACTTTATTTAACTCAACCAGTCTGATCAACAGACACAGCTTCTCACTTTATGTAGGAAGGACTAAGAGCACTCCTAATGGAAAAAACACAAAAACAACTTCTATATGGCACTTTCAATAAATACTTTAAAGCTTCTCAAAACTTTGTTTCAATGGAAAAGCAAAGCAACTGCTGTATCAAGCTTATTTTAACCATTATATGAATAATGCTGCGAGACAGGAAAAAGCACACTTGAAGCAACACAGCAATAATAACAGTGTATCTTCCTCACTGCTAACCATGCACCTTGACTGTTAGTGACATACAGATGTCAAGGTTTTATTTCATTTTAATGGATCTATTTTCCTTCATTTTGTTTTGCCTAAAACCCCTGTTGTTAAGGGCAACATTATCATCCATAAAGACATAATTAGAACTTTGTTGAGGCCTCCTAATTGGTAGCCTTCTGAATAAAGCCTGCTACTCCTGTATATAAAATGATAGTCTCTTCTCAAAACATGTCTTACATCAAGACTGCAGAAATCAAAGGAGTAGCTAATAACTTGGCAAGGGACAAGTGAGTCCCATGTTGTCTTAGTTTGATTCTCCACAGTGGCTTGAGGCTTTGCAGAGCAAATGTGCCAACCACTTTCTTGTATATTCTGAATGCATTAGATCACTGACTCTTCTAAGACTTTTTTTTCTTAATAGAACCAGTGCCAAATCAAGTTTCTGAATCAATCAGATGCTTAATCTTGATATAAAACAGAGTGAAGAGCGATAAAAGTCTATTCCGGAAAAAAAAGGACAATCCATGACCAATGAAACAATTATCCTGTTTAGTCAATTGTATGCAAAATTAGTCTTTAAGATACTAGTCACTGACAAATGTTGAATAAATTCCCAAGAAGTTCGCGGCGCCTGCAGAAGCTGCAATGATGCCAAAACGACATCTGCTCAGTGATGTAACTCAGCAAATGCCACCATAATGTACAAGTTGCAGAACACCTGAGACAGAATATATACATTATGGCATCTGTATGATTACATACATGTCACCACTTGTTCCCTAATGAAGTCCACTCCAAGTTCAGAAAAGGTGTCTGCATTTGCCATCTACAACCATTTTTGAAGTAATAAATTAACTCATCTTCCTCAATTAATTTTAGCTTATGTAAAAGAAATCTTAACATGTTTCAGGGTTGCTCATAGTTACCTTAAATAGTTCAGAGATTCAAGATTGAGCAAAGAGAAGAAAAGCATCAGCATTTCTGCTTCCTTATTAAGAGAGGCAGCTGTTTCCCAAGAAAAGAATAAAAGCTCAAATTTTAATTCCCCCACCCCTTGAAAGAGATACAGAAGCATGCAGAGTGAAACTATTTTTTTTTTTTTTGCACATTCATAAGCAGTCAAAAGCAACTTTCCTCTTGTCTTACAAAGTGAAAAAGGCAGTTCGTTTTGGACACCTCTGCTTCCCACATGCCCACTTAGCAAGATTAGTTTCCCTTTGCTGTTCTTTATTTGTTAGAAAAGCTTCTCTGATTTTCTCCTGCAGTTAATTAAAATGCCTTGGGGGAAAAGGAATTGCATTGCAACCTTTTTTGTTTTTTACCGAATGACCAAATTTATATTGCATTAACTGGGGATCAGTCAACCAACAGCTGAATAACAAATGTAAAGAAAATAATTTTCATTCATGGATTAGTATCTCCCGGGGAAAATGTTTCATAAAGGAAATGCTATTACTAATAATTTTTTACTAAAACAACTTATGCTCCTACTACTTCCACCAATTTTTTTTTAAAAAAATGGAAACAAGCCTTCACAAGTAATGATGAATATGTCCAGGAATCTTGTACAGCCAATTCCTCTAAAATTGTTTACACTTATTTACAATGGTGCTTTATAGAAAGAAAAAGAAAAGAAGTGGTAGCATTTTTTTTAAAAGATCGGGGGATTTTTTTCTTTTTTCTTCTTCTTTTTTTAAAACTCCCGTTTCATAAAAGCCAACTTACATTAAAATTTACATACTCCAAGATAACACAACTAACAAAATATATAAACTCATACAAGTAGAAAATTTTGAGGTATTTCTGGTTTGAGGTGGTCTGTGGTCATGAAGGTTTTTTTTTTTTTTAGTTAAACCTCAAAAGCCACTTCATGTGTATGTGTTTTCTAAGTATTTTTTTTTTATAAATCATTGCATGTCTTGCAAGTTAAAAAAATATTTAAATGTTATATTGGCAGCATTAGGAGTATTCACTGACTAGAGCGGATTTTATGGCGTAGTAGAATTAAGTATATTGAAAATATGCACCACTGTTAAGACGAAAAAGTTGGGTGACAGACAGTCTTCAGAGAATGAAGAATCAAGAAAAATTCAAAAGCCATCAATTTCAACCAGCTGTGGGCTGTATTGAAAGCAAAGGAATTTGTGTAAAGTGTGAAAGTAAACTTAGAAACAGAAGTCTATAAAAGATGTGAGTAGCCAAGGTTGAGAAACATTGGCCTAAACTATGCCTATTCTTACCATAAATCAAAGAAAGATAGACCACTGTATTCAACTATATTCAACTATATTCAACCGTCATGACTTTTGCCAAAGGACTGTCCAGAGAAAGTGTCAAAAAAGTTAGGATGGCTGTGATCACAGCTGCCATCTTGATTTTTTGTTTTTAAATACACACACATACATTCCCATAAAGTTTTGGGGACAATCGAAGATGGCATTTCTGTGTGTCTTTAATGGGGAATGTTTATCTCCCTTTACAATGCCTGATAGTCATAGCAGCTAAACAGCCTTGACATTTGTCCTGCAGATATTAAGATCTCAGAGTGAGATTAAATTTTATTAGTCCTGGCTACATTTACTTGGAAATAAGTTTTACTGATTTCAATGAGTCTTCAAAGAAAGGCTGTCTCATATCATGAATGACATTGAATACCAAATACATAACTGGATACACTGGTCTTTTTAAAGCTCCAGGTTAGATGCTTGTTGTCTTTTGTATTTATTTATTTTATTATTATTATTATTAAAATGGCAGAAAAATTGTTTAGGGCTGTAACCTTGCCCTGTTAGACAACTGAGGGAAATCTGCAGTTATTGAATCCTAAGACCTCATTCTCTGAACTTATAAATGTAATAGAAAGGGTTGGTTTCACTTAATGTTACCCAAGCCTGAGATATATATAAGAATCCATTTGTATCAGTGATTTTTTGTGACCCAACTTTTTCTGTGTGTTGTAGCAGTTTAATAAGCCTTTCTCAAAACTTGCCCATCCTCTCATTAACTGTTTTCCTGAGAAGTAAACTCTTTAGCCACTGTTTTTGTCCAGATGCTGCGAAAGTCCAATGCCTCTTCCCCACCCAGCCCTAACTTCTCATTTTCAGTTCTACCATCAGAGTTAATATTCTCGACTCAATCACTCCCCACCCTCACCCACAAAAAAAGCACGGCAACACCCGTTAGACCCGTAAAAGACACATCTGCTTTTTTTTTCTTTTTTTTTTAAGCTCACTGTCTAAAATAGGAAAGAAAGAAAGAAAAGGGAAAGTAGGAGGGGTGATCCTTTTTTTGAGAGATGTGATCTCATGGAACAGTCTTGATTTTGCAGCATGGATAAGAAGATGAGTAGGTTGTTTTCTTGTTGTCACTGATATTTGGTGTAAAAATTGCAGGTTAGTTAGAAGAGAAAACAGGTTGAAAAAAAGAAATGAAGAGAGTTCACTGAGGTTTTGAGGTACCTGCACTGTAACTGCATTCATTAGTCGGCACCTGGATGCTTTCAGAGTGATGTCTTTCTCTAATTATTTTTTTTTCTCTTTTCAATACAGTAGAGCAATATGCTGGTAAATTGATTCAATCAAAACAACAACGACAACAACACAACAAATAATAACAATAGCAAGAAAAGTCAAGAAAATAGCAGCTGCAATCATGTATAGGTATGCGTGTGTGTGTTGAATTCTGCAATTTTTTTTTTTTTCAGAAAAAAAAAATCCACTGCGTCTTAAGAGACCAGTGGGAAAAAAAAAAGGCAAACAAGGATTTAGATACTTGACTCTTTGGGCAGCAAATCTACGTTGGTGACAGAGGTCACGATGGAAACAAGGCAGTCGAGGGTACTACCATTGGCTGATTTGCGAATCTGGGCGACACGCTCTTCCACACAACCGGCAGACAGTCTGGCCTCCGCATCATGATCCCAGCATTCTTCAATGGTAACACACAGCTGGGCTATGCCCTGTATGCCCAAGGAGAAGGGAAGGAAGGAAGAAGGGTTTAACCAGAGAAAGTACACCGATGCAAGCTTGAGGATGCCAGGGGTACAGGTCATATTCGTGGTACAACTGTAATGCAGTCTCCCCATTAAGGTTCTAAGTTAAGGGTCTTCAAACTTGGCTGTAAATTGGGGCAAAACTCACTGAACAACTGTCTTGCTTAGCAATGGAAATCTGGATCGTAAGTTGAGGGCTGCTTGAATTGACTTTTATTAAACCATACTGGCCCGCCCAGCCATGGACATTTGGGGATGGGGGGGGGGGGAATATGCAAATATCAGGAAAGGACCTACAGGGTGTTTAAGCCAGTGGTCCTTGAACACAGGACGCATCTTCTTATGCACCACAATCTCCTGCAGCTCCTCCAGAGATGGGTGCTGGCCGATTTCTTCTTCAAAAGGCAGTAAGTAGTCATCCACGGGGCCTATATTTACAGAAGAAAGGACATTGCTACCATAGGCAATCCACTGGAACCAACAGGTAGCTCCTACCAACTGGCATCTCACAGCTGTATTCAACTGTATGCGTCACACAGATATATGCTGATTACTTATGTCCAAGTTTAAATGGAGTCATTTGTTTGAAGTTAATGTTGCAAATCAACCTTGTTAGCCATCCACCCAACTCTGCAACTCCGTAACAATGAGAGCAGGCTCTCTTGGCCTGATTCCCTCCCTTCTCAATACAATCTGCCTGCACATCACTTCACTTCCTCCTCAAGTAATAGCTGTGTTGTTTGTTTATTTAATTAAAATGTTTCTATGACTGCCCCATCTTCTAGCCAACTCTAGGCAGCTGCTTAAAGAACTACTTAGTGTATTCTTATTACTTCTCTTTATAAAGAGATAGATTGACTAAGGACAGGAAATTTTAAGAAAGATTCTCTAAAAGACAACAGGTTGAATTGCAAGAATTTGGTAAAAATCAGGGGAAAGGAGAATTGTTCTAGTTCAGATTTGTGTCATTTTTACATATTTTTATTCTGAGCTGTTGTTTTTTTCTTCATTTGTTTGTTTTTTTAAAAGCTAAGAAATACAGTGTGTTGATATGCTACAAGTCAACACCTTTGTCAAGATCAAATCAGATAAGTTTGATTTAATTACTTTAATTGGAATTTGCAAAAAGTGACTCCCAGGAAAATTCCTAAAGAAATTTGGCAATAATCTCCATCCCATAACTGTCAGAAATTCAAATCTTACTTTTCTTCACTAAAGGATCATGCTACAGTTCAGGCATGTACTGTTTGGCATTTCATTTATTAGCTTATCAATTCTCGAAGACCCTGCAGTACACATTCCAGCTGCCCCTTAAATAAATTATACTTATAAAACTTGTATATGCCAAAAATCTTAATTGTTTAGATTTACTTGGTCATCCAAACAACAAAAACATCCAAATAATAAAACTAAGCATAGGCTAATAAAGATATACTCTTTAATGACTTACCTTGGTCTCAGTAGTCTCATGTAGATGAAGCAAAGTTTATAAAACCTTTAGCTTTTTTAAAACCTTCTTTGAACAAAAGTCTACCAATTTAAGAAAGACTTTGTATAATTTAAATGTCTCAGAATGCTTACAAATTTCAACCGTTTCCATTATATGGGACTAGATAGTCTATATAAGTATGGGTGACCCAGAGTATCTTTCTTCTGGGAAAAATATCCCTACATAGATATTCTGAATTAAATGTTCATAAACTAACTCCAAATGGGTTGGACATACAGTTTTCGTAATTTCTAAGGAAGTAAGAACAGTATGTAAAAATGATATTGAAACTCACCATCAGCTGCCGTGCATCTGGAAGCCAACTCCCACAAAACCAAGCCCATGGCATACATATCAATTCTCAGGAAGGAATCTCTCTGGAAATTAATTGCTCCTTCCAGGACCTCAGGAGCCATGTATCTTCTTGTTCCCACCTATAATAGACACAGGAATCAGCTACTGAAACTAAACTCATACATTCAAACTCTGGTTCTTTAAAAAAGGGAGAGGGAGAGAGGGAGAGAGAGGGAGGGAGAGAGAGGGAGGGAGAAAGAGAAGGGGGGGAACAATGAAAAGGAGAGGAAAAAAGCAGAAGTAATAGCAATTGTTGTTGATATTACCTTGGCTACAGGTAGTCCTCGATTTGTCACACCAAGATGTTGCTGAATGAGAATACTTACAACTGGTCTGTGAAGTTGCAGCTGTCACTGGATTCTCACAATCATGGGATCACGATCTGGGTGCTCAGGTGTCCAGCTCGCAATTATGATGGTTGTAGTGAGCCAATGGTCACATGATTGCCCTTTGCAACCTCTCCCGCTGGCTTCCCATGAGCCGTCAATGGGGAAGCCATCAGGAAAGATCAGAGGTTGTTTCCAACTGCTTTTGTCTCCCAGAGATCTCATACTCTGTGGCACAGACCTCCCTGCCCACCTGTGCTCTGCAGCACCTCCCTGTGGTTTCCCCACTCCCCCAATGATGACCCCATTGGCTACTAGGATGGATGACGTTACCTAGTTGGGTAATGAAATGTCTGCAAGAAAACAACCAATCTCAGAGAGTAGCAAAAACCTCACAATTCAACCTTGAGCTACAAAGATTATCTTCTATTGGCAGGCATTGAACCATCTACCAATGCATTCTTCATCATTTTGACAAGATCAATTGATTGCTGATACTTCAAAAAAAAAAAAAATACAAGTAGTTCTCACTTCCTGATCGCTCGTTCAGTGACCGTTACAATGGCACTGAGAAAGGATAAATTATACACTGTCATGTGTACACAAAAATTGTGACTTGTTTTTCAAAATATAGAACCTAGGTACTATGTGACAATAACATAGATTTGTCTTATCTTCACCTGCCTTCCCAATTAGATTTGCGAAATGAAGTAGTATAAGCTAACCTGCAGGTTTACCTGTCCATGAGTATCTCCTGGGGGCTTCCCGGGTTCAAAACGTACGGCCAGTCCGAAGTCAGCAAGCACGGCAGTCAAATCATTCTTCAACAGCACATTCTTGCTCTTGAAATCCCTGCAAGGAAAAGAAGAGGAGAGAAGAGAAGAGAGGAGAGGAGAAGAGGGGAGGGGACATAAGAGGAGAGAAGAAGAGAAGAGAGGAGAGTGGAGAAAAGGGAAGAGGAGAGAAGGGAAGAGGAGGTATTTAATGTAGCACATTATCAACAGCCAAGATAAAGCCATCTACGTGAGATTTTTGCCACCAATGCCATCAACAACAGGTGGATGCAAACCCCATTTATGAGAAAGGCCACAAAGGAGGAAGAAATCAGAGAGGACATTATCCAGACCAACATTAACACAAGTTATGTGCAGTGGCATCCTTCCCTTATTATTTGCACTCGTAATTCCTTTGTCATCTCTTTCTTAGAAAGCAGGCTTTGGCCTCTAGAACGTTGCCTTGGATTCTGATCTCTACCTGGAGTTTCACTCGGCTGCGTTACTTCCTCATCTGCCTCTTAAATTAAACCCCTGCGCTTATTAAGCGACTCCTGGAGTTTCCTTCAGTAGGGGCGGAGGAGAACAGGGGGGGTGGGGGAAATAAAGAAAGGGGTTGAATATAATTAAATTACAGACTGGAGGCAGCAGATGGTAGACCCACGTGTGCCTGGCATTATAATTCTCTTGCTGTCAGTTTAATTGACTGTGGTATCCCAGCCGGTTGGATCACAGGACAAACGTGGGGCCAAGTAATATAATTAATGAGGGCAGATTGTGTTTCCCCACCCCCCCTCTCCGGCAAAACGCTCCGTAAGAATACGTTAGGAAGAGAGATGCCACCATGGACAAAAAAAGAGCTCACAAAAGGATGGAGGGGGAATGCAATGAATTCCCAGCGTGTACAGTATCCCAAAGGAAAACCCACCCCTCCTGACCCACAATTTCGTTTCGTTTTGTTTTCCAAGGAAGGAAAGAAAAGAGGGAAGATAGTTCCCAGGCACTGGGTACATGTTAAAGCTGTTAAAGTTGGCAGAGAAACTATCGCAGAGACCTTACGCCAGATTAGTCAAACTTCTGACAGCCAAGTACACCCAAAACCAAGATTCTCACAGAGGCTTCCCCCATCCAGATTTATTAAAAGAGAAAGGGGATTAGGCTGCAGAATTCACAACAACCAAATCCTTTCATTATTCGGACCCCTGTTTGAATTCAGTAAAGCCGTAGCTTTGTGCGTTCCCCTAAGTCGCCGATGAGAGGTCTGTTTTCCGGATAAGAAAAGAAAAGAAAAGGTGCAGATATTTTGGGCTTGTAGTGTTTCACAAACCACCTTTCTCTTTTGCAGGGATTGGAAAGACTAACATTATTTCTACAAGCGGATGAAAATGACTGTTAAGACAAGGGTGGATATTCTATGGATTCCTCAGGAGAGTCCCAGTAGCTGTTTCATGGCCCTTAAGAGTTGTTTTTCTCTCCCCTTCTCTCCTCCCCCCTTCCCTTCTTTCTCTTCCCCTCCCCACCTGCCCTCTCCCATTCATTTTTGTCCAGAGGAGGGGATAGGAAGAATGTCTTTACCGAAGGAAAACGGTAGTCCCAACACAATGAATGATGAAGCTGGAGCGTGTTGGAAGTGGATTTATTGTATCTGAAATTAAGTGCCGTTAGGGGGCAGCACAGCGTCAAAAAGACCCGGGTAATAGTTTTCGATTTCTAGATCGCCACCTTTTTCTGCAGATTCCTTTTATTGGTTAAATCAATCCTCTGTGCAACTAGCACGGAAGCTCCCAGAGGGCTCAGGATGTCCCATTGGATTGCTCTTCCCCGGTCCATTTGGTTCCCCCTCAATCTCACACAAACACACAGCAGTTTAGCCTACTACTTCAAAAGGAAAAACCAAGGAACGGGCTAGCCTTCCGTTCCCATAAAAGGTCATTAATTCCCTTGGAGGAATATGTACTGTTTAGATTGGGAGAGGGAGTGATCCATACACCTCCCCTTGAGCTCCATCAACACCTAGAAGTACGTAGGACAAACTTTGATTTGGCATTAAGGTAGACGAAAAATGGGACCCACCTGTGGGCTATCGCAGGCTTGTGGCCTTCCCCCTTGCACCAAGGGATGTCCTCGTGAAGGTAGGAGAGTCCGCGCGCCATGGTTTCCGCCACGTGGCAGAGCTCATTCCAGTTGACAACGTTCCCCTTCAGATAGTCAGTCAAGGACCCCTGGGGGAACAAACCTAGGTGATGCCTGTGACTCTTTTTGACGCCCTCTCAAATCGGATCCATGAGTCTTTACGCTAGTGTGTGTTTGTGTGTGGTGTGTGTGTGTATGTGTGTGTGTGTGTGGCGTTTACTGTGAGCCCAGCCAGTATTTGAAAGCAGGAATCTTAAGCATGCTTCTCTGGAAGTCAGCCCAAGGGCCAGTATTAAAAGCATGACTCTGCATAGAATATAGACCACCAAAGAGTGCCCAGAATTAACAGAGCGTTGGAAGGCACCTTGGAGGTCTTCTAGTCCAACCCCGTTTAAGCAGCCCTATAACCCGTTTTGGGCTCCTGTGCCAAATTGTGCCAGCGCCCAGAAGGCAATGTGTGCCCCCCCACGCCCCTGCGAATGCGAACACAATCCCCCCACGCCGCCGCCCCCCTTATCTGCACTGCGCCTCACAGCTGATTTTCAGCTGGTTTGAGGCCTTTTTTGGCCTCCCAGGGGCTTGAAAAAAGCCTCTGCAGGCCAAATAGGCCTGTTTTATCACTTCCGGTATTACAGCTGTGAGGTGCACACATGCGTAGTGAGGTAAGTTTGCCTAGGGCTCGCGTGCCGGCACAAATGGCTCTGCCATGCCATATGATTCGCCATCACGGCCGTATACCATTTCAGACAAATGGATGTCCACTCTCGTCTTAAACACCCCACCCAGTGTTGGAGCATTTACAACTTCTGGAAGCAAGCAGTTCCACTGTTTATTGGTTCTAACTGTCGAGAAATTTCTCCTTAGAGAAGTTCTAAATTGTTTCTGTGCCAGTGACATTCATCTGCAGGAGAGAATTAAACACAAACTTAAATATCCTCCAATGGAATAAACAGGATTGAAAATTAATGCTCAACTTGTGTTTATAGCAATGCATCTACAATGACTGAGCCAACTTACAGGTGGGCCCGGTCACCGTAGATGTTATGGACATAATGGAGCCTGCCTACCATGGTCATAACTCCTTAAAGCCCCATGACTGACCTTTTTGGAAGTGAAGTGAATCACTCTGCAGCCACTAAGGGAACCAATGGTTCACGATGAGAGGTTTTTGCCAAAAACTGAAAGTAAACGCTGGTTTTTCACAAAAAAACACACCATAAAATGCAGTCATATGATTGCAATATTAATGTGAGACCCAGTTGCTGAGCAATGGTTGTGTGACCGCCAGGGGCTGTCAGAATTTTTTAATCCAAATTGTAAATACCCCCTCCCCTCAAGTTAGTATTCTGGAACTTCAAACGGTCATTAAGTGACAAAGCCATAAGTCAAAGACCACCTGTACTTAGATCTGTGGGAGCAGCTCTTCTGAACAGGCACCTGTTTGCAGAAGCTCATATATATATATATCTGTGAAATGCTCTCCACGAGGAGATGCGTTCTTGGTCTTTCTGCCATCAACAAAGCGTCAACCTAACGAGTCCTTGTTACCTTCTCGTAGAAAGCTGTGATCAGCCACAGCTCCGTCTCCAAGTTTGTTCCCCTCTTCTCAGCTGCAATAAACTGCAAAAGGTTTTCATGTTTCATTCCCGGGGTGTTGAAGATATCCTTCTCACTTTGCCAAGATTGTTTGTCCTAGAGAGACGGCAGAAGGTTAAAAATGTGAAGAAACAAGACGAAATCTCTGTTCGGAGAACAAAGGACATCCCTAGACATTTGTGGTGCTATAGCCCCCTGAATGCTTCTTTTTATCTCCATCAATAAAAAAAAACATATATATATATAGTCCTGATAATTTGACCATCTTTGTACTTCCTCCCTTTCTTATTTGGCAGAACTCTGACCTTTTCGTAATTTGCAAATGCGAATAGAAATGGAATCAGCAAACATTGCGAGGGGTGTGTGTGGAGGGGGTAGGGGAATAAAAAACGGTATCCTTGCAATTGTAAAACATGTTCAACTTTGCTCAGAAACAAGTATGGCGGGCAGAGGAAGGTGCTGATTGCCCCGCGGATGACTGGTTCACCGGTTCAGACTGCTACCTAGGCCAGGTAACACGATCAACTTTGCAGGGAGGGCCACCTTCTGCGTTTCCTGGATTTACTTTAAATTTAGAAAATTGGGGGAAAAGGCACAGGAACCTGGTAACTCCCACATGCTTTTGTGTGTGTGTGTGTTGTGTGTGTGTGTGTTTGTGTGTGTGTGTGTTTCCTCTTATACTTTGTGTTTCTCCTAGCTACTGCCTTGGCTCAAACTTTCCATTGTCAGTTGGAAAAAGTAGCTAAGCTAGGAAGTCCTTCAAACCTGCAGGAGCAGAGGTTATATCCGGTTGATCGCTTGTCATGTCTCCCCCACTGAAATACCCCTAATGAAGGAGCAGCTATCTGCTTCCTCCTTCGCGTTCCGTTTTCTGATTTATCTGTACGGGAGGATGGTGGATTTAAATAAAAAACCAGGAACCAGAAAAGAAAGTCTATGAAACGATACGAATGCAAATAGACCTCAGCTTACAACCACAAAGGAGCCCAGAATTTCCATTGCTAAGCAAGACAGTTGTTAAGCGAGTTTTGCCCCGTTTTATGATCTCTCTTGGCCATAGTTGTTAAATGAATCGCTGCAGTTGTTTAGTTAGTAAACCAGGTGGTTAAGTGGCCTCCCCACTGTCAAAGGGTCACAAAAGGTGATCACATGACCCCTGGAATGCTGCAACTGTCATAAGTATATTCCACTTGCCATCATGTGACCATGAGGATGCTGCAAAGGTTGTAACTATGAAAACTGTGGTCGTAAGTCATTTTATTCAGTGACTTTATAACTTTGAACAGTCACTAAATGAATTGTTGTAGAGTAAGGAGGGCTTCCTGTAATAAATTATCCCAAAGATACTTCCCCATTTTACATGTTCGACATTGTTTAAGTCTGTATGATGAATGTCTCACAGAAGCTTAAGCTATCCCAAAATCTGTTACCTAGTACTGTAAAATTTGTTTTTTTAGATGACCCAGGGAAAGAAGAATAAAATTTTTAATGATTCCTCTCAATCTGAACATAATGGAGTCCCAGGCCTTTGCCAAGTGCATTATTTATGCTTAATTCTAGCAAGGATGGGCAATCTTTTTGACATTAAATGCAATGACAAGCCATAGATTTAACTATTTTCCTCTTCTTGCATTACAAATTACAATCCTTTGGCAATTCGTGAAAAGGCTTTAGGATATGGTTCCAAGACTTTGGAATCAACGTGCCTTGAAGTGTGATTTGAAATATTTTATCCCTGCTGTCATGCCTGAAGAAGCTGCCAAGATAAATAACATAAAACAGCAATATATAAAATGCTTGCAGATTCACGGAGCTGGGAACTTATTGCCATTCACTTGTGCATAGAACAGAGGCCGCCTGCACACTTACAGAATAAATAATGGCTTAGCGTGAAATCCAAAACGGACCCGCAAGCCATTTGGCTATGTCTTGAATCATGTGATTGGGTTGCAATCTATGAAACAAGGGAGATGTCTCTGCTCAAAATAGGGACAAGATCAATGAACCTTTAAGGGGGCAGAAACGGTAACTCAGTCCTGGGGAAGTGTGAAAATAACCCTTGATTTGTTTGATATAAGATGAGGCAGAGAGAAGCCACCAAGCATTCAAGTTTGTGTTTTTTCTACCTAATTAGGTTTTTCTCAGTCTTGGCAATATTTAAACCATGCAGACATCAGGTGGTCAAGTTTGAGAAACACTGCTACAGACTTTACTTACCTCGAAGACTTAAAACACAAAGCTCTCGATAAAATTGCTAACCTGGAGTTCTGTAAGAACATTTTTACCTTGCTCCAGGTGTTATTGGGAAGTAATTCCATTTCTCACCTGTACGGGGAAGATTTTCACTGCCACAAACTCATTCATCAATTGTGCTTTCCAGACACAGCCAAAACGACCCCTGGCTTTGACCTCTAACAACTGTAGTGGCTTCAGTCCAATCATTGGGGAAGGAGGTGGAGGACTAGGATCCTAGGAGAGAAAGGTAGGGGGTGATAGGAATCAGATAAAATTGAAATATTGTCAGGGTACGGAGGAATTTCTCGCAGGAGTTGTTATGGAGCTGGCAGGTGCCAATGACCGACACAAATTGAGAGGATGTCTATAGAATATCTTATCTTTTCTCAACAGAGAAGTTTTTAAACAAGTCTATGCAGTGGTGGTCTATAGAATATAGAATAGAATATCTTATCTTTTCTCAACAGAGAAGTTTTTAAACAAGTCTACGCAGTGGTGGTCTACACAAAAAGGTAAAGGTTTGATTTAGTTTACTTTATTGTCACTGCACCTCGTACAACGAAATTAAATTTCCCTGTCCAGTCAGGTCCAACTCTAAGGCATAGTGCCCATCTTTGTTTCTTGGCCGAAGGATCCAGCGTTGTCCAAAGACAATTTACATGGTCATGTGGCCAACATGGTATATACGCCAAAGGTGCCTGGAATGCTGCTATCTTCCTACCAAAGTGGTACCTATTTATCTACTTGCGTTTGCATGCTTCAGAACTGCTAGATGGGCAGGAGTTGGAGCAAGTGACGGTAGGTCACTCTGTTGTGTGGAACTTAAGATTTCAAACCTGGGCACTCAGCTCTCCAAGTTCAGCACTTGTAACAACTGAGCCAGTGCCCACTGCGCTCAGGTTTAAATTTGATTTATTTTTCACCACTGGGATGAAGGACAACGCTGAGTTCCTTGAACAGATTACTACTTTACCGGAAACCAATCCCCATTTTACATACCTCGCTGATATCGACGTGCCCATATGGAGGTTTGCGGTGACGGTACATCCAAAAAGCCAGCAGGATGGCAACGGAGAGAGCAGTCATGGGAAACAAGGAATAAACCACAACATGAAGCAAGGACGCATTTGGAGGAGGCGGCTCATAAACCACTGAAAGAAAGAAAATAGTAACCCTGTTTAGATCGGACACAAATGTCGGTCTCCAACATCCTGCCTTCAAGGCAAGGTAGAAGCTACAGGCAGTCCTCAACTTACAACAACTGAACCCAAAATTTCTGTTGCTAAGTCAGACATGTATGGTTTGTCCCAGATTGAGACCTTCCTTGCCACAGTTGTTAAGCGAATCACTTCAAGCTGTTAAGTGAGAAGCCTGGTTGTTAAATGAAACTGGCTTCCCCAATCACATGTTCACAGGATCCCTGCAACCGTCATAAATATGAACTAGTTGCCAAGCGGCTGAATTTTGATCACGTGACCATTCGCGGTGGTGGTAAGGGTGGGGGGGAAAAGGTCGTACGCCACTTTTTTTCAGTGCCGTTGTAACTTTGAACTATTGCAAAATGAACTGTTGTAAGTCGAGGTCTACCTGTATCCTAACGTGACCATTCCAACCAATTTGGTGTGAGGGTTAGTACTTTGCCCGTATTAATAACCGCTGCAGCTTTCTTAAGCATTTGTAAGTTCCACAATATCTTCATCTCTCCTTCTATGGAGAGCCCCCCCCCACCAAAATTCTCCCCCCCCCCACCACCAAAATGATAGTGCTTAAGAGCCCTACCATAATACATTTTTTCTCCCAGGAAAAATCAATTTGAAAGAGAGGTGATGGGGGGGATTGAGTTTGCACCGAAGACCCCAGGCTTCATGGCATCAGACACAGGTTCACATACCTAATGACTGTTACTTTGGGGTCTCAGCATTGAAGCTTTAGCTTCCATTAAGTTTATATGACAGGAATTTCTAAAGCATTATATTGTGGCTTTTAAAATGTTATTTTAATCAAAACATTTTAGAGAGGCATGCATATTATCATTGAACAGGCTCCATAATGTTTTGATTTTGGCTCCTGAAAAATGGTCTATTAGGGACCAATATTTTTCATAATTAGTGCATTCAGCTGATAGAGTGAAGCAAAATTGTAGCGTGGTGGCTTAGCTAGGAATGAACAGTCCATTGGTCCATAATGATCCAGTTATGTCCACCAACTGTCCCTTAAGTGGGCATCATTAACAAACGGCAGTTGTTTTGAAGATGGTTCAACATGTTTGCTATGTCTTCAGAACAAGAAATTCTGAACAGCAACATCTGCAAGAATCTGCAGTGAAACTGAAATGAAGAAGCATAGATCATGACTCTTATCACACAAAACATGTGACTTGAAACTTGCGCTAAGGAATTTGACTCAAGTATTCATCCACATTTGGCATCACTAGGCATTCATCATCAAATTTCCACGAAATTTTCTTATTTATGTATTATTTCATCATTTTTAAAACTCCCCTTACGTCAAACCATCTGTAGTTTGTTCATTTACTGAATCAACAGAGTGCAGCAGCTCAATGTCTATTACTTAAATGATCTCAAGAACTTTGATTCAATTTTTAAATCAGCTATTTCTCATCAGGACAAAGAGCAGACGAGTAGGGTTTGGTCTGTAAATGAAGAACATCGTGTTGTTGTTTTTTTGGATGGGACACTGCATTCTGGATTACTCGTATGTCTTCTAGATCACTGATGTCCTGAATGCCCTGAGAAGAATTGTAGGAAGCGGTGTGACCTGACCTACTACTGAAGACGTCCCTAACCTAAAAAAAACCCCAACCGATCAAAATCATATTTTATACAGGAGAAGTGGAGGAAAAGTAGGAGGGGGACGACCATGAAAGTGTTGAGCAAACTCTTTCTGTGGCCGTAGACTTTTCAACCCATAACCTTTTAACTTTAGCAATGGACTTTTAAAAGCCAGCACTCCCAACAAACGTTCCGCCTGCCAGAATATACCCCGTTATTCTACTGTAAGAGGGAAAGGGATTCTTTTATTTTCATCTCAGAAAATTGCATTGAATTTCAACCAGAATAACAGAGTTGGAAGGGACCTTGGAGGTCTGCTAGTCCAACCCCCTGCTCAAGCAGGAGACCCTATACTGTTTTAGACTAACAGGTGTCCATCCTCTTCTTAAAAACTTCTAGTAATAAAGCACCCATAGTTTATGGAGGCAAGTCGCTCCACCGATTAACTGTGAGGAAATTCCTCCTTAGTTCTAGGTTGGTTCTCTCCTTGATTCGTTTCCATCCGTTGCTTCTTGTCCTGCTTTGAAGAATAGCTTTTCTTTGAGGCAGCCCCTCAGACATTGGAAGGCTGCTCTCATGTCATCCCTAATCCTTCTTTTCATTAAACCAGACATACCCAATTTCTGCAACCGTTCTCCATATCTTTTCAAAGCCATCCTCCTTTTTGCAGGACCTGGGAAAAAACTACATTTTGTAAAAAAAAGAAAACGAAATGAAAAAGGACTTACTGTACTGGGTTCAAATATTTATACCCTTGATTCTCACCTTCTGGGCCATTAACTTCAGGTAAGTGAGTGAATTTTTCATTGCAGAAGTTCCCTTCGCAACAACAGAAATATACTTGTGGATTCTCTTCGGTGGCCACACATTCCTGCCTGTAGATTAAAACAACACCATAGAAAAGAAGCTAAGCCAGTGAATTCCTGTGTTGTCCATGCAACCAAACCTGCTTTACCGTGCAAGCAAATTCTTTTTATTTTTCCTCTTTTGTTGATGCAACGTATTTTATAAGAGGTGTTAAAGGAATAAACTTCCCGGTGGGAGATCTCCAAACCTTAAAAGAAACTTGCAAAAGGTCAAATCAGAGGAAGTAAAGCTATAGTTATAATAGTCACGGGTTGTCCTCACCTTACAACTATAATTGAGACTGGGACCTCCAATGCTAAGCAAAATGGTTAAGTGAATGGTCTGATTTTACCACCTTTTTTGCCATTGTTAAGTGAATCAGTCGTTAAGCGAAGTACCTGGCAGATAAGCACATCTGGTTTCCCCCATTTGACTTGTGCTTGTTGGAATCTGGCTGGGAAAGCCACGAATTGTGATCACATGACTCCAGGCCATTGCAACTATCATGCTAGTTGCCAAAGGCTTGAATTCTGAAACTTGTCACTGCAGGAATGCTACAATAGTTGTAAGTGTGAGGACCAGCACCATCCTAACTTCAAACAGCTGCTGAATGATTGGTTGTAAGTCAAGGACTAGCTATATAATATTATTGGGTTGCAAATATTATCCAGAGACACTTTCCTTGATGTGGGCGGCCAATATAAATTTAATTAATAAATAAACTATAGCTACTATATGTTTGTGTTCTAAGAGAATGTAAACAAACACACAAATAACCTATCCTTTGGGTTTTGAACAAAGGAGAAAGAAGAAATAATATTTCCAGCAAATCATAGAGGTAGTCCTCAACTTATTGACTACAATTGGGCCCAAGGTTTCTGTTGTTAAGTGAGATGTATGTTAAGTGAAATTTGCCCCATTTTAGAGCTTTTCTTGCCCCAGCTGTTAAGTGAATCACTGCAGTTGTTAAGTTAGTAGCACAGTGGTTCAGTGAATCTGGCTTTCCCATTGTCAGATGGTCACAAAAGGGGATCACATGACCCCCAAGGGACACTGCAACTGTCATAGATGCGAGTCAGTTCAGCCAAGCGCCTGAAGACGTGACCAGGGGATGCTCCCAGGATTCTGGGAGTTGACGTCCCCAAGTCTTAAAGTGGCTAAGCCCTTGCTCTCTACGGTCCTGCGAGCACCCTTTGGGTGCTTAGCGACCGATCAAATTCCAAAACCAGGTCCTAGCTTTTTGGAAGGTGGTTTTTTGGAGGTCCGTGGCAGCATCAAGTGGTACCTAACCAACCCATCGCAAGGACTACCTTTAATGCAAATAGAGGCTCCTTGACTCACTTCCTGGTGATTGGAGTGCTTGTAGGAATCGTGACCAGTTCTAAGAAATATTTCTGCCATCAGCCCACGTGGAAAATGCAATGCTTGAAAACAGGCTCAGACCACCCACAATATATTTGTTTTTTTCTCAGCAATGACCATCATCCCACTGCTTGTTATAAATCTAATTTTTTCTTTTCTTTCAACTACTATGACTGATGTGGTTGTAAACATTTAATAAAACTCCTGGAGCAAAGAGGGAGGGGGGGGGGGGAAAGCCCAACTAAGTGCATTTAAAAGGGAATCCAGTTGAGTGGTTTAGCTGAGGCCGTCAAAAGAAAAACCCAGCAAAATGGGAAGGTGGGTGCTTGTGTGGCCATCCTGAAAAATGGGCAATTAATGGGCAACGGTAGCTCAAAAACAGGTTCCAGTCATTCCACCCTCAACCCCGACTTGTTTTTCTCCAGATTGCCGCTCCAAAATGATTAATATTCTCCTTTTCTACAGAAAACAAGCAAACAAGAGCACATGGTTTGCCATGTACAGGATATTCTTTTGAGCTGGCTGGAAAAGGAACTGGGCTTTCATTGTGCGAAAACACCTGGGGAGATTTTTTTTTTTTTAACTTTCCTGGATTCTACAATTACATGGGGGGGGGGGGGGGGAAATAGCAGGCGATGGTTGACCTAATGTAGAGACCTTAAATTGAAGTCAGCATGACCGCCAGCCTTCCCACTCCTCAAAGTGGCTCTGTGAAAATAGCCCCTTTTGGCGCGGAAGACTTTCTTAAGGCGGGTGAAGGCAGAGAGGTGTTTTGAACTCAAAGAATGCTCCTGGTTATTTGTGCCTGACAGTTGTTTACCTTATGAACCACGGAGCCCAAGATTCCATTGCTGACAGCCAATCTGTGACCATTCCTGTGATATGAAACTATTAAACAAGAATTTAGGACAATGTCTCTATTTCATGAGGAATTCCTACCTCGTCGCTCTTACCTGTCATAACAATTGAAGTCGTCAAGCCAACATCCTTTCTTCACCAGTTCGATGGATCCAGAGTTGTTTCTCCAAGAGGCATAGCAATGCAGGCGCTTGTCTTTTTCACCTTCGCAGCGTTCCACTCCACTCTGGTTAGTCTTCTCCAGTTCCCAGTTGGCATTGTAGTAAGTGCATTCTCTTGTCTCAGCCTCTCCCTGGCCAGATCCTGGAGAAAGAGGTAAAAGAATCCAACACTAATGATTATATTGTGGGAAAGAAAAATAATGAAGGCTGGTCGTTGATCATAGGTGACCAGGGATGATAAGACTTGTGATCCAGAACATCTGAAAGACACCAGACTGAGGAAGGTTACTGGCCATATTTCTTATATTCCCATAAAGATATAAATAGAATATAAAATGAGACCAAACTCCACTCCCCACTAGCATTGAAGATGTTGCCTGGTTTGGTAATGAAATGTCTGCAAGCAAAGAACCACGCTCAGAGAGCACCGAGGACCTCTCAAAAGGTAGACAACTTAAAACCTTCTAGATAAAGCTAAACCAGCAACATACTCACTACCGCTATCAAGGTTACCATTGGATGACCATGTTTGAAACCTGTAAAAGACTAGATTGTCCATTCACAGAGTCTGCACATACAGACAGTCCTCACTTCACGACACATCTGAAGTTACAACAGACCTCCCCAGAGCTGCTTATAACCAATTTTTCAAAGTTGTGATGGCCTTCATCACAGGCAAAGGACACAGAGCATCAAAAAGTTGACAAATTTAAGGGTTAATTAAGTCTGGAAAACCAAAGGAAAGGACTGGTGATGTTGCCTTGGATTGATGCCAGAGGAAGGGGACATGGTTTTGGTGGTCAGGGACCACGATTCAAAACTTTCTTTAGAAGGGAAAACCGCAGGGGTGGAAACTAAAACTGTGAAATGGATAAGGGAGAGGTTTTCCCTAGAGTAGAATGAAGCCTGAAAATTAATTTCTCATCATTTGAAGCTTTGTGTTCCTTGCCTTTGTTTTTTCATTTTGGGGGCAACTTATTTCTCAAGAACAAGAATGTTGCCATTTCCACATCTATACAACAATTTTTGCCAATTGGTTGGGAAATGAAGATTACATAAGCCTCAACTGGCAATAATGTCCCACAATGTCCTAAAGTTTCTCGGATGAAGAGAGGCGGCAAACTCATATAAAGCTAAACAAGAAATCAGTTTGCATTTCTATGTTTGCTTTCTGTGGTTTTATATATTTTAAGGCCCTCTTCATCTCACCCAAAGCAATTCTGCTCAATTTCCTTAGATTTCCAAAGCACAATCCAAATGACTAAGAAATAGAATATTGATCTTTCTTGGCTCTATCAGATCTCCCAATTTGCTGGCATTCCTAATGCTAATTATTTAACAAAAGGCTCATATTGAGTGCTCATTTTTTACATCCCCTGATCTAACACAGGGACATATCTTTAAATTGCAATGTTCAGATTATTTTAGGCTAAAGAATAGTGATCGAAGTTTATTTTCCTGCAATTAGTAAATACATATCATAATCATAATAATGAAATATATTCTATACTACTTATTTTAAGTTGGACTAGTTAAGCAGTTTTAAAACAAAGACAATTTCATATTTTGCTGATTGATCAGTAAGTATATTCCTATTGGTAGCAGGATTTATTGTATTGTTAACAATTTGCAACTGTACAGGAACAGCCAAGGAAATAATTGCAGTTTTAAAATTGTGTCACTAGTTTTGAAGATTAATGAAATTGTTTAATGCAAATGTTGACCATATCAAACTATTTTTTTTTTGCCTCCTGCAATCTGTGGTGAAACATGAACAGAATTATTATGCAGACAGATATTTGTCCACATTATGTAGAATTTGGGCATGTGTAAAGAGAAGAAATCTTCTGCAATGAAAAAAAAGTCAAGAAATGATCATTGTAGCAAAAAGCTTCATCTTGGTATCAAAAATGTATTTATATGGCAAGAAGAATTAATCACAGCTGTTTTCAAACTTCAGCTTCTACACGTAATAATAATTTATATCAGGCTTTCTCTCATACTATATAGTCACCTTAATTCAATTAGAAACTAAAAATATTCAAAGATGATAAAACTCTTATTACATTTCTTGTTTTAACCTGATAATAAAATGCATGGTTTAAAATACCAGAGAGAAAACAGTTTTAGAAAGATACATTATGACCAACTTAATCTGGTAGAAGACAATCATGACTATAAGGAGAGTTTATAGCATTCTGGAGGAGGAAATCTCCTTTCTTTTCATGGATGAAAAGGAAAATTTTTAAAGCAAGGAAAATATAAACCGAACACAACTGTTACATTCTGTAAGGCTTTGTAACTTTGATGCCTGGAAAATGCTTCAGAAATCAAAGGAATTGTTTTCAAATAACTTTGTTTCTCAACGTAACACTGCAACTTCTGCTCTGCAGAAAGATTAAAGGAACTCCCACAGGATTCTCAATTTAGTGATCAGATGGGCATGTAAACATAGATTTGCAACAGAAGGATTTGATAAAACTTTCAAAAATGGGGCAATTCCACGGAGCAAGTTTTACAGAATGCGCAGCAAAATCTAAAATTTCCCTGCCTTCCTTCCTTGCTCCCTCCTTCCTCCCTTTCCCTCCTCTTGCCCACCCTCCTTTTCCTTCCTTCCACCAACCCATCCTCTCTCTCTTGTTCCTTCCTTCTTCCTTGTCTCTCCCTCCTCTTTCCATTCTATTTTCCTTATTCCCCTCCCTGCTCTCTTCCTCCCTCCCTCCCTCTCTACCTCAGTCAGTAAATGTAGCTCGGGAGTTAAAGGTATAAAGGAGCACTTTATAGCAACGTACTGTTTTCGGGGAGGAAGGGGTAGGCTGAATTACATTGTCGCACAGATTCCTGGTAAAACCACTGAGTTGAAAAACTTACGGAAATAACACGTTAACTAATAAATTGTCTGCCTTGAATGAAAAGCACTGATTTGTTTGATTACTTCCTGATGGCTCTGACAATGTATTTTTCAACCCTGACAACTACTTAAAACTGCATGGATTTCAACTCCCAGAATTCCTCAGCTAGTATGCAGGCTGAGGGATTCTGGGATTCGAAGTCCACGCCTCTGACAAAAGTTGAAAAACACTGTCCAGGGCAACACTCTCCTGCAAACACCCTGGAAGTCTTCTAGGCCAACTCCCTGATCAAGCAGGAAACCTTACACCATTCCAGGTAAATGACTGTCCAGTCTCTTCTTTATTGCCAAAAGACGTCCAGCCTTTCTTCTGGAATCTATAGCCTTAATGAGAAGAACCAGACACTCATAGTAGAAACTGAATGACCAAAAGTGGGCAAAAAAGCAGTAAGAGTGACTTCCAACTTCCTATCTCCAATGAGTGGGAACCTAGAAGGGAGCACTGGAAACCTCCCCTTCCTTTCCCTTTCCAGCAGGCTGGTAAGTAGCTGATACTGGGCAGGGTAGGGAGCAAGGGATTACGTGACTGCCTGGGAAACTGCCATGGAACATTGAAAAGCATGTGGCTGCAGTAGCAAGCCAATGACACAGCAGTAGTAAGTAGCACATTACGAGCCACAACTCTCTCAAATTTCACTCCCTTGGGAGTCATGGATTCTGAATTTTGAACATATTCTGTAAGTTAGCTCATTTGAGGTACTTTATATCAAAAATGGTTGCTCTATGATGCACCATTTCACCCACTTAAGGGTCATAACAACTAGAGCTTTTGAGTAAAGGTCAATGAAAATTTAACTCTTAAAAGAGTTGTTTCAGTAGTTGGGGTTTTCCCCTATTTCTAGCCTCTCACTTCAAATAAAACAATGGCAGATAATATAAACCTGTCACAAGATGCAGTGGAAAATTAAGTGTGTGGTGGACAGGTGAAATGAATACTCTGCCCCTATTTCTATCAACGTCTTTAAAAATTCAAAGAAGATTCTATCACTATTTAAATATCAAGATACCGAGATGCTCTTCCTTCCAAAACTTAGCAGAAAACTCAAGGAGGTAAATCATGATGTCCTGTGTTCTTCCTCCTCAAGTACAAACTGGAGAGGAAAGCAAATTTCTTTCCATGATCCCTGCCAAAAAAACAGTGGAAAACGTAAGGCCAAGGGAGTTTTGGAATGCTGTTTACAAACCGTTTTCTCTTTTTCAGCCATACATATTGGTGGGAGTGAGTGACCTTAAATGGGTTCCTTTTAAAAGACAACAGAGCCATAAAAACTATTCTTTCTCTCTCTCTCTCTTTTAATGTTTCCACAATCTAAACCATTTGAACTTTTTAGGAATCATCTAATAACATACAGAGGCAAAGACTGCCTTCTCTTATCGAAGCCCATTTCCTAGGAAAGCTATTCTCAAGCTTCCTTCCCTCCCCCGCCCCCCCCCCTTGCTTTGAAGTGAAATTAACCTTCAGCTAACAACAAAACAAAGGAGACAAGTTGTTGTGTTTGTCTTTTAAAAGAGGGTGGCAAGGGGAATCAGGAAGCCTTTTGCAAGACCACATGCTCCTCAAGAGGCCCAGAAGGAAGCCAACAGATTCCTGAAATACTTCAAGAAGGGAAGAAGCCAAAACCCATAAAAAGATGACTTGGGTGCCTTCGGTTTTCACATTCCAGGAAAGAATTTTAAAAGCCACCCTCCCCTACTATTATATTTTAGGAGTTAGCTTCCTACTCTGTTGGGTATATTCTATTTCAGGGACCACAGAAGTATCTTGAGGCAACTGGAAAATTCCAAGAATTGTCCTGTCATCACTGTGAGTAAAAAACAGAGGAAGACGTTAGGAAATTCTAAAAGATTCAGTGATTTTTGCCCAGGTGCCTCTGTGGTGCCCTGATTTCTTTAGTCCTTCCTAGGTACCTCAAATTCTTTTGCTTTACATCCTTAAGCCTTTTTCACTAAGCTTTCTTTCTCCTTCCTTATTTCCTATATTTTTGCACTTTGTTCTAAAGTTATAAGCCTGTTTTTAAAGACCAGAAACAACCCTAAAACAGGGAGGAGCTAATTCACGGATATTTTTTTTCCTTTTCCATAGGGAGCCTTTTCAATTCTTCAATTGTAAATGGAAGAATACATCATTTAGACTCCCATATTGTTTAGTTAATAAAGCAGAACAAAATAAAAGTCCCTCTGGAAGGACCATCCAGGCTGACCATTTTTGGGGGTAGGTGGAGGGTGGTTACCAATCAGCAGTCTATTTGTCCCACCTTAAACACCAAAGAACTGTCTTCTTATATTCTTTTTTCTTTAATTTATTTATATCCTGCCTTTATTATTTTTCATAAGTAACTCTAATTGCTACCTTCTCCTGGGCTTCTGACAAGCGAAATCAATTGGGGGTGGGGAAGCTGGATTTGTTTAATGACCACAGCAGAAAGGGTCATAAAATTGGGTGCAGTCAACTGCTGACTCAGTTAATGACTACATCACTTAGCAAGGGATGTTCCGGTCACAATTATGGGCGTAAGTTAAGGACTACCTGCAAAGGCAAGAGGTGTTTCTCTCTCTCTCTCTCTCCTCCTCCTCTTTGTAAATATCATGCAGGATTCATGTAGGGAAGTCATAACTAGCGCACAACATGAATTCAGCTGAATGGAGCATTTTTGCCATCATATTTTGGCCAGATCCTGCTAGAAGAAACGGCATTCTCACCTCATTCCATTCTGACGCCATTCAGCCAATTATTGGAGCCATATATCTCCTTGCACATAAATGCGCAGGTACCTAAATTAAAGGCTACGGGCTGTATGCTTTCTGGCCCATTTTGCTGAAAATGCAGCAGTTTGCTGAGGTCCAAAGGCAGCAAATGTGTGGGAAATGCCCCACGCAAAAGGTAGCCGGCAGAGATAGCTCTTTATAAAGGACCAGCATAGTGTTGTTTTTTTTTCAACCTTGGCCACTTGATACGGATTTCAATTTCCTACACTAACTGAGGCCGTCCTTAAGTGAGTTATGCCCAATTTTACAATCCTTTTTTGTCGAGCAGTTATTAAGCGAAGCACTGCAGTCATAAAATGGACCATGTAGTCATTAAGCAAATTCAGCTTCCCCCAAAAGGCAATCACATGACCCTGGGGCACGGCAATCATTGTAAAATGCCTACCAGTTCTTAAGTGCCCAAATTTTGATTATGCAAATTGTCACGGTGCTGCAACAGTCGTAAGCACAAGGACTGGTTATAAGACACTTCTTTCAACCCCACTGTAACTTTTAATGGTCACTAAATGTGGAGTTGTAAGTTGAGGCCTTCCTTTAATAAGTGGGACTACACAGATGACCACTGAAAGTGACTTACAACTCGTTCTCGCAGTTGCGACAGTTACTGTGGAACTATCCTGCTATGGAGTCAAAATCTTGGCAGTTTTACACCCTAGAATGAAGTTGGCAGCTTCTCAACTGTGTTACAGAAACATCCTCTCTGAAATAATATCCACCCCTACGTTTTTTTTTTAACTCTTCTTGACATCTTAATAATAGCAATTCCCCAACAGGGAAGGTTATTTCTTTAAAAGTTTGAGAGCTGTGTGAATAAAATGCATTTGAAAAGTCAGCTGCCCCAAGCAAGGTTAACATTTTTGACAAGAAAGTCTATAGATTTTTTTTTTTTTTAGCTGAATGGTTATGCATTTGATTCTCTTTTCCCCTCCTCCCAACTTGGGAATCTTTCAGATGTCCTTCAGCTCTTAGGGCATAAAAAAAAATAAAATGGAAATTTAAGTCCAACCTATTTGGAAAGCGCTAGATTAGGAAAGGCTGTTCTGCTGAAACCATCATAGCCGAAACTTTTGGAAGATCCCAGATGATATTCCAACCAAACATCTGATAAAGAGAAAGGTTGAGATGAAATACACACAGAGTGGGCTAGTTTTCAGAGGAAAATGCCATCTGCGTTTTCTTAATCTGTTCCACTCGATTGAGAAAGCATTGGTTTTAATGTGTGTTTCCCTGCCCCCCCCACCTCCGCTTTATTTTAATTGTTTGGTTTTGGAAGTTGAAGAGGTTTCCAGGGGTTAGCAGATGGCCCTCAAGTGCACAGAAATGCCCCCTCTTTCACAGTAGAAACAGCTGTCCAGCCATCTGAAGTTTTTTTTTCTCCTAAATCCCAGGAGAAGACCTCAAGAGGAAACCGGTCAACCTTACAACAATGTGGTTTTACTTACTTACTAGCTTGTCCCGTCCTTTCGTTCAGGGCCGTCGTAATTTCGAATGGTCGCTGAAATGGTTGCAAGCCAGGGACTACCTGTTATTACACTCTCTACTTCTAGAAACAAAGGCTAGAGAGTCACGTTTTACGTAAGGCAAAGGAATATCTGAGACAACCTCACAGGAAAGAAGAACGGTGGCCGTCTTCCTTGGACAACAACTGCAGTTATGCAAAGCAATCGGCTAAAACAGCTGTTATTTATAAAGGCAACCAATATTTGTAATGGTGATGTCATACTTCCTTGATTTTATTTATTTTATTTATTTATTTTGATCTGTCAATCGTTTACAAGGTAATAGGTATAAGTATATACATAGTTATGAATACCTGAAATGGGTATTCATTTCATGTATTCATAACTATGTATATACTTATACATAGTTATACTGTCCTTATTGTAAGGACGGGGAAGGTAGGCATGTTGGTGCGCTTATGCAGATTAAGATTAATTAATTAATTAAGATTATCCAAATTAAGATTAAGGGCCACTGTAATTAATTCTTCTAAGGAAGTCTAACAGCTTGATATCAAATTTGATCTCAGCTATAAGACGCAACGGGCTCCCTCTTTCTTATCAACTTTCTCCTTGATCTGCAGTCTCCCCTGTTTTTTAACCCCCACCCACTCTCAAAAAAGTGATTTGAGAATGTCTTCAAAAAGAAAAAAGCTACAAGCAATCACTCTTCTTCCTTGCCCCCTCCCTCCTCCATTCCTACTTTCTTTCCCCTCCATCATTTCCTTCCTTGCTTCCTCCCTTCCTTTTTCCTTCCCTTCCATTTTCTTCCCTCGTTCCACTCATTTCCTTCCTTCCTTCCTTCCTTTCCGCTCCCTTATTTCCTTCTTTTCCTCTCATTTCCTTCTTTTATACTTTTCTTTCTTCCTTCCCCCTCCCATTTCCTTCCTTCCCTCTTTTCCTCTCCTCCCTTTCTTCTTTCCTTCCTCCCTCATTTCCTTCCCCTCAATTTCCTTCCTTGCTTCCTCCCTTCCTCATTTCTGTTATGGTTTCCCATTCCCTCTTCCTTCCTTCCCTCCCTTCCGCCTCCTTCATTTCCTTCCTTCCATTCCTCCTCCCGCCGTCTTCCATTCCTTCCTTTTTCCCACCCCCTCCCTTCATTCCTTCCTCCCTCTCTCTCTCCCTCCATTCCAATTTATTTTTCTCCATTAACCTTTCCTCCACCATCTTATGCTCACATGTGAACTTTTGTGCTGAGGTTCATTGATCTTTGTCCGGGATCTTCCTCTTTGACTTTGGGAAGGACTTCTGAGGTTCCCACACCCGTCTTCTGCAGCCCTGTCCTCATCTCTGAACTACAGCCAGGGAGCCACGACCTCTCCCCCACCTTGAATGGGAGGTCCAGTGACCTTTCACCCCTGCAGATTGTTGGAGATGGAGTTTCCATTCCTGAAACAGCTGACCTCAGCCCAGTCAGGCAAGGTCACATTGCTAAACCCACCACCACAATTCCCTAAAGAAAACAGGGCCCATCTTGGCCTGTTTTCATTGTTTTCAAGGGAAAAGCAACATCCCAAAACACCACTTTTTTTTTAACCAGCACAACTGCAAGAGCCCCCTCAATCCAAATATGTACAGACCTGCCTTAGACGAAGCAAGGAAATAGAAAGAATTGGGGGTAAAGGGACTTTCACACCCTTGCCTGTTTTATTATTTTTAATTGATGTGTTTTAGTCTTGGCTTGGAGGAAAATACTTGACTGCCCACCAGCAATATCTAAACAGGAAAGCTGAGGGGTTTTCCCCCCGCTCATTTCCCCCTCCCCAGCATTCCCTCAGCGGCACTTTCATTATTGGCAAGATCAAAGAAAGATCACCCATTCAACTGGTTGAAAAGAACCCTCAAAAGGTTCGTATTTCACCCATTTTGTACATGAACCGTCAGAAGCCCATTAATTTATTTTAAGGGGAAAAAAATTAAAATAAGATCCAATGATCAAAGGAAGATTTTGAAATAGAGGAGGGGGTCGAAAGAGTCTTTATGGACGTTAAAAGGTGTTGCAACACTCTACGCATTATTCCTCTATTACACAGAACCCACTCTTAATAACTAATTATCTATTGATTACCATATATATTGCCCTGTGTGCTGCTTGCATGAATAGCTCATCTCAAACTTTGCAACCTGCAAAAATATTTGAATTAGAGGAGGAGCAGTCAGGTTTCCCACGCTTCTTAAGAGCCCCCCCAAATATGGAAAGGATAGAGGAGCTGTTTTGTTGGCTCAGAACCCCACAGAAAGTGGGAATGTTTGGCTGGAGGGGGGGAGAAATACTCTAGTATTGGACAATTAGACAGAAGGACAATGTTTGTTTCTAGATGAATGAGACAAACCTCAGAATTTAGATTTCCTACCAATAGAAAATAACATTTGTGGGTTTTATTATTGTTGCCGGTTTGGGACGGGAGGGTTAATTGGGGTTTATTTATTCATTTATTATCTAAATGTAAATAAAATGCAGGTTTTATTTCTGCACAAGCTGCCAAGAAGCGCCATGAGAATGTTGGGTGGCCCTATAAATTTACAAAAAATAAAACAACCATACCCCTGCCTCGCTTTTTGACTCGTCTAAGGTTTCCAGCTGTGTGTATGCTGCAAAAAATCTAGTCAACACTAGAGGGAAGCCAAAGGATGCAGAAAAGGCATCTCTTTACTGCCACCTAGTGTCGGCCTGTGTTTTTTTTTTTTTTTGCAGCCCCGAGATATAAGTAGCCCTGAATTTCCTCCCTTCTCCATTTTTCTGGCCATCCGGGTGTGCCTAACAAATTGCAGTTATTATGTTCAAACCTTCATTATGAAAAAGAGGGGAGGCAGAGCACCCAAAGTCACGGGGAAGCTTTGAAGTTATCTAAGGAACCAATGGAAGACAGTCTTCCTCCCTCCTTCCCACGCTACCTCCATACATTCACTCGCAGAGGCAGCTGTCTGTTTGGCAAGCAGCCAGCTGGAGAGTTAAAGGGTTTTCCTTTTCTCCCACTTAAACTCGCTCAAAAAACTTCTTTCTCCGTACACAATGCTATTTATAGCTGCTGGCAAGGAACCAGCTTCAGTTCAACCACAAAACCACAGGTTTAACTCACGCAAAAAAAAACAACCCCCAAACTTATTATTACCGGCCGGCAGCGCAGAGCATAAAGGATGCTTCCTTGGGAATCCGGCAGCCTCATCGTCCACCAAGAGGGGAGGAAGAAGTGAGAGGCCAACAAAGATTTGGGCAAGGAATTTAAAGTCCCACCTGCCTTAAAGTGGGCATGGTTGAGAAACACATTTTATATTCCTGGAGTGGAATTCCTGGCCCAAGAGAACCTTGGCCCAAGTTTGCTGAACTTTTAGTGACTATGACTATGCATATGGAGCAAAGAAAAGTCACTTTATGACACTACTAAGCCCCCCGCCAAAAAAATACAGGAAGAAGTCATGCAGGACACATGGCTTTATCAGTGGTGCCCCTCTTGTATGACAGAATTACATAATTTCTGTTTTACACAATGTTCCAACGTGCAACTTGCTTGCCATACTCTCCTAAAACATTTAACTAGGTTTATACTAAGCTGAGATTGGTTTGTTTGCTTTTAACTTGCATTGCATTGTGGCATGTACATGGGTAATCCTCGACTTGCCACCACTCACTTAACAATTGTGTGAAGTTATGCTTTGTCTGAAAGTGGGGACTTAGGACCTCGAAGTTCCAATGGTCACTCCCCATTCCTATGGTCAAAACACCCTCAGGTGTTCAGCAATATGGCCGCATGTCCAGCCATTGCATCCTGAGGTCACGTGACCATGCTTTATGACAGTTTCCCAAAAAAAACCCGCCACTTACTTCCAATTTTTGGCAAAACTGTGCCATAGTGAACAAGGAATACACTTAACAATGGCTACAAAAAAGTTATTAAATTGCCCTGAGACCAACTTGTTTTATCACCATTATGGCTTATGGCCATAATGGGAAGGCTTCATTATGGACCTAACTCAAGGACTATCTGTACCATGATTTATTATTCAGCTTGCACTTTCAACGAACCACTGTTTAAATTGTGGTACACAAAGCCTGGCTCTCTAATGAATCTTAAACGTGCTCCTTTGTAATTCATACTAAACTGTTTCTCCTCTATTCCCTAGAAGAATCGTGCAGAATAAGCAGAATTTACTTCTCGTGATTTATAAAGGCCGCAAGATGTTGCTTTATTTAGCTTAAAAGGTTGGCCTTCCCTGCGTTATTCAGAAATTCTGACCATAACTTGTAAGGTTGCTTATTCAACACAGAAAGGGTCTGTTTGGTAATTCAGGCTCCCTCTGCATATTTTCTACAAGGAGTAAAGCCCTCCAAAGGTGATGGTGCATACGAGCTGTTTCCTATTGTGCATTGTAATTATTTGTTATAATAGGGAATAAAGGCTTAATTAGCTTCCAAGCTGCAGATATGATTTAATTAGCTCTTGCGCTGTATGCACAAGCACCTGTCTAGGTAAAACCAGAGCCTGCTTATTCCCTTCTAAGAACGACTAGATGGGCAGCTTGCAATGGTTTGGTTGATGTTTATGCCACCTTTATTATTTTTATAAATAACTCAAGACCATGTTTAAGGTGGGATTTGAATTCACAGTCTCCTGGTGGATTGGCCCAAAGTCACCCAGCCCGCTTTGATGCCTAAGGTAGCACTAGAATTCAGGGTTTTCCAGGTTTCTAGCCTGGGGCCTTTACACCAAACTGACTGCGTAATTAAAGAGAAAGAGCTAAACAAAAGAAATTATGAAGAAACAAACCCCCCAAATATGCTTATTAGAGCATAGCGCACTGTGCTTGGAAGCAGAAAGTAGCCTGAAATGTTTTAAGGAAGAGGAACAAGGATTTATAGTCTTCGACTGACTGCTCAAAGACTGTTTAGATTTATGCATCCTCTAAGAGAACATAAGTGATAAGAAGTAGCGTTAATTCCTTTTTAAAATAAGATCTGGCTTCCTTCTGAGATAAAGGTAAGCAAGTGATTCATTGCTGATAGCTGTGGAAGGAAAGGAAGGAGGGCTGCAGAATTTAACACAACATCTAGAAGATGACCTCTCTGTCTCTCCTTGTTGGGTGGCAGTATTTAAATTAAAAGTCTTATTTTTAGAACTGCGGAGCACCTGCAAGGTGTAGCCAGAAGGAACAAAACTTAAAAGCCCCATGAAGGCTTCCCAGCTCTTATTGACAGAAACGTTTCCATACCTGTTCTCAATTAATGCACTTCCGATGCATATAAACCAACTCAAGACTATCAACAGCAAGTTGGCGGATTTGAAGCGGCCAATGATGGATAATGCATAGGAAGGCCACAAATCGACTTGGGACTAACTGTAACCTGAAGCCTCCCTTTGAGTCCTTCCCAATGCAGCTTCTCTATAAGAGAGTGGTTCTCAAATTTTGAGATCCTTTGAATTCCTAGAATAATTGAGAATTCCTGTTCTGTGTAGACAGGTTTGCAGGTTTTGCTTAGTCTGTCTTTATTCCCAAAATGGCCTTCCCTGTGTTTTTTTTTTTTTTTTCTGGAGACAGCAAGTAGGACAACAAGCCTTGTTGAAGCCTAAATGTTCTTGCTGCTACTTCTTGAAATGACACCCAGGATCAGCATCAAGATCCAGAAAGATCCTCCTGTGAAAAAGATACCCTTGGAAGGGTAAGAAACAAGATTGGAACAGGACACTAGAAAGATCTGGTCGGCTCCAAGGCTACCAACCTCTGACACCAATCCAGTTTTACACTTCACCCCTGACTTTCAGGCTGGTTCTGGATCCCTGCAGGAGATCTAGCCAATCTAAACATTGAAGAGACCTTGGGTGACTTACAGGAAGGTGGTAGGTATCACCCAGTGGATTTATCGTTTTATGGGATCAGCATACCACAACGTTTGAGGTCCACTGACTTTTGGAGATGCTGCATTGGAGGGAACTAATTGGGGTGGGTAGATCACTCTGTCTATCCCGAGGAGACCTACAGGACACATCTAGATGTTTGAGTTGGTCTACTGGTTCAGCTTATGAACAGTATCTATCAATAATTAGCTGTTGCACATCTGCCATATTTGGAGGTGAACTGCAGTTGAAAGTAGGAAAAGCCATCATTAAAGTGAATCCAGCTCCTTCCATTAACTTTACTTGTTGGGTGGGAAAGTTGCAAATGGTGACCATGTGACCTCCCCAGGGACATGACAGCTGTCAAAAATACACATCAGTTGCCCAGCTTTGGATCAGGTGATCATGGGGATGCTACAACAGTCATTAAGCACAAGAACAGGTTGTAAATCACATTTTCCCCAGTGTGTTTGTAACTTTGAATAGTCGCTAAATGAATGTTTGCAAGTAAAGGACTACCTGTATCCTTTTTGCCATTGTTTAAAGGGTACATCACCTGGTCAGAACAGGTATTATCTGATAAAAAACACACATCCTTTAGGTGAGATATTCATTTTTATCACAGTAGTTCTCCCCAACAGCGGCAGTTTTAATTCCTCCCATCTCTTAACATGTCCTTCTTTAATTTCATCCCATCTCTTTTAACATAATTAATTCATGGCCTCCTGGGTTTTTGGTCTAGCACCTTAACTACTGAGTAAACTGGTTCTGTAATGGTTCTTGCTTGTTTCCCCCAGATTATCCCCGATACTTTATACCAGTGTTTTTCTAACCTGGAAACTTTTTAAGAGGCTGGATTTCAACTCTCTGAATTCCTCAGCCAACTTGGCTAACTGTGGAATTCTGGGGGTTGAAGCCACGTATCTTCCAAGTTGCCAGGTTTGAAAACCACTGCTCTACACCCACATGCGAGGCTCTTATACCTGTTTATTTGCATATAACAACATCCCATCCAAGGTAGAGCTTTTTCAAAATTAAGAGTCAATTTTACTTACTGCAGGATTAGAGAAACGATTACTTTTGGGAAGCAAAACAAAAACAAAAAACACAGAATTTAAAAGAAGATCCCCTAAATTTTACCATACTTCCTCCAAATATTTTCAGTGCCTACCTCTGTTCCTCTGCCCCCCCCCCCACACACCCAAATCGAATACAGTAACCAAATGTTTGCAGACCAAATTCCCACCTTCAAACCAAAGAGCCGGCGAAACCATTAACCCCGTTAAAACGAAAACAAAAAAGTTACCAACTGCTTACCATTTTATTCTATTTAAAAAAAAAAAAAAAAGCATGGGAGGCAGTTTTCGTTAAATGACAACTTTTGGAAAATGCGCCAAATTCTCCTCCCCCTCCCCCGAGGAAAGGAGCAAGTTTTAAGAAACGGACGTTGTTAGAAGAGTTTGCTAACTTTCCCTCGACTGACAAGTCGGGTTGTTTTCATTTCGGCAGGCTGAGCAGCCACCAGCAGGAGAGAACACACAAAAGAAGGTTCTTATAAGCCCCTTTCATGGGATGGTTCTATTGACATGGTAGCTCTGAAAACTCCCAAGCCAATTTGAAATTTAAATAACATTCTTCTGTTACTATGCACAATTGCACACGCGCACACACACACACACACACATACCCCTCAGCTATTTTTGCTGTACAACTTTCTCCCCCCCTCCCCCCCCCCCGCCCCCAATTCCCCTCCACACACAACTGCCTTCCTCAAAAGGAGGCAGCAGGACTGAATGGGTCACAGGGCAATGGATAGCTAGCAGCAAAGAACCGCCGTGCAATACAAATGCATATTATCCTGCGTTGGAGCACCAGGTGTTTAGCTATGTTTCCCACACACCCTTTTTGTTCCTTTCACAAAGAGAGCTAGACACACTAGCAGTTGGTTTGCAAGCTGCCCGCTACCCCCCTCCCCCCCACAGCCCAATGTGCACCCTCTTTAAAAATCTGCAGGCACCTTTTAAAAAAAACCCAAACAATCCCAAATCTCCCTTTCTTAAGTGACGTGTTTGTATGTTTGTGTGTGTGTGTGTGTGAGAGAGAGATAAATCTAAGAACGGTCGATATCATTTCTCACCGCTGTGCAAATGCAACTTTGCAAACACGGGAAGCTACAGGGTAAAACCCCAGAGGGCATCTGGTGATAAGCGAAAATGCAGAGGAATTCTTACTAGGAGTAAATCTATGCAGAAGGGATAGGTCTTTAGTGGGGTTTTTTTTCTTGCACCCCAAACCCCCGCCATTCCTCAACTTGTCTCCTACTTCCTACAGCTGGCTCTCTCTCTCTCTCTATTTCATACAATCTTTTACAACTTCAAAATCGGTCCAAAATCAACAAGGATTGTGATGGAATAGTCAGTCCAAAGGGTAATTGGGTTTTAGCGCTGTTGAAGATGTGTTTGCAAACACTCGCCAGCAGGGGGACCACTAAGCGCTGGCTGAAACCTCAGCCTTCAATGTAATCAATGAGGCAATTAAACAAAGAGAATTAACAATACACCTCTGGGTGGAAAGTAATGCATTATTCATTAGCGTGTAGCAACAGTGCCCCCAGGCCATATTTGGGGCCAGTTTCCACATGACTTTTCTATTCAAAACAGGCACTTATGTACAGCAGGTAAGGTAGCCTCCTTGGTGTTAACGGAGGAACAGGCCAAGAATATTTTGCAAGACAGTAAGGAGTAAGCAGCACGCTAGCCCCTTGAGGTCTTCAGGACATGGAAGGAGGCGTGGGTTAATGGTAAAGCATGCACTTCCTAGGTCAAAGGTCTTAGGATTGATTTCTAATACCTCCAGATAAAAGTTGGACATTCCTTGGCTGATGGAACCCAACATGCCTGCATGAATTGGACAGGTAAGAGCCCCCTAAGAGAAGAGAAGTCCTTAAGGTGCGAATGATCTTATGTATCATCTCCAAACTTTTCTCTATGGGAGGTGCGGGAGGGAGGGTGAAGGGCTAAATGTCCTATCTACTTTGGGGGAATTGGTTGGGGGAAAACATTTTAAAGCTTTACAGAATTCCTAGTTTGCTCCGATTGTGCAATTTGACAGCTGGCCAAACAAACTGCTCTTGCAACACGAAGGCCTTTATCCAAATACAGATTTTTCACTCCTGCTTTTGTGTCCCCTCTTTGTAATTTGACTTAAACAAATAGTGGAAAATATGTTCCCACACATAAATTAACACATGAAACTACTTGCCTAAGAATTATCTTGACCTGTCTCAACAAATGAGGTGCATTGCATTGTATTCTAGAAAATAGTTAAGACCAGTGTTTTCAATCTCAGCAACTTTAAGATGGGTGGACTTCAACTCCCAGAATTCCATGCCAGCTGGAAAATTCTGGAAGGAAGGGAGGAAGGAAGCAGAGAGGGAGAGGGGGAGAGAGAGAGGAAACAAAGAAGGCAGGAGGAAAGAAGGGAGGGAGGAAGAGAGAGGGAAGAGGGGGAGGAAGGAAAGAAGGGAGGGCAGGAAGGAAGAAGGAAGGATGGGGTGGGGAAAGGAGACAGAGAGAGAGGGAGGGAGGATGGAAGAAGGGAGGGAGGTGAAGGAGGGAGGGAGGGAGAAAAGGAAGGGGAGGGGAAAGGAAGGAAAGGGGGAAGGAAGAAGAAAGGAGGAAGTGAAACAATGGAGGAATGAAGGAAGAAGAGGAGGAGGAAGGGAAAGGGGAGGTAGGGAGAGAGAGAGTGAGGAAAGATGAAGGAAGAAAATGGAGGGAGATACAGGGAGAGAGACGGGGGAGAAAGAGGAAGTAAGGGAGTGGAATAGGAGGAAGAAGAGAAGAATAGGAAAAGGGGGAGGGTAGAAGATGGTGGGAGGAAGGAAGAAGAAGGGAGGAAGCCACGAAGAAAGGAAGGAGGGAGGGAAGGGAGATAAGAAGGGAGAGGTAGAGAGTGTGAGGAAAGAGGAAGTAAGGAAATGAAGTGGAGGGAAGGAGAAAGGAAGATAGGATAAGATGGAGGGAGGAATTTAGAGTAGAGGGAGAGAGAGAGGAAGGGAGGGAGGCAGGAAAGAAGACAAGGGGGAAAGGAGGAAGAAGGAGGAGGTGAGGTAGGGAGTGGGAAGAATGAAGAAGGAAGGAAGTGGAGGGAGGGGAAGGGAGGGGAAGGAAGGAAGGGAAGGATAAAGTTAGAGGTGGCAGGAATGAAGGAGAGAGGGAGGGATCTGAAATCATCAGAAACAGAATGCACCCATTTTATTTAAGGGTGCAAAGATGGACCTTGTACACTTCAAAACATCTGGAAAATTAGGGGAACCCAACTGTCCCTACATGAAATATTATTTTGCATTACAGTTTGCAAGAAGCTGCTGCATTTTCAAAGTTAGCATTTGACTCTGGTCATATAACTTCCCTGAGTAATGATCAATCATTGCTACCCAGAAGTTTACTCATTAACAGAAGTGAAGAAAGCTTTAAAAAAAAAAAAAAGCTGGCAGTATTACAACCTCCACATTTCAGCTGATTTTGAGGATTCAGATGATCTTTCTTTCTTTTTTTTTTTTTTGCAATGTTTCAATTTTTTTAAAATCCCCCTTTAAACAGAATGGTGCCACAAACACCTCTCATATTATTTTATTTAAAGTTTTCAAAGCCAGCGTTTAATTCTTCATATTAACTTGTTGATGGGCTTGTTAAACAAGCTGGCACATGCAAAAAGAAACAAGTGGTGCTTTAAATCTAGTCTAACTTTAATTGTAATTTAAAGTCTCCCACTTAAATGAATGTATCGTTTAACCTGCCATCTTGACTTTTTTGACCTTAATTTGCAACGCCCATAAGCAGAAGCAAACCACAGTTTCAAACTTGGTGCTTCCTTGAGCACTGCCTGGCTCAGGTGTGGTTGCACCTGGGGGGGGGGGGGGACTTTTAGTAGAAGCCTGCATTTCATCACTCGGCTACAACTTTTCCAATTTATTAATCTAACACTTCAACAGTGCTTTATCTGAGGCTAATTTTGCCCAGAGGGGAAACAGAGGTTGTAGAAGTAGCTTATCCTACATTACCGTGCAGCAGTTCCGTGACTAAGAAGGGATTTAAACCTTACTACTGAAAATTCATCTGTAACGCAGACAACAACACTTATTTCAGCTTCTAACCCAGAAGACATCTTAATGACATCCTGGTTTTAAGATATCAATTAATATGTTATAGGTATCCAAATTCTGAGCCAGTTTGTTTTAGTGGTTATTAAAGCACACAGCTAGAAACCAGGAGACGTGTGAGTTCTAGTCCTGCTTTTAGGCATTAAAGCCAGCTGGGTGACTTTGGGCCAATCACCTGGAGACGGTGAGTTCTAGTCCCACGGCATGAAACTTAATTGGGTGACTTTGAATCAGTCTCTCTCTCTTTCTCTCCTTAGACCAGCCTACCGCACAGGGTTGTTGTGAAAAATGGGAAGAGGAAAGATTAATATATTCACCACCTTGAGTTATCTATAAAAATAATAAGGATGGTATTTAAAAGAAAGTCTAAATCTTAATAAATAATAAATACTTTTGCCCAATAGGCATATCGTACCACCCAGTTTCAAGAAGAAACAGTGATTAGCTGCAGGCTCAGAGAAGGCACCGCATGCAAACCCCGGTTAAATTTCCAGAAGCCACAAAGTCGATTGCCAAATATGCATTTCCACATTGCCGAATTCAGCGGAGGGGGGGGGGGAAGTAGCTTCCCAGGGTGAGCCGAGGACAGGAAGAAAACAATTTGTCCCGTTTTCCCAGGATAGGTGAGCGAAGGTAACAGGGCAGGAACCAACCACACAGCACTCTGGGGCACTTTGTGCAATTGGAATTTGTAAAAGATGCAACAATGCTCATTTCAAAAAGGGGATTGATTTATTGAGGGCAGGGAGGTTGGTTTTCCTGGTTTAGATCCTGCCAATCAGATTCTAGTCACGGTGGAGAAAAACAGAGCTGATCCAATGCATTAACTCACCTACAGCTTGCCAGGCCTCCGTGGGAAAGCGTCCCCTTCTCCCAAAAGAGATTCGCTGCGTGAACCAGGAAAAGGGTCTACCCTGCAGAGCAGATGCACTACACAGCACCGAGTTACTGATCCGGACAACAGCAAAAAAAAAAAAAAAACCTCGTTAAATTGCTCCCTGCAGTTTTGAGGCCGTTGGGTGTTCGGTGTTCGATTACAAAGTGAAATAAGTTGCTTAACCTGATAGGCAGAGCTTTGGTTTCTTTCTTTTTTTTTTTTTTAAAGCATTAGCTAGATATAGGAACTTGCATTCCCACACACAATAAACTTCAGCTGGAAATACTAGAATACCGAGCTGCCCGCCTGCACGATCAGAAGTGTGGCGGAGACCAAAAGTGTGAGACCAGGATTAATGCCACTGTTTACACCCTCATGGGCTGTCGGGGTTATGATGTTGGGCCAATATCAGGGAGAACCTGCGTTCAAGTCCTACCGCCAGCCCGAGAAGCTCCCCAGGTGACTTGAGGACAAGCCCCTTGATCTTCCTTTCTCCCTCAGCCCAAACTACCTCACAGGGTTGTCGTACTGAAAGAAACAACCATAAAGGAATTGAAAGGGGAAACTGCAGGTGTATGTCAGTGTCCCAATTCAATAGGTTTCTCTCAAAGGCCAAAGGTAGTCCTTGACCACAAGGGAGCCCAAAATTTACGTTGCCAAGGTGAGAAATCTGTTAAGTGAGTTCTGCCTCATTTTATGACTTTAATTGCCACCTTCACTAATGGAATCCCTGCAATTAAGTTAGTCGCAAGGTTGTGAAGCCAATCCGGCTTTACCCATTGACACTGCTTGTCAGAAAGTTGCAAAAGGGGGAATCCCATGACCCACCCCCGGGGGGGGGGACGACGACACAGCAGGTACAAACCCATGGCCAAGCATCCAAATGTGAATCACAAGACCACGGGTATGTGGCAACGGTCATAAAGTGTGAAAAATGGCCATAAGCCTCCTTTTTTTCCGTGCCACTGTAGTTTCGATCGAACTGTTGTAAGTTGCGGACTAACTGTACTTTTGTCTGAATGGGCCTTTATGGAAGGTAGGACAATTATTTTTAGAGCAACCACCGAAACGGCCTCCCAGCTCATCCTCCCTGCGTGCCCCTCCCTTCCCACAAAGGAAGGAAGTGGGGGGGGGGGGGTAGAGTGGGGTGTTATTTAGATTAAGGGGGATTAGGGAAACTATCACCCCTCCCCCTTCCCCCCTTGCCAATACTATCTCTTTCCCATCTTCCATGTCAGAGTTAAGCACGGGATAAACCTTGTTTGCTGCCAAATTCCCAGAGACAAAGGCGAGGAATTTCTTTTTACTCTTTCTTTTGAAATGTTGACGCATTAACCTCTTCCCCCCTTTCTTTAACTTAAAGAGAGTCTTTTGCTAAAGAGATTCCCAAGAACTACCAAGAGTATCTTCCTCAACCCAGCCTTCCCCACCCCCCACCCAGCCCGGAAATTCCCCATCAAGGCATGCTGTACTAAGCCTTCCTCGGTTCGTTAGCTCTTAAGTTCGTTAATTATTATATTTTTATCCCGTCTTTATTACTTTATAAGTAACTCAAGGTGATGAGCGTACATAGTAACTCTTTCCCCTTCTATTTTCCCCACAACAACTACTAGAATCGGTTTCTTCCTGAAAAAGTCAAGCGGGGGTCCCCAAACTTGGTAAGTTTAAGACTTGTGGACTTCAACTCCCAGAACTCCTGAGCTAACATAGCCGGAGGAGGAATTCTGGGAGTTGAAGTCCGCAAGTCTTAAAGTTGCCAAGTTTGGAGACTTCTGGTCTAGTTCTTATATGATGGTTAACAAAAGTACAGGTTCTCGACATACCACAATTGAGCGCCACGTTTCTGTGGCTAAGCAAAACATTGGTTAAGTGAGTTTTGCCCCAGTTTATGACTTTTTTTGCCATGGTTGTTAAGTGAATCACTGCAATTGTTACATTACTTACACAGTTGTTAAGTGAATCTGGCTTCCCACCCACCCCCCATTGAGTTTGCCTGTTGGAAGGTCAGAAAAAGGGACCCCAAGACCCCCGGGACTCTGCAACTGTCTTAAGTACATGCCAGTTGCCCAGTGCCTGAATTTTGATCACATGACCTTAGGGATGCTGCAATGGTCTCAAGTGTGAAAAACGGCCGTAAGTCACTTTTTTCAACGCTGTGATAACTTCAAATGGTCATTAAACAAACTGTTCTAAGTCAAAGACCATCTGTATTTGGGCAAGAGCTTGAAGGTGGTTTGCTTCAGCCTCCCACACACCATGTTTAAACATCCAGAAGAGAAAAAGAAGTTTGAATCAACAACAAAAGGCATTCCTGAGCTAACAAGACCGGGGGAGGAATTCTGGGAGTTGAAATCCACAACTTAAAATAGCCAAGTTTGGGGACCCCTGGTCTAATCTATTCTTAAAAACCTCCAGTGTTGGAGCACCTACAACTTCTGGGGGTGATTTGTTCCACTAATGAATTGGAAAATTAAAACTTCTTCACGTCCATAATAAACAGGGAGAGAATTTCAGAATTCTATTCTCTTTCGATATAAATAACTTTTCTCTTGTTGAATTCCTACCACCTCATTCCCTGTTTTATTCTGAGTTCATCTGATAACCAGGACACCACAGGGTGCCTTGAAAATAAATACTGAGTCAATTATAAATACGTTGGAACGCTAGGAAGGACCCCCATGGAATGCGGTGAAGTGATAAATGATAAAAAGACTTGCTGTATTTAAGGCTCCAATCTTCAACGCTAATTCCCTCCCCCCGCGAACCAGGAGTATTACAAAACAAGAAAATGATAAGTGGGTTTTCTTCTTCACTTTCTTCATTTTTGTTGCTTCCTTTTCCTTACTTTACTAGGACTCAAGAAATGGCATTTATTTTTAATCATTTCTGGTCCTTCCACATACCTTCATTTAGTGAAGTTATAATGGCCCTTAAAAAAGTGACTCATCACCATTTTTCACGCATAGGAGCATTGCAGAGCATCCTTATGGTCACGTGATCAACAGGACAGAAATGTTAGGTCAGTTGTGGTTGCTAAGTCGAGGACCGCCTGTATGCAAAATAATCTTCAGGATTTCAGTTACTGAAATGAAACATTTATTCGTGATGGCCTAATATACTAATTCCATGGAGTATTAATTCTTCCTCTGCAAACTGACTACGCTTTTTTTCCAAAATAAGCATAAAATAAAATACAGGCTCTTTATAGCTCACAGGGTTCGTATTCTGAGCCATGGACTCCTCCTTTAAATGTTGTAAAAGGAAAACGCAACAACCCCAGGATATATACTAAGCTGGTGTTTTCCTTATTGTGCAAAGGGGGCCCCTGAAGGAAACGAGAATTACACAAACAACAACAAAAACCCAACTCTGTATAACAAGAAAATAAGCTGGGTCTTCCCTATAAAGCGAGATTTTGCTCTTGCTCATGGCAAATATATATAAGTAAACATGAGCCAAGAAAAAAAATGCTATACTCCTATAGATGGAGTTTTGTGTGTGTGTGTGTGTGTGTGTGTGTGTGTGTGTGTGTGTAAGTTAAACAGAATGGTTGGCTGGAAAGGAGCATTCATGGGAACAGATTGTGATTCTCTTTGACTCCTTTATTGCAGAAAAGCCCTAGCTGTTTTCATTCTGCCTTCTTTAAAATAGTAGCTTGAGCATTGAGGATCCAATGGAAATTTAACAAAAATAAAATAAAAGATTATTTCTCTACGACCTTCCAAGGAAAACACTGATGAAAGCCAGCCTAAAAACCCCATTTCTCCAACCCACTTGGGTGTCAAATAATGTGCTTGTAAACAAAAGTAATCAAAATAGCCTACAGGCAGACTCTTAATGACTATATTAAAGACATATAATTAAACAGCAACATTTGGTAGCAGCAAATATATCTCCCCGCCTAAAGTGCAGCTGCTGAATGCTGTCAACTCCTGCCACTAACAGGCAGCCAAAGCATTCCAGAGCAGCGTAGGAGAACCGCTCTTTACAATTTGATGGTATGATCAAAAGCACGCTTGGGCTGGGTGTAAACAGAAGATTTGGTTCCTGTCCCAGCTATTTTGGACTCCACATCAGTGTTTCTCAACCTTGGCAACTTGGAAGAGGAGTGGACTTCAACTCCCAGAATTCCCCAGCCTGCCAATCATTCCTCTATCTGCACACCACCCCTTGCAATGCATTAATAACACGGTTTAGTTTTTAACTGGAAGGAAAATTAAAACAATGATTAAATATGCAACACACAGCAGTAGTTCGGTTTACTTACTTAGCTGGCTTACGGGACACTCCATCGAACGACAGACTTTTATATAAAACAATAAAAGCAAACATGTTAGTTAGAAAGCTTTCGTGCCACTGGGGAAGGGGTCGCTGCCACTGAAAAGATGACTTACTTTTTTTTTATTGGTTTAGATTACAATTTCAATATTAACAAGGGAGATAAACCAAAATAAGCTCCTTGGGGACTAAGAAATGACCCGTAAACAAACTGCAACAAGGATTCCTGTATTGCACCAATCTCAATGCTTGTTAGCTCTATCCCAAAATTGCAGCTACCTAGTCAAACTTGGCTTCTTAGGTCAGTGTCAAAGTCATAGAAACTTTTCTACCTCGTGGTATCTAGCATCTTATCTACAGCTTTGCATTTCTATTTTGACCCAAGGGAGCGGATTTACAGAAAGCCATAAAACATTTTGTGCCCCGCACAAAAAGGCAAGGTTCAACTCACAAAACCTTGCATTAGCAAGGATTTTTTTTTTCAGCTGGTTGCAATGCTGTGGGATATAATATCAAAGGTCATCTTTGTTCGCAAATGCCAATCTTTGCCTGCAACTTTGAAATCTGGATCGTCTCTGGATGCTTTTGCCTGCAAAGAAGTTTTAGCAGGGCTGTGATTTCAATATTGTTATGCTTTCAAAGTAAAAATAAATAAATGACCCTATGCACCGAACAATCAAACTATGGGATGCATAGCCTTAAAAGTGTGCAAAAAGGTCTATTTACTTAAGGAAATATCAGGAGGATTTCATAAGATGATAAAATTAATGGATAGTTTTCCCTCCATGGTGGCAGTAAACTGGCTGTTTGTTTGCACCTAACTTTCCAACAACTTGTAAAAAGTTTTAAGACACCTAACGGAATCTGCCCTTATCATAGATTCAAACAGAAGTGGAAGCTTTTAGCATCTCCCTTTCAGAAATGAATGCAGCAAGGTGAGGACAGGTGTGGAAGGCCCTGCCCTGCAGCGATGTCATAGCATAAGCCTCTTCTTTTCCCATCTGTTATGATGATGCTGGCAGTGGGCTTTTTGCCAGTAAGAAATCAGTGAAATATTTTTATTTCACCATTCTCTGCTTGGAGTTTAAATAAAGCTGGGAATCACGTTTAGATAAATTTCCCTGCTCTCTGTCCACATTTAGCATCCTAGCTCCTGCCCAGGTAAAGACACTGCTAAGAAATGTTACCTGGGCTTTAAAAGCGCTAGGAATACTACAGCTGCTCAGATCATTCCTGGTGGAATTACAGTCCACAACTCAACTTATGATTACCGTTGAGACCAGAAAATCCGTCATAAAGCAAAGCATCATGTGACCATATCAGATCTTATAGCCCTTTTTGCCATGTTAAGCAAATCACTGAAGTCGTTAAGCAAAACATCACGACTGCAACTAGCAATCTTCCCAGAACTCAAGTCTCCTGGTGATTGGCCCAAAGTCACCCAGATTGCTTTCGTGGGACTAGAAGTTACTGTTGCCTGTTATTGGCCCAAAGTCAGCCAATTATTTTTTGTGCCTAAGGCAGGACTAGATCTCAGTCTCTCCTGCTGATTGGCTGGAAGTAACCCAGCTGGTTTCATAACTAAGGTGGATTAAAATTCACAGACGCCTAGTTCCTAGGCCAGTACATTAACCACCACATCAAACTTCTTTTTATTTTGGCCCAATTTTTAAGGTATTAATGTGTACTTAGGATTGCATAATGTGGACGTTTAATGTTGGTTCTAGAGGCAGTGGTAACGTCCTGTCTAATTGTTATTAAGGGTAACTGATTTAATTGCATTTTAAATTTCTTTTATACTACCTAAATTTTATCTTTTAACATTTTGTAAGCTATCCTTTTATTTGATAGCGTAGAATACATATCTTGCAAACAAGCAGAGAAATTAATGAATGGGTTGCATTACTTGTGCTGGTATCAGGAATAGATTTAAGCAAGACCTCCACAGAACAGGAATTCTTTTGTAATCAATTTCACACACCTCCTACCTGCAGGCAGGAAAAAAAAAAAGGCAGCGGGGAATTAAAATTATAGCTACCAAACTTTACAGGAGAAACACCAGCTGCATTCAGCAAAAGGAAATATGGAAAGAATAAGAGAGGAAAAAAATAAGAGTGATAATACTTTCAAAACAAAGAATATTTTCTCCCTATCCAAGTATACCTGTTCCCTGGACAAGTCAGCAGAGTTTTAATTATCCTGACATTTTTTTGAGATTACAGTTTGCAGGAATGGATGGGGGTAGGAGTTGTGTGTGTGTGTGTGTTTGGGAAAAATAATGCATTCTTTCTTCTTCCATTTCTTTTAATTCCTATTATCTGTGTTGGAAGTCTGAGGACTATATAAGAATGTGCCCGAGATAAGCGTCGGGAAGCAAATGTTTGCATAATTCCACCCGTCTTTCTACCAATGAAAAGTAAGGAGGTGCATCTCTCAAGATCAGTTATAAAGCAGAGAGGGGCAAAAGAGCACTTTTGAAAAGAACCTCAAGCTTTGAATGGGTATGGCAAAGAGTTAAAACACCAGGAATGACAATGGCCAAGGTCTGTGACCAGGAAGGAGAGATTAGGAGTTTGAAGGAGTGAAATAAAGTCCTTGCAGGTAGTCTGACTTGCAGTCACAACTGAAGCCAGCCTTTCCATGGCTAAGCAAAGCAGTAGTTAACCAAACTTTGCCCCTTTTTACAATCTTTCTTGCCCCAGTTGTTAAGGGAATCACTGCAGTTATTAAGTTGGTAACATGCTTATTAAGTGAATCTGGCTTCCCCATTGACTTTGCTTGTCAGAAGCCTGCAAAAAGTGATCCCAGGGCTTTAATATACACCGGTTTCTAAGCATCTGAATTTTGTTCACGTGACCATGGGGGTCTTAAATGTGGGGGGAAAAGTCATTTTTTTCAAGTGCTGTTGTAACTTCAACCATTCATTAAATGGAGGGTTGTAAGTTGAGTTATGACTGGTTGCCTAGTAAATATTTGAAATTCCAACACACAACGATCAAAGTTGCACAACATGGAGAGAAAGAGAGAACATTTACCCCGATCTCATCACTTCCTGGATGAAAATGGATCTGAATGGACCTTAATGGACTTATTTGCACCACTAATTATCTCATCCTGCCTCTTAGACATTTTCTGGAGGCTCCTGAACTACAGATCCCAGCATTCATCACTGCTGTTAATTGTTGTGGCTGTTGGAAACTGTGGTTCATCAATACATTTGTTGCACATGTTTGTCTTAAGAGAATCTTTTGGAATTTCAGACCACTTCATTCGTAAAACTTTTTATCCTGCCTCTATTATTATGATAAATATGATGGCAAATATACTCTTGCTTCCTCCTATTTTCCTTAAACAACCACCCTGTGAGGTGGCTTGGAATAAGAGAGATTGACTGGCTTCAAGTCACTCAGCCAGCTTTCAGGCCTAAGGTGGGACTAGAACTCACCACCTCCTGATGATTGGCCCCAAATCACCCAAGTGGCTTTCTTGGCTAAGACAGGACTAGAATTCACCACCTCCTGTTTGCTAACCTGATGTCTTATGCTGATAAAATCTTTGCAGGCCAAATTTAGGGGCACATTAATATAGTTAATCCTATACTGTAAATCTCTGCATAAGATCAATTCTGCATTGGTTAATATTGTGATTCTTCCTCCAATTAAAAAGTTATAGCTTTCTGTTTTTGGACCATGATGTAATGTTTCACTTTGATACATAGTCCTCCGTTTATGACCAGTCTTTTAACGACTGTTCAAAGTTACATCAGCAACATGCATTTTGGGCACTTTACAACTAGCAACCGTCAGCAACAATCCTATTACCATAATTTCTCTTCTCCCCCGCAGGCATTTACTCCCTGTCTCTGGCAAAAAAACCACCCACCGGGAAAAAACAGATTGGGGAAAACGGGCCATGGTGCTTAACTGCCACATTAGCATAACAATCCGTGTTCACTTAATGACCAGCACAAAAAATACCAAAAATCAAGTCTGATCACATGATGCCTCAACTTACAACTATAATTCCAGCTTCAATTTTGGTTGTAAATTACAGGACTACCTGGAATTGGCCACCATAGCCCATGATGTGGCTTTAACATAAATACTAGAAGAATTCTCCTTCAATTAGCCTGGAAGATAATAAAATATTCTCGATTGTGATCCTTATTTTTTTTAAGTTTTCCCCAATGGGGGTCTCTTCAGCTGGAGTGTTTTTTCCAAAGCTTTGAAAACAGCTGCCTGTTTCAAATAGGGTTTTTATTTGGGTGCCATTAACTCTGCCCGTGTTATGCTCCTTGTCCTACTGGTGGCATATGTTTGAATTTACTTTTACTACCCTTAAATTGGAACATGATGTAGATTTTTAAACATTTATCCCAGATATTTTTATCCTACTTTTCTCTTTAAAAAGAAGTTAGCCCTCATCATTTCTGCTCAGAAATACAATCCCTTGCCAAGATTCGCATTATCTCGGCAAACCACAAAGTGGTTTGCTTAGCTTGGCTTATCACAATGTTTGAATAAAGGTGCCAAGGGCAGCGTGATTTACTTTTCAATTAAGTTTACTTAGGGCTGCAATTTAAACAGTAATCATAAGAAATCTGGAAACCCTACAGGAAAGTTGGGGGAGAGAGGGGGAAATAGAGAATTAAATCAGACAAATCCAAACGTTTCCAAAGGATCTACGCTTACTCATAAATGAAGTTAACAAAGAGTGCTATCTTGTATGTGTTTAGCTGAAAGTAAAACCACTTAAATTCAGTAGGATTTAATCCTGGGTAAAGTGTGAACAAAGTTACAGCCCTAAATGAATTGTCCTGCCTTTCAAAAACGTGTTTTTTAAAGCTTCTAACATCTAGATTTTTTTTTTTAAAAAAGGACTACAATCTTCCATACAAGTTGCTGTAAAATAACACTTCTGTTTAATTATTAAGAGCTGGGAAGGCAAGCTGTAGATCCCAACAGGCACAGAACAGCTGTTAGTAGCTCAACAGAAAGTCATTCACATCCCAAAGTTGGAACTCTGAAATTCTATCAACAATAACTGTAAAATGACTCTAGGAACCCTCAGAGTTTTGAACTAGCTTTCATATTTAGGAGAGCTATTTTTAGCTAACTTGGGTTTGTCAAACACTAAGTTTGAAGAGTTTTACGCTTTAGGAACAATCTGCAAACAAATAAAGCAGAAAGGGTAGATGGTCAAATATGCAATGGGTAAGTTGACTTTTTAGCATCAATGCGTGCAGGAGAAAATTAATCACTGATGACTGGGTCTTGTGCATAACTGATTATAAACTGATTGACACAAGGATTATAGATCTTTGCATGTTTCCCCTAAAAGTTATGTTGTCAGTCCCGGAAGGTGTTTATCACTAAATAAATATTATTTGTATTGCTTTTGATTTCACAAATACACACCTCATTGTCAATGGAGGTTTTTTTGTTCAACCTTATTATTTTCCCTCCAATATTGTATTTTAAGTCACACACATACATCTGAACATGATAAAGCTGTTGGCATTTTACACTGAAAATAACGTTAAAAATCTAACCCACGGGTCTCACTTTGATTTCTTAATGTTCAAGAGATGCTAAATTTATACTTCATGACTCTCCAATGCTGGCGTTGATTTAGACTTTTTATCATGAATTCAGTGCTATGTCTCGATTATTTGTAATAAATGTCATTGTGATGACCCAAATATCAATGCAAGTAGTCCTCCCTTAATGGCTGCCCTGCTTAGTGACCAAAGTTACAACAGCACTAAAAAAAATAATAACTTGATGAACGGTCCTTGAAACAAATGACCATCACAGCATTAACAGTGATGGATTTGGGGAGCATTGGGCAACCAGCATGCGTTTATAACAATGACAGTAATCCATGCTCACATGATCACCATTGGAGTGCTCTGTGGCCAGCTTCTGACCAGCAAAATAAATGGAGAAACTGGCACGTGATGCTTTGCTTAATTACTGTATCACTGAGTGGGAGTCGTGGTTCCAATTGTGTTTGTTAAGTGATCACTACCTGCAGGAATGTAGAAGACAATCTATGGAAATGCAGAAAGCCAGTTATGTTAATGTACTTACCCAACAGGAAGACAATCCTTAATTTAGGAAGACTAGACAGGGGGAAAGCTGTGAGCACAGAACACACCCCTGAGCAACGCCCAATTAAGACTTGCCATCTTCAGGCTGAAAGCTACACCCTCCACACTGTGACTTTGGATAAATCACCAGGAAATGGTGAGTTCTAGTCCGGCCTGAGGCATGAAAGCCAGCTGGGTGCTACCTTGGACCAATCCCTCTTTCAGCCCAGCCTCTTTCCCCACAGCAGTTGTGCTGTGGGGAAAAAGGTAGAGTTGCGTCTGAATTTTGGTCACATGACAATGGGGATGTTGCAATGGTTGTGTGAAAATAGAATATAATTCTTTATTGGCCAAGTGTGATTGGACACACAAGGAATTTGTCTTGGATGGTCGTAAGTCACTTTTTTCGATGCCGTTTTATCTTCAATCACTAAATATATGGCTGATCAGTCCAGGAGTACCTGTACAGATTTGCCACTGTTATTTACTACAATATTCTGGTTTTCCTTTCTAATCTGCAGCCCCTGGATTTCTTAGTGGTCTCCCATCCAAGTGTAATTTACACCTGACCCTACTTAGCTTTCGAGGCCAGCCGAGTGCTAACCACTCTCCCCTAAACTTCTGAAAATGCGCTTTTCCATCTAACAATGATCTGCGGAAAACTGGCGTGAAACCCAGGGTGGGTGGTGTCCATTTACCCAGCCCCAGTGCCAGTTCCTCGTACGGGCAAGGGCCTGCCATGAACACGAATTAAGGCAATCTGGCCAGATCACCGCTTCTTCTTCATTCCCTTGCGGAAGGCAGAAATGACTTTCATTCATGAGGGGTGACCGTGAAACGAGGATTATACTGAAATAAATGAAAGTATTTGAAATATGGCCTGTCTCCGTGATGCCTGTTTGTTTATTGAGATCACTTTTGCCACAGCATGGCTTTGGAATCTTTGGAGGTGTGGGATATATACATGTCTATATTAACCCCTTTAATGCCGGCTTAAATGGGACCACAAATGATGTCATGCTAACAGCCTCCATTATGGCTTCTGCATTTCCTGGTGGTTCAGTGTTGGCAGTCACTCCATTAATGGCTGGTTGGGGACTTTTGGGTTTTGAAAAGCACACATCTTAAAGTTGCCACGGTTGAGAAACATTGGCCAGGACAGGTGGTCTGCAACCTTAAACACTCAAAGAGCCATTTGGACCCGTTTCCCACAGAAAACACTGGGAGCCAATAATTGAACAACTGGTATGACCGGGTGGGTGTGGCCAACTCCACATCACTCCCTCCCACCCAATCACCTCCTCCTCTGGAATATGGAGCGAGTCTCCATCCTCTGCCATTACCCTTGCCTTCTCAGGCCAGGCGAAGAGTGACGGGGAGGGGAAGGGCCAGCCAAGGGTGGGATCAGCCAACAGGAGCCGCAGCAGAGGACCAAAAGAGCCGCATGTGGCTCCAGAGCCTTAGGTTGCAGACACCTGGGCTAGGATGACGGTGCCTCCCCTTCATTGGGTATCAGCAGAAGATGGGTACCTTTTACAGATAATCCTCGACTTAGAAACCATTCAAAGTTACAATGGCACTTTAAAAAGTGACTTAAAACTAGTCTTTGTACTTACGACCATTGTCGAATTTTGGTCACATGATCAAAATCTGCACCCTTGGCAACTGGATCATATTTGTGATAGCTGCAGTGTCCTGTGGCTCCGTTTTTTGCAAACTTCTGGCAAGCAAAGGCGATGGAGAAGTCCGGCTGACTTAACCACCTAACATCTGCAGCAATTCAACTTAACAAGTATGTGTCAAGACAGATTGTAAAACAGAGCAAAATTCACTTTAATTTAATGGATTCAATTGTGGTTATAAGTCAAGGACTGTTTGTATTTATCTGCTCAGAAAGGACAAGGATGGAGAATCTGCACTTCCAAGGTTGCATAAGGCACTCAAATACTACTTTTGCTGCTATCTTCTCTCCTCGCTATGGTTACTAAAAAGGATTGTTTCTTACCATGGCAATTTAGAAAATAGGTGCCCCCAAAGGACACGCTTCTGTTATAAAAAAAAACAAAACCTGAAAGTTTACCCCAAACAAAAGTGTACCCACACAGACACTGATTCATTCTGCAAACCTAATGTTGGCCCTTCCCACAAAGTGGGGCACCCTGAGAGCATATGGACTAGTAACTAAACTAATCAGCCAGGAACAGGATCAGAAGTAAGGAGAGGCTGAATTCCACAAGAAAGAAAAAGATATGGAAGGAACTTAAATGAACAATATCATAGCATTCAATCAAGCAGGCAACACCTTAACTCATCTGACTTTGATTTCTGTTGTGATTCCATTTTAACCAAGGAAGAAAATTACACCCTCCATCCCCACCCCAAAAAGAGGTTTTGAGGGAGATTGTAGATATTACCACCACATGCTGTAATTTGTGGGTAAGTTTCAGTTGCTGAAATGTGCCAAACAGATTTGCAAACGATCGAAAATACTGGCATGCTGATTGGAGAACATGTGTTGTCTTGGCCGCAAAATGATGTTTGGGGGAAAAGGCATTTTTGTCCTTACTCTCCTCTTTGCCACAAATTATCCCAAAAGCCAGAAAAGGAGACCCTCCCCCCCTTCTCCTCCCCTCCACATCTGCTGAATGAAAGATAACACAAATCTGTGTTGAAATTTTGCTAAGGGGGGGGGGGGTTGGTTTCAACAGTTAACTGCAACTTGGTGAATCCTAGCTTTAAAAAAAAAATCCCTAGAGGAGTTCATTTTTCAATCTCTGCATATAAGAAAACTCCAAACATTTGCAGGTATAGACCCAGAATCTGGGGGACGGGGGGTGGGGGGACATTTGACAAAAACCTCAACCATCTTTGCAACTTATCTTTAAAATGTCCCCCCCCCTTTCAAAAAGCAGAGGAACAGAAACAAGGAGGGGTGGGAAACGCAGCAGATTTGAGTAAATGCTTTGAGAATGTAATTCCAAGAAATTCAGAAAGGGCAACCTACTCTGGCAGCATCCTCGAAGCGGCTTTGCAATTTTAATAAAACAGTATTTGATTTCTTTATTTGAGAAGGGTCTTGACATTATGAATTCTCCACCGTCCGAGGATTCATCAGAAAAATATCATTAACAAACAGAACGGAGGGGAGAAAGGATAAGCTGAAAACCCAATCAGAATCAGGTTTCATAACCTTGCCTGAAAAGAATCTTATTAAATCTTAAGGGATTTTAATACTTCTTCACCACACAATTTAACTAGGTCAGAATTAACAGAATTTGCATCACCAGCTTAGATTACTAGTTTGTTTGGGTTTTCTTACTTGGCTGTTCGAGTCCTTACCAATTAGCTTCAGATTCAGAGCATAGTGCTCACTCCCATTAAGCTCATGATGTGAACTGAACGCTGCCAAGGTTTTGGAATAATTAGGGTTTAATTGATCATAATCACTGGGTGCACAATTTTCCAGAACACTATCATATGTGATGTCAAGTGGCCATTACAGTAGTATTAAAAGTGGATTTATGTATTTCTTTAAAGGGACTTTAAAAAAAAACCTGTCTGCTTACCTATCGCGGCTTAGCAATACGTTCAAACCAACCCATTCATGCTTGTTCCACAAACCATGATTGAAAATTCTGCCTTAGCATTAGGTATGGATATAACTACGTGTATCTCATCCTTTAACTTCATATCTACCAATCAGATTGTTGATGAACAATTAAAAACCTAGATGAATTACCGTATTTCCCCATGTATAAGCACCCCCTTTGTATAAGCCACCCCCCCAATTTTTGGACTGTGAAGTTTTGAAAAAAATATTTTATTAGAGAAACAAGTTATGAAGAAAGAAAATTTACAAAGAAACAAAATTCGACGTCTAGATCTACAACTTCGGTCATGACGCCGAAAGCGGTGCGGGCGACGCTAGCAATCTACGCATCGGAACGAGAGTAGGAATGAAGCATTCAGGCCGATGCCTAGCGTATGCATTTCTATCGCGTACTCGCACTCGTAATCGTATCATCACGTACAATTTTTACAAAAAAGTATAGCATACTGCTGGAAAACCAGTTTATTCCTACTTTATTATTTTATGCATTTTTCACGTATAAAAAGTGTACCTGCTTTGTATATGCCACCCCCCTACTTTTTGGGCTTGAAAATTTTGGAAAAAAGGGGTGGCTTATACATGGGGAAATACGGTAAATAAAATTTCTGTAAAAAGAACTACAGAAAGAACACCTGATAATAACTTGAATGCAATACAGCTAATATATTAAAGATATATTTCAGAGTTCAGAATAGTACAGAGAGCTGTAAAAACTGATGCACATAAGTCAGTCTAGGGAAAAAATGTTTGAAACCTCCTAGTTAAAAGAATTTGGGTGAACAAAGCTAGAAAAAGCTTTGGAAATTTATTTATTTAGAGCCAATAATCTCAGTGTGGAAGTATCCAAATGGAGGCTCTTCGTGTGTTATTCCTGACCACCAAATCAATTTTCACCCTCAGTGGGAGAATCTGCTATTGCTGTCAAGGCAGGCAGCAAATAAACATTACTTTGCAGAAAAATACCAAAAAAGAAGCCCCATTCTTTCCTTAGTTCATCACTGTCTTGGAAAAACATAGAAAAAAAATATCATTAATAATGTTTGTTTAGACAACATAGTCACTTCTTGAGCAGAAAGGATATAGGTTGTCTTTAACCAATGACCGTTCACTTAGCAAAGTTACAATGGACCCAAAAAGGGACTAACAACCCAGTTTGAAATTCTGATGCATGGGGGGGGGAGGGGGGCTGCCTGCATGTGGTTCACATTTACAGCCACTTGCAACATCCCACAGAAGAATTGACCACAATTCATGGTTTGCTGAAAACCAGTGTTTACATCCTGTTTCTAGCAAAAATAAATAAAATTAAATAAACCCAACACCCAAACGACTGATTCTTTGAACAACTACACAACCATGGCATTTGCTTAATGACTTCTGCCAAAGAGATTGTAAAATGAAGCACGCTACACGGTGACTTGCATGATGATTCTTATGCCTTAGGACTATAACTGTGGGCTGGATTATAGCCGTGCGTCGAAGACTAACTAAATATGTGTGAAAACTAGCCACAACATTTCCAGTTCAAAAATATCTACTAGTTAATTTTCACCCCAGGACTTGGCATCTTTCCAGATGAGTTGGGATCTTGACTTTCAGACTGCCAGATCACTGGGGAGATTAAAAGTGATGATCCCATGATCCCTGACATAAATGCATGCCCGTTGCCAAGGCCCTAGGTTTTGATTACCTGACTATCGGGATACTGCAACAGTTGCTAAGTGTGAAAAATGGCTGTAAGTGACTTTTCCGAGTGCCATTGTAATTCTGAACAGTCACAGAATGAATGGTTGTAAGTCAAGGATTCCATGTGTGAGTTCTACAAATGTTTTTTTTCTTAAAAAAAACATCTCACATAAACACAAATAGGAACAAAATACACTTTTGGGGTGCAACCATCTGTTTTGGGTTGATTTTGAGAGGGTTTGACTTGTAGATCTAAGGTGTATGGAATCTACTGATCTCACCCTTGTGCTCACCTGATCTCAACTGATTCACTGCTTTGTGGAAGCAAGATGCAAACCAGAGAGTGAGCTTCTACCAATTGATATAGATTGGAATTCATTCATAAATTGTATGCTAAATGGACCAGGATTTCAACCACATTGAGACTTCGAGCTCTTATAGCAGCAGCCGTTATATAGGATTACAGTTCATAACAAATCTGGATGTTATTATGGGATCTACTAGTAGCATTTCCTTCTTGAAACATGCTACATGTGTTTGCAATTCCTCCTCTCTCCCTCTCTCTCCGTAAAAAGGTAGAACCTCTGGAATTGATACTGGGGAATAGTTTGAAACGAGGAAATTATACATATGTGTTAGGATGATCTGAAATACCATACTGGTAATCCTTGACTTACAACCATTCATTTGAAGTTAGAATGGCAGTGCAAAAAGTGTTTTATGGCTGTTTTTCACACTTTACGTCCATTGCAGCATCTCTGTGGTCACATCAAAATTCAGATGCTTGGCAACTGACATGTATTTTATGACAATTGCAGTATCCAGGGGTCACGAGATCCCCTTTTGCTACCTCCTGTCAAGGAAAGTCAGATTAACAACTACTAACTTAACCACTGCAAGGATTCACTTTAACAACTGTGGCAAAAAAGGTTGTAAAATGGGGCAAAACTCATTTAACTGTCCCACTTAGTAATGGAGATGTTGGACTCAGTTATGGTCACAAGTCAAGGACTAATTGTATGTGTTTTATTGTTGTGGCTTTAAGCCACGAAGAATGATAATATATAATGTGTGTGGCCCTATCAATCCTTTGAATAAATAACCCCCTTATAGTTTATTTCCAAAGTTGGGGAAAATCATATAATGAACAGGAAAAGGGAGTTATTAAAACTCAAATGTATCAGTACAGAACAGCAGTGCGTAAGTGACTAAGGATAAACACAGGTAAACTTTACTCTCATGATAATAGGATCAACTGATCCAATTCTGAAGCAGAATAAGTGATTCATATTGCAGTGTGGGCTGAAACACTTCATAACTCTTCGGTGCCTCTTAAAGCAGCCGTGTCCTCTCCTAAGCTCATATGCCTCTGGGGATGGGGGAGAGGAATTTCAATAAGGTTGCATTTGCACATGCATGCATGCTCCGTATTTTCTTCTTCAATTCCAGTGCCTTGCACAGTCCTAATGGAATGAACTGGTTGGGCAGATGGTGGATTCTCACAGTAGCCCCTAAATACTGCCTCAACCCCATCCTCTAAGTCAGCTTGCAATTTTCCAACTTCAGGTTGAGAATTCACATTGTATTTTGATTGTAAATAGATGGGATTTGTCCAGAACTAGTTTTTTTTATTGACAGTCATCACTTCCTTGTCACTAAATACCGAGTTTATTTTTTCCAACAAGTTGCAGCTATCCCAAGTTGTTTCACTTGAGTATTTATTCTATATCTATGAATATGTTAGATAGAAGCATTCTTTGCCCAATCAACAGATAAAGTACACTGGGCATTTTTCCATGTAATACTAAATCATGTTGTCATTTTTCTAATGGTTCTTAAGCCCATGCCAATTCATGAAACAAGACATGGCTTGTTTTGGAATAAACTACAATGAAATCACTGGATTATGGAAGTTATTTTTCTCAGTAACATTTATGGTTAGATCCAAAGCCCAGATTCTTGGGTCACACAATCACAGCTTCCCTTGTGTTTGCATATGTTTGAGAATTTAAAAAAACACCGAAGACGACCACAATTCAAGCCGGAAGGATCTAGCTGCATTCCTGGTTTATGCAAAAAAATTGCAGGTAGTCCTGCACTTATGACAGTAATTGGGACTGGAAATCCAGCCTTAAGTCATTATGGTTATAAGTTGAGGCACCCATGTGACTGGAAGTAAACTTTGCAGCCTGTTTTGTATCAGTCATTAAGTGACTACTGTTGTTGTTAAGCAAATGCAGCAGCTGTTAAGCAGAACCATTGGTTTAATGGTGGGTGTTGTTTTTTTTACAGAAACATTGAGAAATGACTGTGGGAGATCACAACTGTTCACAAAGTTGACTCACCCAACATCTGATCATGGTGTTCTACAGGTGTTTGAAGGATCATAAAACGACAGTCCTAAGTCAAGGATTACCTGTAGAAGGACTTTTAGGGAAAATTCAAAGAGGACACACAATACCATACTATTTCCCATACCCTTCCTCCACTAAAGCGAGTTAAGGAGGCAAGAATTAGGATTTAAAATAAATTAATGACGAACATTCTCACAAAACCCTCCCTGGCTCTGACTGAAGGCAAAAAAAAACCAACCCATTTTAATTCAATTGATTCCTACTTCATTTGGTGTGTGCTTCTCCCCAATTAATTTCCCTGTTGTGCAAACCACGATAGACCATGGCTAGATATTAAAAGATAACTTTAAGCACGAAAACTACTAAGATCAGATAAAGAGCCTTATGTTTGTTTGCAACAGTGTCAAGCCAGCTACCTACGTAACGTCACGAATGTTATCTTTGCATGGAGGTTCCATTTATCAATGCAATCTGAAACTCGTCCTTCAGTTTAATTTTTCCAGTTCTTTTAGAACTGTTCATTTTGTTCAGGGACAACCGAACAGCTGTGACAGCTGATGGAAGGAAGAGGAGGAGGAGGAGCCCCTCCCGTTCAACACCAAGCCCGGCATCACGGCTTATTTAGGATTACAGGTAGTCCTTGACTTAAGACCACTATTGGGACCAGGATTTCCGCGGGCTATTAAATAAGTCAACGTGCCCCGTTTCTAGAACCTTCTTTGTCGTGATTGTTAAGCGAATCACTGCGTTCTTAAGTGAATCACAGAGTTATTAACTGAATGCGGCTTCCCCTCCACTGATTTTGCTCGTTAGAAGCCGGCTGCAAATGGATTCCCATGAATCCAGGACCTGCAACCCACCATAGCTTGGTTGCCAAGCACCTGGATTTTGATCACGTGACCATGGCAATGCTGTGATAATCCTAAATACAAGGACTGGGTCATAAATCACTTTTTTTTTTTCAGTGCCATTTTAACTTGTTAAAAGAATGGCTGAAACCTAGACAGAGCGATAAACCTTTAAATCAGAAGAAGCTAAGAGGGACAGTTCTACTAAACAAGGAGGGTCCTTTTAAAACAAGGAGGCCAACTTTAAAACTTCTGGACTTCAACTCCCAGAATGGTTCACTGGGGGATTCTGGGAGTTGTAGTCCACAAGTCTTAAAGTTGCCAAGGTTGGAAATCTCAGTCCCAAACCTCAGCCATTACTTTAATTTGTGTTTTTCCTGGCTTCTCATTCAGTGTTGGGTTACTTTTTTAGTAAACAGATTTAGGATGATTCTTCATTGTTATATCTGTATAAATTTCCTTTAAAGCAAGCACCAGGGTCATTGAACAGTCCTGATATTAAGAATGGCACAATCTACATCCAACCGTAGATTTTTGTTAATAGGGTCTTGGACAATAGTTCAAGAGTTTTGCCTTTTTAAAGCCCGGAACCATTAACCTTTTCACAGCAGTTTGTTGAGTTTAATTAGCAAGCTAATGAAACTGGTCTCCAGCACAAGAGGATAAATGAGGAAAGACTCTGGAAAAGTGCTTGGGATATAGTTGATCGCTTTTTAAGAAAGCAAGATGGAACTTTTTTCATTTTCTACCAGAAACTGCTATTCCTACAAGGCAGATTTGTGTTCACAGCAATGGGGGAAAAGAGTTATGGGATAATTGGCAAACAAAACCATAGAGATTCATCAAGTGTGTGTGTGTGTTTGTGTGTGTACTCAGACAGGTAAGCAAAATACCCAGCCATATTTTGCTTTCTTTACAGGGGGCCATTGGCTGCTCCCCTTTTAGGAAGCTCACCTTGGCATTTAAAAATGAAAGAAACGGAAACCCTGACGTCTGCTGGGTTGTTGGTATTACAGGCTGTAATATGCAATACACAGGCATGCACACATCATGCACACACAAACACAAGGCTTCAACACGTCAGTTCCAGCTTTCCAGCTAACCATTTCTACGCAGCTGTAGGAATTTAAGGCTTCATTAAAACTACCTTTTAAAAAAGCAGCCAGGGTCAACTGTTTACCTTATTCCTAGGGAGAGCCTCACTATTCCCACCCTTCTTATTTAAATTTTCAGAATTACATTTTTGGAAAGCCAGCAAAAGCGTGTTTCTAAAAGGCAACTTTTAATTGCATTCCAGCATGGCATTTGCCCCAACATAAAAAATGCTGGTTTTGTTTTAGAGAGCAATAGGAAGGACAAACAAGCAGGATTTTTCTGCTCAAGTAAGCAAGCAAGCGCAGTAGATTAAAAAAATCTTTTTAAAACAAAAATCACACAGGAGAGAGATGACCTAAAAATAGCTCCTTCATATAAATCATGTTTCCAAAACCGGGAGCAGTTGGTGACTGCAGGCATGCAGAATTTTGATACTGCAAGCACACAGGCACACATCTAATATTGTTGCTCCAACCTATCCTGGTCTTTCCAGAAATCTCTAGATGGTACAGATGGGGCTTTTCCACGCCAGCAGAATTCCTCTGGAAAAAACCCACAGCTCAATTGGGTATTTGGACCACTGGCCCACACTGCATCTCCCCCCCCCCGTGTTTTTTTTTTCTTTTTTGCACATTGAAGCTGCATTAAAATGGGGTGGGGGGACGGACGGAGAGAAAAGGAAAATGGAGCGAGCTTTGTTTACAGCACCCGACCGGCGAGGAGGCAGTGACAGTGAATGTATAATGGGTACCCTGAACAAAGAAAACCCAGCGAAGCAACCACTTCGCTGGCTTTAACCCCTCCCGAGTTTTCAAGCCCGCTCGCAAAAGGATCTGCAGGAGCCACGGACATAAAAGCGAGGGAGAAAACGGTTAAAGGGAGATAGGAGACCTACATGTATATCTAGCGTGGCACAGAATAGCTCCGGAGAACGGGTGTCCCCTCCTGCCTGGATGATTTGTGATGGGAGGGGGGCTCTTGAGAGGCAATGCCAGGGTGGAAGGAGGCCCCGGAGGCCCGTTCCCTAAAAGAGAGTAGCTGATGGTACCCATTAAGAGAGAGAGAGAGAGAGGAAAAAAAGAAACCCAGAAAACCAACTGAGCAGCATCTTGCAGCTTGCGGAAAGATGCTCGCGCAGCAAACGGGCTGGGCAAAAGGTAGCGTGGGACAACTTATGTCCAGAACCGAAGCAAGCCACCGGGCGAGCTCAGGACATGCCACCAGGGCAAACAGAAGGACCCCTTTTCTCCCCCTGGTAAGCCTTGGGATGGCTCCCTACGGCCGGGGTTGAGGGGCAGCCGCGCGAACGCTCGGCCGATGCTTTCCAGGGTCCAAGCCCCACCGCCCCCTCCTCTCCCGCGCCGGCCAGTGACGTCAGCGCTCCCTGTTGTTGTTATCCCGCGGCCACGAGATCGGCGCGTTGCGCGCGCCGCGTTTTTTTCGGCCAAGCCGGCGGCGGCTACCGCTGCCACCGCGCTCGACGTTGCTCCAATCCCCCGAAGGGTGATCTCTCTTTTTCTCTCTCTCTCCCCCTTTCGCGGACCCCTCCCCCACCTCCTAAAGTCATCCAAACAAGGGGGGGGGGAGGAAGAACGTATAACAAAAGCTGGGCTAGGGAGACGACCCCCCCCCCCCTTACGCGCCAATGCTCGCCTCCCGGCGCTGGTGGAAGGTTTGCCGAGCAAAAGAAAGGAAGGCGCAACACGCCGTCTCCCGCCCCGCCGTCATCACCTCCTCCTTTTCCTCAAGGCTGGGGCGGGAAGAGAAAAGCAGATCTGCAGCGGGATCAGTGCGGTGGGACAATAAGGCAACATTTCCATAACAAGAGAAAAGGGTCTGGCAGCAAAGTTGCAGCCGGGGCCTGGCAAACATCCCTTTTGCTCTGCGCTCCCCATGCACGCGCACTTCCCCTCCCCGGGCTCCTTTCTTTAGCAATTGGGGATCATCTCCTAAGGGGAGGAAATACCAAAATAGTGAAATTCCAGACACGGTCCAGGCAGGCATAAATATAAACGAATCTGCATCGCCCCCCCACCAACCCAACCCTTCCCGATCCCCAGTGTCGAGGTTCGTTTGGGGGTAAAAGGGCTGCCTGCAAAACAGCACGGAATAAAATTCCTCCGGGGAAGTTTCTTTGGAGCAGGGCCTTGCCAAAGCCTGGGCTACACCCTCATCCGCTTGTTTACATTTGCAACTTCTCCGCTAACGTGCTTGCTCCCCCACCCTCCAACCTCCAAGAAAGCCGGCCCAACTCGGGCGAAAGTTGAAAGATTTCCCCAGGGAGGAGGAGAAAGTGTCAGCCGCCCTCCTTCTCCAGCGCCGGCCAGCAGCGTTTGCAAACTGGTTTGAAAAAAGCGCCCTGATCCGTTCAGCCACCAGGGTAGTTTGCCGCCAATAAAAGCGGAGGATCGCCAAGATCTGGCTGAAAAGAACGCTTTCCAAACCACGCCAAACCGTCCTACAGCGCTGGGTAGGAGCCGGCGGTGCGTCTGACGCCCGCAGGATTTCTGATAGCCGTTTCCACACCAGGCGTTATCTTGGAAAGAGGGTGCAGGGGATGGGAAGGGGTGGACGAGCCACGCGCATAAAGGAACCCCCCAGGGAAACTTGTTTAAGACGAGAAAAGGCGAGCGGGGGGGACGGGGGACGGCTTGTTTGCAAGCTCCTGCATCCCCCCCCCGCCCTTCTAAGCTTAGCATCGCCTGCAAGAGACCCGGAGCAAAACCCCGAGGCCTCGCGCGCCCTGCTCCTGTGCTGGAGGGAAAATGAGATTATCTTTCGCCAGGGCGAAAAGCCGGAGCACGCGAGGCGAAGGGAAAGCCGAGCCGCGCTCTCCTCTCCGCCTCAGCTTTGTTTCCTCCAGCACATGCCTCACGGGAAGCAGCCTTGCGCTCCTAGAAGAAGCGCACCGTCCTTATCGGGTCCTTTCCAACGGGACACCGCTCCCCTCCCGTGTTTCGATCCGCGATCAAAACACGCGGCAACGAGGGGGAAGCGATTGCCCCCAGTGGCTCCCGCAGCGCCGAAGTGCGCTTGTTTTTGTTCTTTTCCCCTTTCCAGTTAACCAATCTCCCCCCATTTAACACTTGGGGTATTTCCCCGACTTGAGCGCTTGCACATTGGGGTTGATGCTGCTGGTTCCCCTTCTGGGCATCACCATTATTATTATTGTTATTGTTGTTGTGAATAATGGGATTATTATAAGGCCCAGATCACGCACACCCCCTTTTTCTTTAACGAAGAAGGAGCTGCCCTTCGCAAACTTTTCCCCATACTTACGTGTGCAAATGCTTCCCCAAAGGAAGGCGAAAGTTAGCCACGAAATCTTCATTGTCCCCCTTTCTCTCCGTCTCTCCTGTTTCTTGCCTTCTGGTGCGAGGAAGGGTCGCCGGGTGAGACGAACGGGTGGACCGGGAGGGAGGGCAGACTTCGAAAAGGGAGGATTGAAAACCCTTCTCGGCTCTCGGTGAGCAATCAAAGTCCCGCAACAGGAGAGCCAAGAAGATACGTTGAGGGCGGCTTTAAATCCTCAAGACAGGTGGATCGCAGGCTGCCCGGTTCCCGGCGCAGGGAAGCTGCCGCTCCAATTCACAGAGATGCGCCGATCCGGGACTCGCTTATCCGGACCTGATGGGTGTTGGTGGCGGCAGAGAGGCCGGCAAGCCCTCGCCAGCCGCCCCTTCCCCAAAGCGTCCCTCTTCTTCTTCTTCTTGGTCTTCTTCTTCAGCAGCCGCGGCAGCAGGAGGAGGAAGGGGGGTGGGCAGAGGAAAAGCCGAGGAGGCGGAGGAGAAGGCGCGGCGTAGCCCCCTCACCGGAATTATCCGTCCCCTCCCCCAATTAAATTAAATCGCCCTCGCTCGCGCGCCTCCAAGTCCAAAGCAAGAGGCAGCGACAGCCAGCAGAACAAACTTTGCCTCGGGGAGTCCGGGGGTCTCCAGAGCAGGCACCACCGCTCAGGCAACGGCGGCTGCCAACATCGCTATCAAAACGGAGCGCGAGTCGCTCCTGCGGCTTCAGTCACGTCCTCCTCTTCCTTCACCAACGCCGCCGCCGCCTATGCCGTTCGGGCCGGGAGAAAAGGTGGCGAAGGCGCTGCTGTAGGGGACAGGCGGAGTGCGATAGCCACCCTCGCTCTTGGGCATCGCTTGCCGACTCGGCCGCACGGGAAACGGACGAGCAGCGTGCCTACCGCTCTGAGCGGGAGGCGAGACTGAGGCTGCAGTTGCCATGAACAGGCAGGCAAAAGCAGGCAGGCGCGCTCACGAGCCCGCCCCGCGCGCGTTCGAGCCCGCCCCTTTTCCCCCCCCTCCGGTACGGGAGAAGGGGGGGAGGGGGAAACGGAGGATGAGGTGTGGTGTTTGGAGGAGAGGCAGGAGCCCGGATGTTGGATGCAAAAGAGGGGGCCAGAGCAAAGAGGCGGGACCAGGGGAGGATGCTCGGCAAATGACTGGGGCGGGCAGCTGCTCGTCAGGGTGCCCGCGAGGACAGGGCGAGCTAGCCTAGGAGGAGAGAGAGGCGGACGGGCAGGTCGCGCGCCTGTGTGCGCGCGCCTTGGCGTCCGAGAGTTTGGCGGGTGTTATCCCGCCTTCGCCCCTGGAAGCGAAAGCCGCGAGGAAGAGCTGCATCGCTGGCCTCTCTACGGAGCCTGCACGTGTGGCTGCTCACACTCGCGTCCCTAGTTGGAGGCCAGCTGCTGTCCGTACCAAGTAACGCAGGACGGCCCTCGACCACCCTTCTGTCCGGAAGGAAGTCCTGCGAAGTGGAGGGGGATTTTTATTTGCTGCCCCGTAAAGCGCTAGAGGACTTCCGATCGAGACCCCTTCGGCCCTTGAGGGTCTCCACATAGGCGCGTGTACCCTGGTCTCCGGAATATCACCTTCGTAAGGCCGGAGGGAGCGACCCCACATGGGAAGGAGAATGCGGGCTAGGGGGTTTCTCGGGCCGCTAACATCTCTAGGAGAACTTAGCTCCAGCGAGCCAGGATTGCTTGAAACGGAACCTGTATAAATCCCTCGTGGAGTGGGAAATTATAGGTCATATTAATATGAGCCCCATGATCTAAAAAAAATGTGCAAGCTTGCCAGGGGTCCTGATTTTTAGTTAGTAGAAAGCCTTCCAACTATCAGAGGAGATAGTTGAGTTCTGATGAGCTGCAAAGTGTGCCAGCCTTTTCGTTTCACCCAATAAAGGCAATAGATGGTAAACAGGCACAAACTTAAGTGCGGATAGACTTGTTTCATTTTTGGATAGGAGACCTCAAGGAAATCCCAGGCACCAAAGGTGCAAGAAATAAAGATCCATGAAGATGACAAAACTGCCAACCATGCCATTGTGTTGCAAAGCCTGGATGTGCCAGTTTAACTGCCAAAACCCCTAGTGTCACTACCTCTGTTCCCAATTGCAATGATTAATAGCACAACCCTTCGTGGGAAATGGCCCCCAGGGGAGATCCATATTGGATCAGTGCTCTAGAACCTTTGCTTTTCTCTTTTCCTTCCTGCTAGGTTCAAATTGAAATCGGACTTCAATTGAAAATGCATCATTGTGGTTCTGCTATTTTCATTTTACTTATATATGAAACTTGTATGCCACCCATCTCAATATCCAAAGGACTCTTGTGTTCAAAGCATTTGTCTTGGATTATACCGGCTGCTAAAGGAACACCAAAAAATAAGTGGTCTCTCGAATTAATATTAGGGGGGAAAAGCAGAACAAGCGAGGAAGCCCAAAAGCTGAATCAACCTCCTTCAGCAGTAGACAAATTGGGAATATTGGCTTTTCAAAGCTGAAGTCAAAAGGAAATCCAATGCATTCAATCCTGAACCAGATAGGTAAAACCTCTGGCTTAAATTTGGATGTTCAGCTGTCTTTCTGGCTTTCTATAATCCCCTGAAGGACAGATTTTTGCAACATTGTATACCATATAGAGTTTTCTAAAGACTTATTTTGTGTTGCAGTGGCTTTTTTCTTTTTTAATGTTTTTAAACCAGTGTTAGATAAATACAGTATCCCATCTGAAGTCTAGATAAGTCAGTTAAATACATGAGAGCTGACCTATCTAGTGTGAATCAGACTTCAGAATGGGATACAGTATCTATCTGGAAGACAACAATCTAACAGTGGTTAAAAAATAAAAGCCTACACACACAAAAATGACCCTACACAAAAGGTGCCAGGTTTTGACCTTTCTCACCAGCATTGGTCAACTCTGAACAATTGTCCATACCTAACATGTCCATCGAGAGTTTACACCGGCCCAATGTCTGATTTTTTTCAACATAGACCACCCTATCCATTTTTTGTTAGTTTGTTTGTTTCAAGTTTTTGATTTTCTTTTATAGTATATCCATATCATTATGTGAATAGTGTGGCACCCGACATAAATTTTCGTACAAATAAAATTAGTGATATTAATCATATTTGTTGTATTCCTCAAGCTTATGTAGTTCTAGTGTTAATAATACACATATTTGTATTAAATTATAGACTTTCATTATTTAATTATTCAGTGTTTCAATGTGTTATTCCAATGCCAATCACAATATTGTTTAAACATAGATAACAATACCATCATTCAATTTCTAATATTCCCTCTTATTATTACTTTTGACAGTTGAACTATTATAAGTCCATGTATTTGCCATACACTAGATAAGTACAGCATCTAACTCTTAGCAGTTTGTGAGGAAATATTCCGGCCAACAGTGAAGGATGCTAACGAAATGAAGTTAAGCAACATTCGAAGGTTACACATGGCTCGCCCATGTGTTAGGGGAAGGTTGCAGAAAATACTTGAGCTATCTCTTATCTATATAGCATATGTACATTCTTATCTGGTGGAACATGTCCCAAAATTCTCAAGGTCTTTTGAAGACACCTAAAAAAAAATAGTATCTGGAGACCTTCCTTCCCTCCCCTCTCCCTCACCCCCCCTCATCTTTATTATTTGAATAAACAACTCAAGATGATGATCATATTCCTCCTACAACAATAACCTACGAGGTAGGATGGGCTGAGAGAGTGAGTGACTGGCCCAAAATCACCCAACCAACTTTCACAGCTAAGGTGGGACTTGAACTCAACAGTTTCCAAGTTTATCGCCTGGTGTCTTAACCACTAGATTAAACTGCTGGAAAATATAAGTGGAATTGTAAATTAGGAAGAAGTAGACAGACCCTTACACCATGTGTAATCAAGTCTCATCTACTAAGTCTATGATCTCAGAGAAATGTTTAGAAGTGTCTCACACCTACCTGATAAATTCTTCTGATTGTAGGTAGGCTGTTCCCTCAACAAGTTCTGGTGAAGAGATTGTTTTGCTCTCACTTCTTGCAACATATACGTGGCCAGATTGAACTAAAAAGTGTGTGTGTGTGTGTGTGTGTGTGTGTGTGTGATTTTGTCTTTTGAGTTCCACATTTCAGGATCTCCCACCACGAAAAACACTGCAGTCTTGAGTTCCAATCTTACAAGCACATTCCTAGTCAAGAGGGGGAAATAGTCCTTCAACAGAAATTGAAGGAAGGAATTTCAAGCCCCTCCCATTTCCCTGGAATAATGTCACTGTTGGGGCCCAATTCACCTCGCAATGTTGTTATGGGGAAAACAGGAGAATGGATATTATATATCTTCGCTACCTTGAGTCATTTATAAAAATGTGTATTAATTCTAACATTCATATATTTCTATTTCACTTCTGATTTGGGAAAGAAAAAGAAAGCTAATTAACTTGTTAAGATTTTCTTAATGAGATCGTGCAGTGATTATCCATGAAGAACAAATGTTTACTTAGAAAAAAAAAAGCACTCATCAAGGATTATAAAAAGACATTAACCTATTTCCTCAAGGGTGGAGATTTTCTAAGGGAGGCAGAAAGACCCACTCACACACACACATACCTTTATCTATGCAGCATGTGACAAAATTAGAAAGCAAGGTGGATTTAAGAAAGGGAGGTGATACCTATCCTCTGAAAGAGATGAGAGAAGGTAGAATTTTTTTAAAAAAAATGCAAAGCAATTATTAATATATATTTTTATCCCACATTTTAATATATAATTCCAGGCAGCCGCCATGTCTAATACGCCTGCTTCTTATTTCCTCCAAACAACTACCCCGTGAGTGGATTGGACTGAGACAGAGAGCAATTGGCTCAAAATCACCCAGTTGGCTTTCATGCATAAGATGGGACTGGAATTCACCATCTCCTGGTCATTGGCCTGAAGTCATCCAGTTAGTTTCCATACCTAAGGCAGGACTAGAACTCCCAGATTCCTGGTTTCTAAGCCAGCAATACTACATGAAGCTAGCTCTCAATGTCTTCTGTTAAATATATCCAGGCTAGTTAAAAAGTATAACCAAGCCTTGCTAAGTAATTGAAGTGTTCATGCTATGCCCATTTATCAGTAGACATTTTCTTGGAAAAACAAAGTTGAACTTTCCTTGCCTTGCTTGGCTTGTTCTCAGGAACCTTAAACAAAGCCACAAAACATGTGCGAGAGCGTGGCTGTTGGAAAGATTTGACTTGAATCTGAAGAGAGACACAAGTTGCATTTTGGAACTTGAAACAGGCAAGGATTAAATGGCGGCGGCGGGCGGGGGGGAGAAATTTACAAGATATAAACACAGCAGTTGAGTTGTGTAGGACTGTGATAGGAAACACCAGGGGTGTAGCTAAAGGAGAGAGTTAAGAAATCAACATCCTGAAAGAAAGCAAGGGTGTGCCACTTCTGAATATTTGCCAAGAAAGCAGCATGCAACAATTCCTAGAATCACCAAGAATCAAAAGGAAGGAGACTTTAGGAGTGAAGGAATGGTACTTTAATTGGCCATGTACCCCACTTTGCTGTTGTGAATGCGTTATGAATTTTGAGAACAAGTTGTGGGTGCTCTCACCTGCTAAGTTGGGCATGGCTGGTGGTAAAAAAAAATATTTACTAGAAGGTGTTTCTGCCACTAAAAGCCCAGCAGGATTTTACATGACAGCTTGGTTTTAACTTTTTCCTGAAGAAGAGAATCTCCTAAAGCCAATCTGTGAGGATTACGAATAAGAATGCGGTTGCTTCATTGTGCCACGTGTGTGGTTTTATTGCTTCCCACCCTAGTACATAGTCTGTCTAAATCAGACTCTAAATCAGTGTTTTGTCAAACTTGTTAAGGTATATGGACTCCAACTCCCAGAATTCCCCAGCCAGGATGAGGAATTCTGGGAGTTGGAATCCACTCAGGTAACTAAGGGATTCTGAGTCCATATATCGTAAAGTTGTCAAGCTTGAGAGACATTGCTGTAAAGGGACAATTGAAAACAAAATGTTAGATACTGGAGCTTAAGCAGTGTGTGGTATAGTAGGAACCAAAAAACCTAGACCCAAAATTTCCCAAATAAATAGAGAAATACTTTTTTTCCCCCCAGTGGTGGCACCCACATTAACTGAACATCTGAACTGGCTGCGCAATGAAAAATGGATTGAGGCCAACTCTAGTCAGAATAATCCAGTTGAAACCCATCAGGTTTAAATAAGAAGGATATTGAGTTCAACACTGTTGCTAAATTACCCAATTGTATTGTTTATAGAAAAATGACAACGGCTATTTTATAGTTAGGCAAGGGAATGTAGAATTGGGTGGTCCGAGATGTTTCCAAGGAGCTCTAATAAACTTTAATTGTTGTTGTGTTCCATTTGGTCATGGAGACAGGAGTTTGGAAGGATGTAGAGTTGGAGCAAGAGATGTCCTCTGTGACCGAATGAAACACAACCCCTAAAAGTTTATTAGGAAAGGAGGGGGAAGGATCTGTGAAGACAAGGAAAGCTCTGCGTTTTGCTCATCGGATTGCTGAAATGCAAGGAACGGAATCTTTTAGAGCTTTTTTCTCCACCTTGACAACTTAAAGATGCGTGGACTTCAACCCGCAGAATTCCCCACCAGCTAGGCTCGCTGGGGAATTCTGGGAGTTGAAGTCCACGCATCTTCAAACTGCTAAGGCTGAGAAACAAAGCTTTAGAGGATTGTAGTATGTGACAAATGCAAGAGAAAAAAAGCTTCCACCAAGAGACACATCTCTTTGAGCATTTTGCATAAAAAAAAAAAAAAGAATGAGTGGATAAGCATTGAGAAGTCTTATTTAGGGAACTGGATATTTTATTTTTGATCCGAGGTGTTTTGGGATTGGGATGCTGCTGGGAAGAAAGATCTGTGATAAATTCAAAAATGTATTATACATTTTTTTAACCAAAACCATTCAGTGGTAAAAGGTGAATAAGTAGGCTGTTGTAGATGTAGGGTGCATTCTATAGTATATATTTATTTTCTCTCTAGCAAGTAATGCATTCTTTTGCAGCTACTACCCTGGTAAAACTGTTAAACCATATTTAGTAGCAAACTACTGCCTGCCTCTTTCCTAAAACCCATTTCAGCTTTCAGATTATCTTTTGCTATTCCTGCTTTCCATTCCTAACAAGATTTATGCACTCAGATGAGAAATTATGCCAAGCAAACATTATTGAACCTTGTAATTAAATATTTTTATATCAGTTCCTTGGCAGATCTGGTTCTTCAGACAATTCTGTTTGTCTTTCCAAGATCTTTAAAGTTCCAGTTTTATACATTTTAAAAAATGAATCCAGGGAAGGGGAGGAGAGGGGGGGGGGGGTTCACTGAAGCCTCTTTTTATAAGAGTCAAAAGCTAAGTTTCATAACAAGAAAATCACAAGTCTAAATCAGAGGGCCTAAAGATTGTATATCATAACTCGAACTGCCAACCAGGCCAAGGAAAACCAGTCTGACTAGTTTTTTGCTTTCTAGCCAGTTGCCCAAAAGGCTGTTTTGTTTTGTTTTGTTTTGTTGCCTGCCTTCAACCTTCCCCCACCCTGCACCAATGCAGAGAATTATCTATCTTTAACACAGTTGTGCACCAAGCTTCACCCCCAGACCTTAGTCTCATCCCCTACTTAAAGCAAGCTATTCTGGGTCTCATCTTAGATCTTAGCAGAGGTGGGTATTCAGCAGGTTCTGACCAGTTCTGGAGAATCGGTAGCAGAAATTTTGAGTAATTTGGGGAACCTGCAAATCCCACCTCTGACTGGCGCTGTCTATTCTCTGCCTCCCATTGAGTCCCAGCTGATTGGCTGGCTCTTCTTTTGTTGCCCTGCACAGGAGAACAGAGCTGGAAAGCAGGTTAGTGGGGTGGGTAGGGAAGGGGGATTTTACAGTACCCTTCCCCTGCCATGCCCACCAAGCCCACCAAACCACACCCACAGAACCATTAGTAAAAAAAATTGAATCCCACCACTGGATCTTAAAACTTGGATCTTGAAAATTTCCACCCTACACCATCGCCCTATGTCTACTGCAGGACATAGGCAATGACTTTGATCTTGTGAATGCATTATGAATTTTGAGAACATGTTGTGGGTGCTTTCACAAAATGACTGCTGAGATGGGCATGGTTGGTTGTAAAATATCTTTGCTAGAAGATGTTTCTGCCACTAAAAGCCCAGCGGGATTTTAAATGACAGTTTGGTTTTAACAGAGGCACACAATCAAGATCAAGTGAGGTACTAATACTACTCTATAAAGCTTTAGTAAGACCTCACCTAGAGTACTGCAACCAGTTTCGATCACCACATTATAAAAAATATGTTGAGACTCTAGAAAAAGTACAGAGAAGAGCAACCAGGATGATTAGGGGACTGGAGGCTAAAACATACAACGAATGGTTGCAGGAACTGGGCTTGGCTAGTCTAGTAAAGAGAAGGACCAGGGGAGACATGATAGCGGTCTTCCAATATTTGAGGGCTGCCACAGAAAGGAAGGGGTCAAGCTATTTTTCAAAGCACCCAAAGGCCAGACAAGGAATAATGGATGGAAACTGAATAAGGAGAGATTTAACCTGGAAATAAGGAGAAACTTTCTGACAGGGAGAACAATCAACCAATGGAACAGTTTGGCCTCAGAAGTTGTGGGAGCGCCATCACTGGAGGCCTTCAAGAAGAGATTGGACTGCCATTTGTCAGGAATGGTGTATATTCTCCTGCTTGGGTGGGGGGGTTAGACTAGATGACCTACAAGGTCCCATCCAGCTCTGATTATCTGTGTGTCTGTGTAACTTTTTCCTGAATAAGAGAATCTACTAAAGCCAATATATGAGGTCAGAAATGTGAGGACTGCTTCATTGCACCACATGTGGCTTTATTGCTTCCCTCCCTAGTATACATTCGGTGTCTCAAACTCTTAAATCAGTGTTTTGTTCAAACCTGTTAAGATATATGGACTTCAGCTCCCAGAATTCCCCAGTCAGGATGGGAAATTCTGAGAGTTCAAGCCCACACATCTTAGAGTTGCCAAGTTTAAGAAACATTGCTGTAAAAGGACAGTGGGAAACAAAATATTAGATATTGGAGCTTAAGCAGTGTGTGGCATTGTGGGAACAAAAAGACTAAAACAAAAATATTCCAAATAATTAGAGAAATGCTCTTTTCTATAGCAGCACCCACATTAGCATCCTTTTGATGCCACCAGATGCATTTCATTTTCCCAGACTTCTTAATGATATTTTAATTGTATTTTTTTTTTTTTGCATTGTTTTAGATGTTGTTTAGAACACCTTGCTCTTGCCTGGTTTTTATTTTGAATTTTTAAATTGTATATTAAATTGTAAATATTCTATTTTAACCGTGTTTTATTGTTGTCACACAGAAATCTTGACAGTTGGCAGTTTTATTTTATTAAAGAATGAATTAAAGTTAACATGGACTAAAACAAAGTGGAGAGCAAAATTTCCCAAACTGAGACCAAGAAATATTTTCAAAACTATTATCCTATATTTTAAATCAACGTGTGTGTGTGTGTGGTGGGATTCAAATTTTTTTACTATTGGTTCTGTGGGCATGGCGTGGCTTGGTGAGCATGGCTTGGAGGGCGTGGCAGGGGAAGGTTACTGCAAAATCCCATTTCCCACCCCACCCCACTAACCAGCTTTCCAGCTCTGTTCTCTTGTGCAGGGCAGCCAAAGAAGACCCAGCCGATTAGCTGGGACTCGGGAGGCAGAGAATAGATGGGGGTGGTGGGGCCAGTCAGTCAGAGTGGGTATTTGCTGGTTCTCCGAACTACTGGTCAAAACCTGCTGAATACTACCTCTGTGTGTGTGTGTGTGTGTTTGTCTGTGAGTCAGACTTTCACAGCCGTTTCAGTTTTAAATTTGGGGCTAGCCTACTGCTGTGCCAGAATGGTTTTTTCTTCATCCTGATTGGTTGGGAGTTTTGGTCTGTGTTTATTGGTCTTGGAGTTTGCTGTGTTCTGCTTGATTGGTGTTTCTAATATCTTCTGTCTGTTTTGTGGCTTTTTTTGTGTGTCTTGAATGGTTGGCCACATTGTGTTCCTGTATTGGAGGCTTTTAGTGCAGCTTGGCTCCGAGTAAATGGATGGCTATCATTTATTAGGAAGCTAGGTTTCATCTGGTTGCCTGGTTGGGGTGTGTTTGAGCTGGAGGTATGGGAGTGGGGATCTGTTTGTGCCCAGGTGTTTGCTTGGCTTGTGATGTGGAGATTTTTTTGTTTGTGAGTGCAGGCTTCCATATAATTGACAGTCTGGTGGAATCATCTCTTCTATTCATGCTTTCAGGTCTGCCACGTACATCGGATAGACCAATAGAAGAATAAGTACCCGCTTGGATGAACACAAAAATGCAGTAAAAACGCTGGAACACACTTCCTCACTAGTCCAACACATGAAAGCCACAGGTCATAGCATCAACTTCAATGGCACCAAAACCCTAGCCATTATAGAAAACCCCAGCCACAGAATGATCAGAGAAGCTATAGAGACCTGAAAGCATGAATAGAAGCGATGACTCCACCAGACTGTCAATTATTTGGAAGCCTGCACTCACAAACAAAAAAATCTTCACACAAGCCAGGCAAACACCTGGGCACAAACAGACCCCACCCCCGATACCTCCAGCTCAAACCCACCCCAACCAGGCAACCAGATGAAACCCAGCTTCCTAATAAATGATAGCCGTCCATTTACTCGGAGCCAAGCCACACAAAAAGCCTCCAATACAGGAACACAATGTTGCCAGCCAATCCCGACAAAAAAAAAAAAAGCCACAAAACAGACAGAAGATATTAGAAACACCAATCAGGCAAAACACAGCAAACTCCAAGACCAATAAACACAGACCAAGACTCCCAACCAATCAGGATGAAGAAAAAACCATTCTGGCACAGCAGTAGGCTAGCCCCAAATTTAAAACTGAAACGGCTATGAAAGTCTGACTCACAGATGGACACAGTACAGAAGCCTGATGATGGCAGATGAGATTCTGCCAAAACATTGCTACAACTTTAAAAGCACAACTATAATGACATGGGAAAATACCTGAACAAAGCTGAATACCATACATATAAATATCTGCAAAAACTTTATATATATATATATATATATACATATATACACACACACACACACACACACACACACACACATACACAGAAAGGTAGGCATTCATACATGCTCAAAACCTGATGTTAATTACCTCGGCACACTGCGGATATTCGTTTTTCTAACACAGCAGATGAGGTGACTAACTTGTACATCAGCATGCATTCCTTAAAGCTATTTCATTGTCTGGAAGTATTCCGCCTAATTGTTTCCTAAAACAATCATTCACAGTAAATAGCAAATTATGCAGTAATGCACTCACATATGTGTGCGCACAGACAGGCACACATACACAAACATTAGTTTTGCATTTAACTGCCCTGACTGAATTGAATGGATTGGATTTAATCTTCATCCTGGCGGGTTTTGAACTCTTGATGGGATGAGGGGGGAGAATTGCATTTGTGCAACCCTTAACAGTATCTGCATTTGTTTTTTTAAAAATTCTGAAACTTTCTAATACTTGTGTTTCACCAAGAGGTTTTCTTTTCCTGACTGAATTCTGTAAAGCCTTTACCAGAATTGAGGAACAGGACGTAATTTCAGGATGTTCTTGTTTGGATTTCATATGTGGCACAATAGAGTGAGGTGATCTTGAAAAGATAAAAAGGGTCATTGACTTGAGTGCTGAAGCAGTTTTTGAAATCAATTTCTGCTCGAATATGAAAGCCTTTTCAATATTTCCTGAAAATAAATACTGGCTTTCTTTAAGCCTTTGCAAGAAGGACACAGCCCAGTAATTATATTATCCAACCTTGTTGGTATCTCATGACCAGAGTTTTCTAACTGATAGGCTGGCCTCCTATCTGCCTTCCCCCAGGGTTTACTCTACTCCTCACCTGATACCTGTGCAAGTGGGAAAGAAATAAAAGGTATGACTGCCAGGCGCTGGTCCCACTGCATGGCATAATGACAGTGTTTACCAACACAGAGAGAATGAGCTTAAAATTTCTGCACCAATATCTCTGCATAAACACAGTTGGAAGGAAGGGACCTTGAAGTCTATGGAGACTGTCAGTCATCCAGGTCATGGTTATCCCAAAGATACTTTTTCAAGAGGCAATTGGGCTTTTTTTCTTTTATGTACACTGAGAGCATTTGCACTGAGATGAATTCCTTGTGTGTCCAATCACACTTGGCCAATAAAGAATTCTGTTCTGTTCCGTTCCGTTCCATTCCATTCCATTCCATTCCATTCCATTCCATTCTATTCTATTCTATTCTATTATTTCTTATTCTATTCTATTCTATTTCTTATTCTATTCTATTTCCTAATCTATTTCCTATTCTATTCTATTCTATTCCATTCCATTCCATTTCTTACTCTGTTCTATTCTATTCTATTCTATTCCATTCCATTCCATTCTGTTTCTTATTCTATTCCATTCCATTCTATTCTATTCTATTATTTCTTATTCTATTCCATTACATTCTATTCTGTATTCTATTCTATTCTCTATTCCATTCCATTCTATTCTATTCCATTCTATTCTATTCTGTTTCTTATTCTATTCCATTACATTATATTCTATTCTCTATTCCATTTTATTCTATTCTATTCCATTCCATTCCATTCTATTTTATTCTATTCTGTTTTTTATTCTATTCTATTCTATTCTGTTTCTTATTCTATTGTATTCTATTCTATTCTGTTCTGTTCTATTCTATTCTATTCTATTCCATTCCATTCCATTCTATTCTATTCTGTTTCTTATTCTATTTCTTATTCTGTTCTATTTCTTATTCTATTCTATTCCATTCCATTCTATTCTGTATTCTATTCTATTCTCTATTCCATTCCATTCCATTCCATTCTATTCTATTCTATTCTATTCCATTCTATTCTATTCTGTTTCTTATTCTATTCCATTACATTCTATTCTATTCTCTATTCCATTTTATTCTATTCCATTCCATTCCATTCCATTCTATTTTATTCTATTCTGTTTCTTATTCTATTCTATTCTATTCTATTCTATTCTATTCTATTCTATTCTATTCTATTCTATTCTATTCTATTCTATTCTATTCTCTATTCCATTCCATTCTATTCTGTTTCTTATTCCATTCCTTTCCGTTCTGTTCCATTCCGTTCTGTTCCATTCCATTCTGTTCCATTCCATTCCATTCTTTCTGGTTTTTCTCTGAAGTCGTTTGACTTCTCCATGAGAAGTGAAAGTCCAACTCCCTTCTGGAGCAGGAGATCTTATACCGGACCAATAGCTGTCCAATTTCTTAAAAACCTCCAGTGTTGGAGCATTCACAACTTCTGGAGGCAGGCTGTTCCACTGTTGTTCTCACTGTTATCAAATTCCTCCTTAGCTCTAGGCTGCTTCTCTCCTTGATTACTTTCCATCCACAATCTTCCTTTATTCCTTCCCTCTGCAAAACCTGAGATTTGCAGATTATGGGTTTTTTTAGAAGCAGAACGATCACTTCCTGACCCAATGTTTTTCAACCTCAGCAAACTTTTAAGACATGTGGACTGATTTTCCCAAATTTTCTCAGCTAGCATGTGGGTAAATTGCCCGGTGGGCACCCAACCCATCATTTTTGTCGGGTCCATGATACTCTCTGAGCCTGGTGATTTTCTTGCAGACTTTTTATTATCCATATGAAACGAGTTTAGGTCTAGCCCTGATGATGTTAAGTGGTTTGCTCAATGGAACATCTGCAAGAAAAACAATCAAGATCAGAAGCAGTGGTGGTATTCTACAGGTTCGTCTGGTTCTGTCAAGCCGGTAGCGCCAATGAACAGCGGAGACCGAACCTGTTCTCTCTGCTGTGCTGCTGTTGGGCCCACCCAGGCTACCATACTCCCCTTTATCCTCTGCTTTTGAAGTACAACTGTTTTGCACGGCACAAAAGAGTGCCACGCGGCAGTTGCTGAAGCGACCGGGAGAGTGCAGGTTTGCAAGAGCTGAGTTGGAATGCCTCTGCGCCTGTGCAAATGCCTCTGTGCCTGCACAAAGTACATCTTTGGCATGCAAAGTGTGTGCACGTGTGCAAAGTGCTCCCACCAAGCCACACCCACCGAACCAGTGTTAAAACTTTTTGAATCCCACCACTGGGTTGGAAGGCATTGGGGACCTCTCATTTTCAACCCTGAGCGATAAGTTTTCTTCTTTATTGCCATTATTTTTTGACTTTGTTAAGAAGGGACACTCTTTGATGCCGATGTGAGAAAAGGCCCTCTAAAAAAAGATGCTAGCTTGGTACTTTGCTTTCCAGCATGCCTCTGGGGAAACCTGAGGAAGTGGTAACACACACACATACACTAGACGGCAGCACTGAATTTATAGCCAACAGCCCTGGAATTCCTTTAATCCTGAGATCTGCGACAGGCTGAGGCTGCCACCTGCGGAGACATGTTTTTATTCGTGGTTTGCGTGATACCACAAGAATAAGCAAGGAAGGCTTTGGTGGAGCTCCTTCCCAGCGGTCCTAATTCAGAAAACCCCAAATATTCTTAAACTCTGATTTCTACAAAAGAAGAATGGCTACAATCCTTTCAGTACTTCGGTTGACTTTACAGATCTGAATATAAGCAAGGATGCTTGTTTGATTGTGGTTTTGCAGGACTCTCAAAACCACAAACAACTGGGGTTTAATGGCTTAGCAAGCTCAAAGCAAATTATGGTTTATTCAGTAAATCATGGTTATTCAAAGGGTGGCTGAACAGGATATTTGAATCCAAGCTGTCCAAGCAAATGTGCAATATAGAGCCTCAGTGGTGCAGTGGTTAGAGTGCTGTACTGCAGGCCACTTCTGCTGACTATCGGCAGTTCAAGTCTCACCAGGCTCAAGGCTGATGTCAGGGCTCCAACATGCACCCCCATTCAAATCGTAAGTCTCTAAGCTCCACTCTCAAGAGTTAAAAAGTTTGATTCATTAGGACTTGACATGTTGGTGTTTCCTGGTTGCAGCTGACTTTGACACATCATTCATTTCCCCCTTGACTCTGGTCTTCCCCCCACCCCCTGGATGTATATTCTCCAATGAGACACATCCATAGCCAAGAGTCATCAATCATGTTCTCCAGTAATCATCTTGTGCGCCAACAGCTTCAGCTGCCAAGGCGATTATCTGAAGCATTTAAGGAATGCACTGCTTTCCCCACTCCTTTCTGCTGGCAACTAAAAAGATTTTATTTTTTTAGTTGACAATTGACTCAGCCTTTTATCCTTGCAAGGTGAATAAAATGAGGACCCAGATTGCTGTGGGCAAGAGACTGACTCTGTAAAAACTGTTTAGAGAGTGCTATAAAGTCTTAAAGTACAGTATCTGAATGCTATTGCTATTGCTATTGTTATTGTACAGAATTAACAGCCTGAAAACTTCCAGGTTTGGAAAAGGAAAGGGAAGTTAAGTACTTTTGATTGTTCAATTTTTAATACAGGTAGTCCTCAACTTGTAACAATTCATTTAATGACCAAAGTTACACAGCACTGAAACAAGTGACTTAAGACAGTTTTTCCACACTTATAACTGTTGCAGCATCCCCGTGGTTATGTCATCATAATTCGGACACTTGACATGTGGCTCATATTTATGATGATTGCAGTATCCTGGGGTCATGTGATCAGCTTTTGTGAGCTTCTGACAAGCGAAGTCAAATGGGGAAGCCAGATTCATTTAATGACCAAGTTATTAACAAATGCAATGATTCACTTAACAACTGTGGCAAGAAAACTCATAAAATGGGGCAAACTCACTTAACACATGTTTCACTTAATAACATAAATTTTGGGCTCAATTGTGGTTGTAACTTGAGGAATACCTGTACTGTTGTTGCTTTTTTGTAACACTGTTACTCGAAATAGTCCTACCATATTTAATTGTTTTCTCCAATTTGAATTTATATTTCCTTCCTTCCTTTCTGTCTCTCTCCCTCCCTCGCCCCCTCTCTTTCTTTTTTCTGCTGGATAAAAAATAAAGAGCTCACTGATCATGGTTCTTAAGGTTTGATAGGCTTGTACTTGTAATGACTTATAAGATTTGCTCTCCCATCTTTGAAGGCCACAGGAAAAGTAAAATAATATCTCACCATATTTTTTATAGGATAGATACTTTTTGTCTGGTGGTACCTATCCAGTGTGGTTAAACATATCTCTTATCTTCCTTGAAACCACACAAACACCGCAACCATATCAAGGGGACAATAACAATAATCAAACAAGAATATCTGCCTACCCCAGGTCCTTGGGGGAAAAAATCTCAATAGGTGAATAAAAAGCCAAATTCAGTCTGAACATCTAGCTGACTGTGTGATGAACCATAATGACAATAACACTCCAGCCTCAGCAATTGTTAATAAGAAGACAAGACAAGCTGGATATTGGAAGTGGCAATACTTGGAAATCACAGAAGAGAAGAGAAAGAACTGGAGAAAATCACAAAATGCAAAGACCAGGAAATAGAAGTTGAACAACCATGGCAAAAGAAAGCAAAAGTAGTAGAAGTAGCAATAGTGGTATAAGTGCAATCAGGAAACGTCTGGAGCACCACTTGAACATTATCGGCATTGACAAAATCCCCATCAGTCAATTGCAAAAGGCAGCTTTACTTGGAACAGCTTACATCCTGCAACGATATACCTTTAACACCCTCAAACATCCATATCTGCCTATTTTAGATGCTTGGAAAGGACTCAGTGGGTACACACAAATGCCAAAACTGATCTGAACATCTGGCTGATTGTGCAATGAACTATTATTTGATCATCACCAGGAAAAGGTTCCTAGCTTCCCTCCAAATTTAAGCTGAAAGAATCAGGATTAAATGTAAATTATGTGTTTGAATGAGTGTTAATATACAAGCGTATGCACACACGCAGATGCACAGAAGTACATACACACATATATGCTTTATGAATAAGATCTCAAATTAGTTTGCCAAATATGAGTCATTTTGCATCTTTGCCATATGTCACTTCAACTCAATAAAGTATTTTTGCTTGGCTAGCAATCATCTCCAAGCATTGCTATTAATGAATACATATTTTGCAACAATAATTAGGCAACAACTAATTTACACAGATTACAAACAGAGGAGAGTCGCTTTGGGAGAAAATAAAATGAAAAGATAAACACACCATAAATATACCAGAATGCTTTGACACAGAATTGCATGAGGATAGAGAACTGGGATGCAGTTTTCAATGCTGGTCTTTGCTTGCATTATCAGTTTCTGACATATTCTAGATGTCATGAGATACTTAGAATTTTAGCCAATTTTTAATCACTGGCAAATGACAGAGTACTATAGCTGTCATACTGGTTGGAAGCTCTGTGAATTATTGTTCCATCACAAAACTAATCCCGCTTTGTTTGGGTATTTTCCCACATCATTATAGTTGTGCTTTTAAAGTTGTAGCAATGTTTCGGCAGAATCTCATCTGCCATCATCAGGCTTCTGTATTGTGTTCGTCTGTGAGTCAGACTTTCACAGCCGTTTCAGTTTTAAATTTGGGGCTAGCCTACTGCTGTGCCAGAATGGTTTTTTTCCTTCATCCTGATTGGTTGGGAGTCTTGGTCTGTGTTTATTGGTCTTGGAGTTTGCTGTGTTCTGCTTGATTGGTGTTTCTAATATCTTCTGTCTGTTTTGTGGCTTTTTTTTTTTGTCTTGATTGGCTGGCAACATTGTGTTTCCTGTATTGGAAACTTTTTGTGCGGCTTGACTCCGAGTAAATGGATGGATATATCCCCTTATACCAACAATAATGACACTTGAGATGTGAAGAGCAGTTAGGAGAATTATACATCCTGAGAAAGGAAAAAAACCACTTCCAAACTGACTTCTAACGCATTTCCCCATCAATGACTTTGTTCCTTTCCGAAATAGAAGCCAAAAAGAAGACTTCTATAACTTTTTCTCTAGTTTTTTTCCACAGTTATTCTTCCCCCATTTCTTTTATTTATAGATAATTATTTGTACCTAATCAGGTTTGCAGGATTTGATTGGCTTTCATCATATTTGATTCATCACTTGATATATCCTTTATATCTGGATTCCATTTGGTAGGATTTACAGGAAAAATAACAGCAAGCAAAATAGAAGTCATAATTGATCAAATGGAAGGACTGACACAAAAGAATGGAAGGACAGATGCAAAAAGAGTGGAGAAATTACAGCAGTTTAATAGATATGCAATCAAAAGGCATTTGGGAAAGCTTTATTGGAGTGGTAGATGTCATATTAATTTATAAGGTCAGTCAACAGTAGTTAGCTTCCCTCTTTGATTTTGATTGTGGGAAACTGGCTGCAGGGAAGTTGCAAATGGTAATCATGTAACCCCGGATGTCACTGTAACCTTTGTAAAAACATGCCAGTTGCTAAGTACCCAAATATTGATCAAATGACCAGTAGGGATTCTATGATGGCTGTGAATGTGAGGAACAGTTGTAAGTTTCTTTTCCCAGTGCTGTTGTAACTTTCAATAGTTACTAAATGAGTGGTTATAAGTCAAGGATTACCTTCATTTCATTGAATTTCATTAGGTATCTTTCTGCCTCTGTGGTTTCAATGGTTATTCTCATCCTTCCAACTGAAAATAAAAAAAAAAAAAACAGAATGTTTGGTGTCTTCACTTGGGAGGCTTAAAATCCATGGAAAGATAGCCATAGCAACAGCACTTAGACTTACATACTGCTTCACAGTGTTTTACAGCCCTCTGTAAGCGGTTTATAGAGTCAGCACAGAGTCCCCAAAAATCTGGCCCCTCATTTTACTGACTTCAAAAGAATGGGATGCTGAGTCGACCTTAAGCTGCTCAGAATTGAACGCCAGGCTATGGACAGAGTTTGCCTGCAATTCTGCATTCTAACCATTGAACCACCACAGCTCAGATGACAGAAAAATCAGATATTTATATACTCTCATGGGCCAATTTGTCATTAAACAAATGGGATGAAACTCTACTACTCCTTGTGAATTCTGATAACTTTTTTCTTCTTTTTTGGAATAAAAATTAAAAATAAATTCCTTTCCTCATTTTGAATCTTAAAAAAGCTAAATAGGAAGAAAATTGACTTGTTTGAGCTAGGGTGCTAGAGGAGGCTCCTGTGTATTCCTCGGACAGCAAAGGCAACTAACAAGCAAGTACTGGAGCGCACAACACCAGATATGTCATTGGAAGGCAAAATCACAAAACTGCGTCTCACTAACATTGGCCTTGTCATGCGGGGAAATTCACTGGATAAAACAATTATGTTTGGAAGAGTTAGTGGTAAAAGGAAACCAGGTTGTCAAAAAGCCCGGTGGCTGCACACCATCAAAGCTGACACCACCCAGAGCATAGGAAGGCTCAAAAGAAGCAATGCAAGATTTGAAGATGAGAAGAGACCTGTCCTATAGAGTCGCCAAGAGTCGGACATGACTGAATTGATAACATCATCATCATCATATGAGCCATGGTGGCGCAGTGGTTAGAGTGCAGTACTGTAGACTACTTCTGCTGACTGCTGGGTGACTGCAATTTGGCAGTTCAAATCCTACCAGGCTCAAGGTTGATTCGGTCTTCCATCCTTCCAAGGTGGGTAAAATGAGGACCCAGATTTTGGGGGGCAATAGGCTGACTCTGTAAACCATTTAGAGAGGGATGTAACGCACTGTAAAGCGGTATATGAGTCTAAATGCTATGGCTATTTCTATCATCACCATCACATCATCACCATCATCATCTTGAATGAATGTGGTAGGAAAACAAACCGAAGGGGATGTTTCTGCATGGCACTTATTTAAACCATCCATGAAGGTTAATTATTATAAATGTCCCTCATCAGAAAAACATGCCTTTTTGTTCCTTGCTGAGGCATTCCAAAGTATGGTTCTCCATGACACAGCTTCACTCTCAGGAAGTTTATTTAGTAATATTTCTTGGCCAGTTTATATTTAGGGTAATAAAATTCCTCTACTGGCGCTCACCACTTTTCAAAATTCTGCCTGCACTGAATTGATCATGTGCCATCAACTCAATAGCAACCACAAAGGTAGACTTTTTCCAGGAGGATCTGGCCGTTCAGCTCTTCTAATGAGGTCCATGCCACAACTGGAACCAAATCCAGCCACCTTGCTTCCATCGTCTTTTTCTTTTTGCCTTTCCACAAAATTATACTGGCTGGTGTGTTTTCATTTTACTTTTTCTCTTCCTTATTCAGATCTGCTAGAGGATTGCTTACAACTATCCTCCCTCCACAGAAACATCTCCATCTTTAAGGCTCCGTGAGAGATAATGCACCTCATTAAGACGAGCCAAAGGAAATCTTTCTCCCATTTCTATGACAGATAACTTCATGCTGTCTTTACAGGCCAATCGTCCTCATCCTCCCTCAGGCTCACAAAGAAATTTTTTACCTCAGACAAATGTACTACTGTCACTTCAGGGAACCTTCTGGGCCCATAACGTGTCAGAGAATTGTGCAATGGGTGTCCAAAAGGAGTCAGATATGCTGCAATGAACTTGTAGTTTTATATAAATAAGTATATTTCACATCTATATGTGCTGCGAACAAGATAGTCAGGCAAAAAGGAGCATCATGAGGTAAATTGCAGAGCCATCAGAAGAAAAAAGGTGCGGAAAAGGGACACTCTTACTTCACAGCCACAGCAACCAATCACAGCGCAGATTGCCTCACGCAGGAGCCAGCCCTCTCCTATCAATCAATCACAACTATGTGTTCTGGCTCACTACAAAATCTCATTGCTCCAGCTATTAAATTTCAATATCTTAATATAGATTTTCTCCAGGAGGATCTGATCCTTCAGCTCTTCCTATGATGCCCATGTTGCCACTGGAACTGAGTCCATCTACTTTGCTGCCGGTGGTCTTTTTCTTCTCTTTCCTTCCATCTTTCCCAGGATTACAGTCCTTTACAAAGAGCTAGGTCTTCGCAAAGAGGTGGGATTCAAAAATCCCAGCAACCAGTTCTCTGCCTGGTTGCTGGGTGGGCGTGGCCATGGTGGGCGGGGCCTACCGGAACTTCTAGGAAAGACATTTTTTGCCTTCCTCAGAGTCTGGAGGCTTCCCCCAGGCCTCTGGGAGGGGTAAACCAGCCTCCCCCGTGCTCCGGAGGGCTTCCAGAAGCCAGAAACAGGGCCGTTTCTGGATTTCCGGAGCTTCCAGTTCAGCCTGTGTTTTTCCCTCCCAGAGCCTCCGTGCAGACTCTGCACTTACCTGCATCCAAAACAGGCCACGTGGAGACTCGAGTGGGCAGGGCCAGCTGGTCGGTTCAACTACCGGTTTGGTGAACCAGATGTAAATTTAACATCTGGTTCGCAAGAACCGGGCTAAACCAGCTGACTCCCACCTCTGCCTTTGTCCAAAATAGGATACTTTGATAATTTGAGCTTGATCATTTCCACACGATGAGAAATTGAAACAGTAGGCCCACCTTTTGTTAACACCATTAGTTTAAATTGTATGAATTGCAGGACTGTAGTGGCTAAATTTCTCTCTGATATAGCTTTCATAATTCCAAGGATAACACAACACCTACTCTTCAGCCACTTGTGAAAAGACTCTTTATTTGAAGAGTCATAGCTGTAAAACCACTGGGTGACAACTTAATGAAAAATTGAATGCTGCGTTTAATTTTCCTTTTTAAGATTTGGATGGGAAAGATCAAAGAGGCTCTAATGTTTGCAAATGATCTATGCAATCAGAGAAATTGCACAGATCAGAGAAGGCATGCACTTTGTATTTAAGTGGATGCATGCACCTAAATATCAATGCTTAAACCTGGATAATGGATATAAAGCATCTACATTATATAGTATGACGCTAATCCATCATCCATTGGAATCTATTTTTGCTTTTGCAATGCAATCTATTATCAATGTAATCCCACTGGAGGATTTAACACACACACACACACACACACACACACACACACATCTGGATATTGTGCAGGGCATACCTTGATTTGAAAGTGTTGCTCTTAAGCAAAATAAAGTAAGATCTCAGTTGAGCCTAATGATTTCAGAAGTTCCATTGAACAAAGTACAAAATGGATCTAGGACAATCGGTCCTACGCTGCCTGGCCACACCCACTTCACTGCCGGCCCCAGCTGTAGTTGACCCATCACAGGCATTTCTCCGTGACTGGCCTTCTGTGGCTCTCTCTTAAGAAGTGCTGCCAGTTTTTGCGCACTCCCCCCACACCCAAATTCCCTTTCCCCTTCCCTTTCAGAAACATGTCGCACAGAAGATGGGTGGAGAGAGGGGCCATGCAGGATGCAACGAGCAGTGATGGTGGCAGAAACTGTGGGGTGGAGCTCAACACCCTCCCTTTTGGGGGGGTGGAAGGGCGCTAAGCCACTCCCGGGAAAGCATGCCTGTTGGAAAGGAGCAACTTGGTTGCCCCACATGGCTATTTGTCCGGCATAGCCAATTGGTTGTAGACAAGTGTTCCTCTGCAAATTGCCTAGGACAAGGGGCTGGGGGACCAGTGGCAGGCAAACAATGGTGGTGGGGAAATGCTGGCATAGGGTCAGCTACAGATAAATGCTCACAATGGGTTGGCTGTGGTGGGCCCCCCATGATGAAGTGGGCACAGCCATGTGGTTAGTTGTCCTATTCCACTACAAAAATAACCCCATTGGACCTTTCAAATATACCAACCACAGAGATTCTAGAATTTCCAGTTTTCCTGCTCAGATTGGAGTGTGTGGATTGGTGATCCATGAGATGTAGAATCCCTTCCATCTTGTTTCCCTGGTCAACATTTGAGAGAGAAAGAGAGACAGTTTGGTCTAGTGGTTAAGGCACAAGGCTAGAAATCGACGATTGTGAATTCTAGTCTTATCTTAGGCATGAAAGCTGGTTGAGCCAGTCACCAGGAGACTGGGAGTTCTAGTGCCAACTTAGACATGAAAGCCAGCTGGGTGGCTTTGAGCCAATCACTAGGATATGGTGAGTTCTAGACGGCTGAATGACTATGGGCCAAACATCAGGTAACTGGGAGTTGTAGTTTCATCTTAGGCATGAAAACAGGCTGGGTGACTTTGGGCCAATCACTAGGGGAGTTCTAGTCTACTTTAGGTATAGAAGTTGGCTAGGTAACTTTAGATCAATCACTAATTCTCAGCCTAGCCCACCTAATAGTTTTGCTGTTGGGGGGGATACAGGAAGGGGAAGGATTATTAAGCATGTTCACTGACTTAAATTATTTCTTTCTGCTATACACACACACCATGTGTGTTTGTGTGTTATGTATGTATGTACTTTCTTTTAAGAACAGGCAACATAATTTCATTTTTAAAGTGGGGCAGAGTAAAAAAAATGATAATAAAAGTTACCTTATCTTAATAGGATTCATAGCCAGCATTTAGAGTTCTAATTTTGTTCTTAGCCTTTCCATGATTTTTGCATGGAAGAATAGCAAATATGGAAAGAAGGACTAAATATAATTAAACTACCTGGTAACTTCTGGGGGAAAGAGTAATTGAAGGAATGAGCAAACAGAGTGTACATTTACTTTATCAGTATAATAATATCAAGCTAAACTGGACAATTTGGAGTGAAAAACAAGAAAATGAATGACTACTCACTATGCATTGCATTTATTTTATTTTATTTGGTTTGTCAATTGCTTACAAGATAATAGGTATAAGTAAAAACATAGTTATCAATACCTGGATACATATAAGAAAAATAAAAGAAACAATAGCACAGGTTGGTCGGCACGTTGGTGCACTTATGCACGCCCCCTACATCCCCATAATGATATTGATAGATTATACCTGCCCTGCAGATCTGGAGGCAAAGGTTTACTTCAGGTCAAACAACCTGTCAAAGTAGAAATGCATGCATTGACTAACAACGTAAAGTCAGCCAAGAACAAACACTGATGCAAGTTAAAAATCAGATCTTATTAAATGTACAGAAAACAAAAAATGAGTATCAAAAATAATACAATAAAAGCAGGAGCAGAATGCTTGCCAAAAAAAAAAGCATCACACAGTCTATTTCTTCAAAAGATTGAGGGGAAATTGGATAAAGGTAAAATGTGGTAATGGCTTATAACTGGAACCCTATGAAAGAGACCGAAGGTTTGATTTTGGCTATGTAAGGGCAAACTATTCTAACATAATCTATTTTATTTAATTTTGTTTGGTTTGTCAACTGCTTACAAGATAATTGGTATAAGTAAAAACATAGTTATGAATACATGGATACATATAAGAGAAATAAAAGAAACAATAGGATAGGGACGGTAGGCACGTTGGTGCACTTATGCACGCCCCCTACAGACTTCTTAGGAAAAGGGTGAGGTCAATAGTAGACAGTCTAAGGTTAAAGTTTTTGGGGTTTGGGGAAGAAACCACAGAGTCAGGTAGAGTATTCCAGACATTGACCACTCAGTTGCTGAAGTGGTATTTACTGCAATCAAGTTTGGTGCGATTAACCTTGAGTTTGTATCTATTGTTTGCTCTTGTGTTGTTATGGTTGAAGCTGAAGTATTCATTGACAGGTAGGACATTGCAAGGTATGATTTTATATACCATACTTAGATTGGATCGAAGGCGGTATAGTTCTAGCTTTTCTAGGTCTAGAATTTCAAGTCTGGTGGCATAAGGTATTCTGCAACGAGTAGAGGAGTGGAGAACTCTTCTTGTGAAATATTTCTGGACTTTCTCAACTGTGTTAATATCAGATATGTAATGTGGGTTCCAGACTGATGAGCTGTATTCAAGTATTGGTCTAGCAAATGTTTTGTACGCTCTAGTTATTAGTGTAATATTACCAGAGAAAAAGCTACGTAAGATTAGGTTTCATGCCTTTTTGGCTATGTAGTTACAAATCAAGGGGAGAATTGAAAAAAATCTTCAAATGACTCAAAACGCAGATTGTGCAAAGAAGCAGAATCAAAGAAATAGATCAAGAGTCCTGAAGTCCTTGGCCGCGGTCTATCACTGGTCCACAGCGCATCAGAAACTAGTCTGCACAAATGAGCAAAGCCCCATCTGCACATATGTGGGATGCAAGCAGCACATGAAATCATGGTCCTCCAGTCCATGGAAAAGCTCTGGCAGACAAAATATTGGGGGAGTGGGGGGAACTGCAGTAGATTATATACTCAACCCTTGCAAGATGATTACGCAAGCTGACTATAAATAATGATATAACACATTCCCCAAATGATTCACTGGAATATCTGTAAAAATTATCACGGAAATGACAGGTTAAAATATTGTGGGGTTTTCTGAATGCAGACTGATAAAGTTTTGGCTCATAACATGCCAGAAGAAGAAAATGTGGATAACTGATTTGGCAATACCAGAGACGATCAAATAGAAATGGAGATCACAAAATATCAAGATCTGAAAATGGAAATGGAAATTGGCGTAAATCAGCCATGGTGGTCCTAGTGGTTATTGGCATGCTAAAAATACCAAAAAAGAAGAAGAAGAAGAAGAAGCTTGGATGGCAGATAGAAAATCTGCGCACTGACAACATTTCCATCTGTCAGTTGTTAAAGGCCACTCTGTTTGAATCTGCACATATACTACTACACTGATACATTATGATGTCCTAGGTTCTTGGGAAAACCCAGCGCTTATAAAGGCCAACACCAGCTAAAGAACTGGAAGCTGTGACTTCACATTGTTGTGAGCCAATAATAATAATAATTGACAGACTCTATTTACCAAAGAGTTGGCAAGGAATTTTGCAAGTACATCTTACAGTCAAGGGGGAGGAAAGGGATATTGGGAGAATAGCTACAGGACAGTGAAGGAACGCACTGAAGTTATGACACTAGGAAGGTTTACTAAATACCAAAGAGACCAAATGGGTTATAAGAAAGACCAGATATAGAAAAAGAGAAAAGAAAAATGACAAAGCAAAGTATTACATAGCCAGTATAGGTAACCCATAATTCATTTAGTGACCATTCAAAGTTACAATGGAACTGAAAAAAGTGACTTATGACCATTTTTCATGCTTACAGCAGCATCCACATGGTCATGTGAACAAAATTCAGGAACTTGGCAACTGACTCGTATTTAGGACAATTGCAGAGTTCCGGTATTCATGTGCCCATCTTTTGTGACCTTCTGATATGCAAAATCAATGGGGAAGCCAGGTTCGCTTAACAGATGCATTACTAAGTTAAATGACTGCCGTGATTGATTTAACCACTCTGGTAAGAAGCATCGTAAAATGGGGCAAAACTCACTTCACAAATGTCTCAACATAAATTGTGGTCATAAGTCGAGAACGATCTGTACCACCCTGGGAAGGTGTACTAAACATCAAAAGATGAAACAGCCCTATAAGGAAAACCAAATGAAAAAGAAAAGAGAGAAATGGCAAGGCAAAGTACTACATGCCCAGTGCTGCTAGTCCTCAATTTATAATCGTTCGTTTAGTAACCGTTCAAAGTTACAACAAAAAAATGACTTCTGACTGTTTTCACACTTACAACAGTTGTCACGCTTACAACACAGTTGCAGTATGTTGTTAAGAATGGTCATGTGGTCACCATTTAGATGCTTGGCAACCGGCATGTATTTATGATTCTTGCGTTTTCCCAGGGTCATGCAATCCCTTGTGTGGCCTTTTGACCCAGTGGTAGGATTCAAAATTTTTTATTACTGGTTCTGTGGGCATGGCTTGGTGGGCATGGCAGGGGAAGATTACTGCAAAATCCCCATTCCCTCCCCACCCCACTAACCTGCTTTCCAGCTCCGTTCTCCTGTGCAGGGCAACCAAAGAAGACCCAGCCGATCAGCCGAGACTCGATGGGAGGCAGAGAAGAGATGGGGCGGGGCCAGTCAGAGGTGGGATTTGCTGGTTCTCCAAACTACTCAAAATTTCTGCTACCAGTTCTGCAGAACTGGTCAGAACCTGCTGAATACCACCTCTGTTTTGACATGTAAAATCAACATGGAAGCCAAACTCACTGAACAACCAACAACTTCAGTTGTTCATTTACTTAACAGCTTGGCAAGAAAGGTCATAAAATGGGGCAAAACTCACTTAACAACTGTCCTGCTTAGCAACATAAATTTTGGGCTCAATTGTAGTCATAAACCAAGGACTACCTGTACGTTAAAAAAAGCAGTTACAACAGTGGAGTTAGTTCATTGTTCTAGTTCTGGCTAAACAAGACCAAGGCTTATGACAGACTTGGGCCTTGTATGCACTTTGGGCCACATCTGGATCTTTGGCTGCCTCTGTCCAACCCATGCAAGTTCAGTTGGAAATTAGAAATGAAATGAAATTAGAAATGAAAGTGCATTGCAGGGGGCAGGTGGAGAAACTGAGTGCACTCCTTCAGTTAGCTGGCGGGTGTGTGAGGGTGAGGAGGCAGCAGGGGTGGGATTCAAACGGGTGGGATTCAAATTTTTTAACAACTGGTTCTGTGGGTGTGGCTGAGTTGGTGGGTGTGGCTTGGTGGTCATGTTATTGGCTGGGTGTGGCCAACTTAAAATCACTCACATTGAGGCATGCATCTCCTCGCCTGGAGTCTCATGACTGTGTGGATGCTGCAACAGCTGTAAGTGTGGAAAATGGTCATAAGTCACTTTTTTCAGTGCCATTGTAGCTTTGAATGGTCCCTCCACACAAGCAAAGTACCAACAAAGGAGCGGGGAAAAACTCCAGAGACGTTCCTGAGACAGAAAGTTTAGTCCTGCCAAGAATGTAATAAGGGTTAATGGAGAGGCAGTTTCTGTAAGCAACACCAGAATGTTTCCTTCCTGCCTTCCTTACAGGATTAGGCCAGTAATTTCTTCTAACAACCGGTTCTCTGAACTGCTCAGAATGTTAATGACCGGTTCTAGCAAATAGGTGCGAACTGGTAGAATCCCACCCCTGGTTTCAAATTATTTTTACTACCGGTTCTGTGGGTGTGGCTTGATGGATGTGGCAGGATACTGCAAAATCCCCATTCCCTCCCCACCCCACTAACCTGCTTTCCAGCTCCATTCTCCTATGCGGGGCAACAAAAGAATCAGCTAGGACTTGGGAGGAGACAGAAAATAGATGGGGTCAGTCAGGTGATATTTGCCAGTTCTCCGAACTACTCAAAATTTCTGCTACTGGTTCTCCAGAACTGGTCAGAACCTGCTGAATGCCACCTTTGGGAGGCAGGTGCTGCACCTGTGCAGTATCTGCCCTTCACTTGGAGCAACCTGAGGAATTGAGCTGATGGAGTTTGAGGGCATCAATTCAGGTTACATTGGTTTGGCCCTTCACAATAGTCCAAGTTCCTCATGTAGGCCCTTGGGAAAATTAATTGCTCATCCATGTCTTAAGAACAAATGCATGTGAAGCCAGAATTGAGAAGACAGGCTCAGATAGCAAATGCTGCATCTGCAAAGAAGCTGAAGAAACGGTGGATCGTTTGGTTTGCTGCTGCAAGATTGCGCAGATTGACTACAAGCAACGGCATGACAAAGTAGCAACAATGGTGCATTGGAATATCCACTGAAAATACCACTTCCCTGCAAGCAAGAATTGGTGGGATCCCAAAATAGATAAAGTATTAGAAAATGAAGACACTGAAGTCCTCTGGACTTTCAAAACCAAACAGGCAAGCATCCGCAACATAACATCTCAGATTTAAAAGAAAGACAAAAAGAGGCTGTTTGGTGGATATTACAATAATTGGAGACAGCAGAAGAGAAAGAATTGGAGAAAATCACAAAATAGAAGATGTGCAAATAAAATAGAATGATTATGATAAAAGAATGCAAAGATAGTACCAATAAAAATAGGTGCAATCCAGGGGTGGGATTCAGAAGGTTCTGACCAGTCCTGGAGACCTGGTAGCAGAAATTTTGAGTAGTTTGGAGAACCGGCAAATACCCCCTCTGACTGGTCCTGCCTCCATCTCTTCTCTGCCTCCCATCGAGTCCTGGCTGATTGGCTGGGTCTCCTTTGCTTGCCCTGCACAGGAGAACAGAGCTGGAAAGCAGGTTAGTGGGGTGGGGAGGGAATGGGGATTTTTGCAGTATCCTTCCCCTGCCATGCCCACCAAGCCACGCCCATGGAACCAGTAGTAAAAAAAAATATGAATCCCACCACTGGTGCAATCCTAAAACATTTTGAAGACTGCTTGAATACCCATGGGCATTGGCAGAATCACTATCAGTCAATTGCAAAAGGCAGCTTTACATGGAACAACTTACATCCTGTGGCAATGCCGTTAATAACATCAAGGAACAACATCTGTCTGTCCCATGTCTTACGAAGGACTCAGCAGGTGGACAAAAATGCTAAAGCCAGTCTAAAAATCTGTCTGAATTGTGTGACCAACCACAATTCATTAAACTTGTATGAAGCTCTATTCTTAATGACTTTGGGTGGCTCACAACAATCAAATAAATTACAATAACATCACTGCTTTTATTATACACACTGGACTGCAACAGTATACATAATGGCAATTTTATTTCTGATGGCAAAGTAATTCACATTTTGTGAAGATTGCCTTCATTCTTGCAATGGAAGCTGGATAGTCATGGTCAGTAATACTTTAATTTAGATTTCTGGCCTTAGCAAGGGGTTAGGTTGGATGGTCTCCTGAAATGCCATGTTTCGCACACAGCACAAATTTTGCAGTTTATTTTGTGTTGTCCCACTGTGTTTAGCAAGCTATGGTTTATCCTCTAGTACTATGTTTCTCAGCCTTGGCAATTTGACGATGTATGGATTTAAAACTCTTAAATACTGACTAGGGAATTGTGGGAATTGAAGCATCTGCACGTTGCTAAGATTAAGTAACTCTGCATTAGTATGTTTTGTGAACTCGGGCAATTGTGCCTTACTGGTCACATATTGGTTAAAGAAGCTGAGACATGAAGGACTGGTAAACTCAGCTACCATTATCTTAACTTACCTCTTTAGAAAAATGCATATGAAGTCTGCATCTAAGCAATGTGAATAGAGAGTGTGTTTGCCAGCCAAAATATCAAAGGATCCGATTTTTCATTTGTAGGATTCATTCTAAGCTTACAAAGCCCCCAATTGGTCTCTGACATCTACATTTAGAACAGGAAGCATATAACCTGAGGAACGAGTTCAAATCATATGGCAAGATAATGTCTGAGTGGCATAAGGCAGCAATTCAGGGTTAGCAGTTGCTATGATCAACTGCAGGCCATAGAATTTTCTATGCTGTGTGGATAGGATGTTTCTTTTATAGTCCCCAATTCTATACATGCTTCACAACAATGCTTTGTTGTGTTGATTCACAAGGATTGTAGGCAGCAACAAAGGGACAGGGCTGGCAAACAATTAAGGCAACATCACCCAGATAAGTGTTGAAACAGAATATGACATCTATATTAAAGAAAACATTGCTAATATTCAGTCTAAATAAATCTGGATATAAGCATACTACCTGCATTGTTTTCAAGGTAAAGTTCAAATGGTAATCATTATGAAAATAACTGGTACTAACTCTTTTTCACTTGTTCTTTTGTTTTTTTTAAAAAAAAAATCTTCCTACTTTAATGGAACTGTCCATATATACAGGTAGTCCTCGCTTTCTGCCTGCCTCATTCAGCGATTGTTTTAAGTTAGGACAGCGTAGCAATAGCATTTGTGTTTTACAGCCCTCTCTAAGCAGTTTATAGAGTCAGCATATTACTCCCAATATTGATTTGTTGTTGTTTTTTCTCTCCCCACCCTTCCAGAGTGGAGAGATTGGAAAAGAAGGGATTACAAGAGAGTAAACTGGCACCAATGGGGAATATATATTGAAATGCACTTGGGCCATCAATCACAAGCACATTCACACAAACAGCCCAGGCAATTTTCCATTGTGTGCCTGTTTGCTCTCTTGTAATCCCTTCCTCTCCAAATTAACCTCCTCCTCCTCCTCTTTTATCATCTCGGTTGTCAGAGGAGATATGAAATTCTGGTTCTTAATTAACAAATGCAAATATTAATTTTCCTCTTGCCAATTATCCCATTGCAAAAGGGGGAGTGGTCACCTGGAAATGGGGATAAAATAAGGCCAGTTGCATTCAAGTGATTTCCTTCTTAGGGACTGCTTTGCTTAACAATGGAGTTGCTAGTTCCCATCATTAAACCTAGTCATTAAGCAAGGACTACCTGCACAGCCAAAGCACTTCTGTTACTTTCATTAAAATTATCCAAAAAGTAGTAAAATCAGGGGCAACACTCTTAACAACCACTTTGCTTAGGAATGGAAATTCTGGTTCCAATTGTGGTCATTAGTTACCTGTAATGCTTACAAAGGACACTTCCACGACTCTATGGTTTTTATATTCCACCGTCTTGAGAAACCATATTAAAATTGGACTCTAATTCTCTTGGCATCTGATGACTGAGGAACTGACAAAGAACAACTATAACTGCTTCATTGATGCTAAAGTTGCTTTCATCCACACTTTGCAAAAACAGAAACAAAAAAACAAAAAAGGAAGATAGCAAAGAAATATATACACTCTAGTCCTCTATTTTAAAGGCAAGGGGAAACGGATGGAATCTTGTCCATTTCATGTCTATGAACCTTCTAAGTCAGCATTCTTCTTGTAGCAAGGTTTCTCAATCTTGTTTCTCAATTTTAAGAACCGTGTAATCAACTCCCGGAATTCCCCAGCCAGTCTGCTAATGGGAATTCTGGGAGTTGATGTCTGCATCTCTTAAAATTGCCACAGTTGAGAAATGGTCTTATGTGATTGCTAGAGTGGCTGGGGAATTCTGGGAATTGATGTTCACAACAATGGTGGGATTCAAAAGTTTTTACTACTGGTTCTATGGGCATGGCTTGGTGGGCTTGGTGTGACTTGATGGGCATGGCTTGGTGGGCGTGGCTGGGGGAGGTTACTGTAAAATCCCCATTAACCCCACCCCATTAACCTGCTTTCCAGCTCCATTCTCCTGTGTAGGGCAACCAAAGAAGACCCAACTGGGACTCGGGAGGCGGAGAATGGATGCAGGCAGGGCCAATCAGTCAGAGGGATTATTTGCCGGTTCCCCAAACTACTCAAAATTTCAGCTACTAGTTCTTCAGAACTGGTCAGAACCTGCTGAATACCCATCTCTGGTTCACAAGCCTTAAAGTAGTCAAGTTTGGAGACCCCGGTTTAAACTGAAGGACTGGACAAAGTCCTGGATCCAATGTAGAAATGGATTGCTTCTTCCAAGCTCTGCAAAACTGTGGCTCCTTTTGCACTGCAGCCGAATCAGGAATAAATCAATTGAGTTGCCCCAATGAAACAACCACACGAGATCATCACAGGGGCATGGAGCTAACAGGGGAGCTGCACACATCCCCTTGGATGGAAGTGCCCAAAGACAGGTGAAATATTACACCATTTTGCCTCCCCTTCCGTTCCTTTTCATGACTTATGTGCTAGAAAAGATGGTATTGATGCTCGGCTGCTCTCTTCTGTCAGTTCCAATCAATTGAACTGCGCTTAGTCCTTCTGCAAAACCCATCATGCTTGCAGTTCATAAAGTGGTAAAGCCAGCCTGGGCTTTTTATGGCTCATGGGCCACATCCGGCCCTTTGGCCGCCCCTGTCTGGCTCACATGGGGTCAACTGGAAATTAGAAATTAAATGTAAATAAATGTACACCATGCACGCAATGCATCCTCTAGCCAGCATAAGCCACTCTTATTTTGAGGGTTACTACTATTTTTTTTCAATGTACTTCTCTCTCTCTCTCTCTCTCTCTCTCTCTCTCTCTCTCTCTGTGTGTGTGTGTGTGTGTGTGTGTGTGCTTGCCTATACATTTTCACAGCCTATTATATGAGAGAGAGAGTGGGAGAGAGGGAGGGAGAAAGAGGCAGGCGGACAGACATGAAAACATCTCTAGACAGGATAATCTCTCCAAAATTAATTCTAGGAGTTGAACTTCAGATTGCTGAGATTGAGAAAAATGGATACAGGTAATCCTTATGACCACAATTCAGCCCAAAATTTATGTTGCTAAGTGAGAAATTTGTTCAGTGAATTTTGCCCCATTTTACGACTTTTCCTGCTGCATTTGCTAAGTGAATCACTGCCGTTGTTTAATTTAGTAACACCGTTGTTAAGTGAATCTGGCTTCCCCATTGACTTTGCTTGACAGAAGGTCGCAAAGGGAGATCACATGACCCCCCCAGGGACATTGCCACGGTCACAAATATGAACCAGTTGTCAAGAATCCGAATCTAAGTCACGTGACCATGGTGACCCTACAACGGTCATAAGTATAAAAAATGATCATAAGCCACCTTTTTCAGTGTCACTGTAACTCTGAATTGTCTCTAAATAAACAGCTGTAAGTTGAAGACTACCTGCATAGCTTATTTTTCTTGGTAATTCTCTCATTGCCAAGATTTCATTGTGCATATTTTAAGACATATGAAGCTGTTCATATATTTGATAGGACACACCAAAGAAAATGGAATAAAAGGATGGTTCAGTAGGTATGGAAAAAAAGCTGTTCCTGGAATATTTGTGAGATAAGATAATTGTGAATAATAATATTGGAATCTCTGCATTTGCTCTAAGTAATGTTATTATCCTGGACTTCTTAGCTGCAGTAAACCTATCCTTTGAAAGATTACAAGCATGTTCTATGCCATGACATTTTTGCTAAAAAGTGCAGCCAGTTTATTGGGCTAGAGTGAAAAAACAATCAATGAATTTCGTTATAACTATGGATGTTTGAACGGTTCTGTAATTAAGATTTGATTAATCTCCAAAACTCAGTTTAACTTAGATTAAACCTGCATCGATTGTATTTCTTCACAATTACAGGCTAGGTGCAGCCAACTTCCCAGGTCATTACAGAGCTGATAATCAGCTGAGAATGAGAAGGAGGAAATAGATTAAAAGGGAATGCAACTTTGCTTTTTAGAATATGCATCCTCAGAGCAGAGCAACTCAGAACAAAGAGAAAAAGCCTAAAAACAGATTGCAGCACACTTTTTGCAATTGAACAAATAGTACATATGGGGGAGTCCTTTACTTACAACCTCTTGATTTAATGACCTTTGGAAGCCATAATGGACCCCGAAAAAGAGACTTATGATCCAGTTCCAAGGTTCTGGATCTACCCCCAAATCCTTATTGTCACATTATCGTATCATGAGTGCTTGGCAACTGACACACATTTACACTGTTTGCAGTGCCCTGTGATACATGACAGCAATTTATGATGTATTCGCTGGAAATTGGCTTTTACCTCTGGTTTCTGGCAAAAAAATGCCTCATAGATAATGGGTTCACTTAAGAACCACCACAAAAAAGGTTGTAATATTGGGTCTGGTCACATGTTGTCTAGCTTTACAATTGTCATGACCTGCAACTATAATTGTGGACCTTAATTTTCACCATTATTCAAGGACTACCTGTTATTGGCAAACGTTGCCAGTCCTTTGGCTTGTAGATGGCGGATGAAAGATTCAAAAACACCAGCTCTTTGCTACCCTCTTGAGGTTATCTGCAGATTTGCAGCCCAAATATAGTTTGCCTAGATAAATGGGAAACTGTACTTCCACGCTTATGAAGTCTGACAGGCAAAAGTAGATCAACAACCAGCACTTTTATGGTTAATAGTACTTAGACCGAAGCCATGAGCAGAATAGAACCCCACGATCCTAACAATTAGATAGTACTTTGGAACGACAATTCGGCATAGGTCTAATCTCAATCCACCCTATCTGTAAACCAAGAAAGGGATGATTTCTCTGAATTTTCCAAACATTTATCAAGCGTGGAACACTCCTTTGGTGAGGACAGTAGCTCTCTAGCTGATCTTCCTCCCAATTAATTTATCTAAAGGTGCATCTACTAAAAGATTTATAGACCACTTAACTTGCCAAGATGTGACTCCGGGCAGCATACAACCAAATCATAATATCTCAATAACAACAAAAATCACACTCAGTTGAAGAACAACAAGACGCTACATCCTCAGGATCAGTTCACCTGGCACCCTGGGTCTGGCCACAATGAATTTTTCTTTGGACTTAATTTAATTTATGAAAGAGTGAGAAGCAAAAGAAAGAATGAAGGTGTGAAAGGAAGGACCTTCACCCATTCCTTGGTCTTCTTATAATCAAGGGCTTGCATTTACTTAACACAGGAAGGCTAATTACTGTTTGTGTTACAATTGTTTTGTGTAAATCCAGCCTGTGCAGTTAATTTAGAGTTCAGGGTATATGTAAACAAGTAAATAGTTTAATTTAGAACCCAAGTTACTTGTAGTGGATGAATTCAGGGCAAGAATGAATGATTCCTCCTGAAATCTCCTAACCCTTTGAGACATTAAGAAATAAAGTTTTTCTTTTTGTCATGTCAAAAGGGGAGAAAATGCAGGCTAAATTTCCTCTCCAGTATCAATATCTTCCTTCCAGAGAAAGGAGAAATTCTTAAATAATCTACATCCTTCACCTAATCCCACATCACAGCAATTTACATGTGCCAATTATCCTGGCACTAAAACTACCCTGCCTGTAATTAATATTTTCTGTCTCCCAGGATTCAGGTCAAATTATGTAAAAGGTTTGACCTTTTTAAAGACCTTTTCATTATCTTAAAAGAGCCTCTTAAACATTCCACGTCTTTATCCTCTTTTGTTTAAGGAATTTTGTTTTCTTCAAAGGCACAAATATTGAAAAGATGATTTTACAGGAACTACTCGATCAGTGCAAGCCAGCTTCTCTATATTTTCATGCTTCCCGCTGACCCCCAATTCCGATTGTGAAGAAGAACTGAGCTACTGTATACCTAGCAATGAGGATTCTGCTCTATCTTTGCTGCTCTGAACTATTTTACCTATGTCTTTACCAAAATTCCTCACCTATTCAGACATCATAAAACAATCCGGGGTGCAAATTAGCGAGAGATCCTTTCAGAAAAGAAGGAGGTTGGGCCAGACAGGGTGGCATTGATACAATGTTAGACGCCTTCATAGATGTGTGTGTCAGTCTAGACAATCAACTGTGAAGCTCGGGAGCCCCAAAGCTTTGATTTATCACATTTTTGCACACACGCATACCCAGGTCTGAGCCAAATGGTGAGCAAAGCCCAGTTGCTATGCCAGGGAACTAATTGCTAAGAATTTGCAAGAGCCTCTGTCTCTCAGCTCTTGAAATGACCATCCTTTTGAGGATCATATTGCAAACAGCGGTATTTTGCACTGTTTATAGTCCATGGCTGAGGAAGAATAAAGGCTTTCAAAAGGACAAAAATACAATGAATATTTATTCTCCAAAACAACTGAGGGCAGGACAAAAAGCAGTGGGTGGAAGCTCATGGGAGGAAGACCCAAGCTGGAACTAAGGACAAATTTTCTGACAGTGAGAACAATTAGTTAATGGAACAGCTTGTCTATTTTATTTTATTTATTATTTTATTTTATTACTTTACTTTACCTTTGTAGAAAGTCAGCACTTTTCTACCCTCCTAGAGAATGAAATATTTGGGGGAACATTAAAAAGGCAGGATAGAATATTTTCCCTAAAGGAGAAATGGGGGGAAAAATCTTAAGGGAGGTAGAAATCAGCTCCCTTTTTCCTGCCCCAAGCAGAAACTGAGGAGGCCAGTTTTTAGAAATGCAGATTTGGTAATCCATTCAGAAAGACTGGATCAGAGGGATACTTCAGATAAGCAATACAATTAGGCAATCAAAAAGTTGACAAGATTAGCCCAGACAAACACCTAGGATTTGCATTTCCTCTTTTGCCTATAAAGCCAGCCATGACCCCAGAGGAATCTGACAGCAGCCAACGGAATAATAAAAGACATGTTTTTACACAGGAACAGGAATTTCAAATATAAAGCCCAAAGAAGATACACAGAATCTTTTTTTCCAATCAGCCTCCATTTTATTCCCAGCTTGGAACTAAACCTGGATTTTTCCTCCAACACTTTTACTTTACTTTGTTTTGCTTATTATTTTATTTATCATTTATATCCCGCCTATATTATTTTTGTTACAAATAACTCAAGGTGGCAGACACATCCAACATATCTTCCTCCTCCTATTTGCCTCATAACAACAACCCTGTGAGGTGAGTTGGACTAAGAGAGAGGGACTAGCCAAGGTTACCCAGCCAGTTTTCATGCCCAAGATGGGACTAGAACTCATATCTCCTTGTGATTGGCCAGCTTTCATGCCCAAGGCGGGACTAGAACTCACATCTCCTGGTGATTGGTCCAAAATCAACCAACTGGCTTTCATGCCTAAAATGGGACTAGAACTCACAGTTCTGTCCTGCTGCTTTAACCACTAGACCAAAGTGGCTCTTTAAGAAAAGCGTGGACAGAGTGGGATAAAATAAGGTCTCCTATCCTGGGCAGGTCTCTTCCAACTTTATCACTCTATTATTCTATGACAAGAGCTTCCTACCTTCTGAATGGAGAGCAGTGTCTTCAACTATCTCAGTGAGAGATGTTTGCAGACCAGCCTGGTAGAGAAGGAGTGCCTTTAATTTACTAGACCTACTTATTGATTAGCTACATTTCTTTAAAATGCATTAATCTTCATCCTATTATCTCCTGGATCAATTACTTTCATCAATTAAAGTTTAATAAATGTATCTGTTTCCGAAAGGTCTCTTGGAGAGCTTTGTTTATTTTTTTTAAAAAAGCAGCTCTAATGCTACTGACAGGACTCATCAAACTACTGTCGCATAAAAAAAAAATCCACCTCTGGTTGATCCTAATAAAGGCATTGCCCAGAAATAAAATCTGGATTCCCTCCAGAAATCAGCATAGTTGTATTTGCATGTTATTTGTTTATTAAGATATACACTTCAGTAAAGAACACAAGGACCCTGTAAGTATAATTTTGATATCATTGTTCATATTGGTTTATGTAGAATTACTCAGATTTTTAAAATTATTTTTAAATGAATTTCATATTTTTAAAATCAAATATATATGTACGATATAGTTTGAAACTAATGCATGTATATTTCTGCCCTTGCATTCTGGAGTATAAGCTCAGATCTAGATGTATTTCTTCATACAAACTCACATAATTTTAAATGAATTTTATTTATGATTTATTAAATTTGTTTGCCACCCATCTTGTCACAGGTGCCTCATATTTTTAAAGTCATAAATATGTGGTTGAAATGGTACAGGGTTTCATATATATATATGAAATATATATATATACATCTATGTATATATATGTATATATGTATATATGTCATATGTGTGTGTGTATATATATATATATATATATATATATATATACATACATCCATCTAGCCCTGAGCTAAATATATTTTTTAAAAAATTAAAAATACATTTGATTTTAAAAATACATAATTCATTTTAAAAGTGTGTGTGTGTGTGTTCCATAGAAATACATCTAGCTCTAAGCCCAAACTCCAGATAACAGGAGCATGTGTATATGTATTATGTAATTTTAAAATCAAATGTATTTTTAATTTTTAAAAAATTATATTTAGCTCAGGGCTAGATGTATTTCTGTATAACACACACACACACACACACACACACACACACACACACACATTCTTGGCTGGAGAAGGCAGAATCTCCTTCATTGATACAAGAAGAGGTTGTATAGGCTTACGACCACAATGGAGCCCGTTGCTAAGTGAGACATTTGTTAAGTGAGTTTTGCTCCAGTTACGATTCTTTTTGCCGCCGTTGTTAACTGAATCGCAGCATTTATTAAGCTAATAACATGGTTGTTAAGTGAATCTGGTTTCTCGTTGACTTTGCTTATCAGAAGGTCACAAAAGAGGATCACATGATTCCCCCAGGGGACACTTTAATCGTCATAAATATGAACCGGAGGTCAAACATCCAAATTTTGATCACATGACCATAGGGATGCTGCAACGGTCATTAGTGTGAAAAATGATCACAAGTCACCTTTTTTCCCAGTGCTGTTGCAACTTGGAAAGGTCACTAAATGAACTGTTGAACATCGAGGACTACCTATATTCGTCTTATTCATAGCCACCTTATACAGCACCACAATATCACAAAGGCGAGGAAAACATAATCACATCCCTTGATTGCTCCAGTGAAAGCTGGCATGACTACTGTTGACTGTAGATGAGGAGTGAGCTGCTAGCGGTTCACACTGGTTCAGGCGAACCAGGTGTTAATTTTACATCTGGTTCGCCGAACTGGTAGCTGCAATAACTGGCTGGCCCTGCCCATTCTGCCCTTCCCCTCCCAGGAGTCTCCACGTGGCCCATTTTGGATCCCATATAAGTGCAGGGCCTGGGCAAAGGCTAGGGGTGGGTGAAAAATGGGCCTTCCGGAAGGCCTGAAACCGGGCCGCTCCCAGCCTCCAGAGAGCCTCCAGAGCCCCAGGAAGACGAAAAAACGGCCTCCTGGAAGGCTGGAAATGGGCCCGTTTCTGGCCTACGCAGAGCCTCTGGAGCCCGGGGAGTTTCTGACCTCCACAGAGCCTCTGGAGCCCGGGGAGGGCAGAAACACCCCCCATGCTTCAGGAGGCTGTCTAAGCCACGCCCACCATGGCCACGTCCATTCAGCAACTGGGCAGGGAACCTGCTGCTAAGCTTTTTGAAGCCCATCCCTGCTGTAGATGTAACCCCTGGGTTGCTTTTGGCTCCGTGCATAGAGATTAGAGCATTTATTCCATCCCAAAATTAATCCCGGGAGAGCAGTCGGACATCTCCACCCACCAATAGATCATTCGTCACCTCTGCTTCTCCGTGCTCCACAAGGGAAACTGATAGGATTGTAATGCTATCAGCAGCACTGGCTTTCCTGAACGTGATCTTCTCCAGATATTGGAAGGGTACCATTCCCAGAAGACCCCTCAACTGGATGTGCAGTCCCCAACACCTTGGACGTCCATGTAGTCCTTGACTTACAACCATTCATTCAATGACTGTTATAACCACACTGAAAAAAGGCGAAACGATCATTTTTCACGCTTATGTCCGTTGCAGCATCCTCACCGTCAGGGGATCAAAATTTGGATACTTGGCCACTGGCTCATATTTATGACAATTGTAGAGTTCCAGGACCATGTGATCAGTTTTTGGGACTGTCTGACAAGCAAGTCAACGGGGAAGCCAGATTCCCTTAACAACCGTATTACTTACTTAACAACTGCAGTGATTCACTTAACAACCATGGCAAGAAATGTTATAAAATGGGGAAAACTCAATAACGTAATAACTGTCTTGCTTATAGCAATAGGAACTTTGGGCTCAGTTGTGGTCATAAGTCTTAGGACTACCTGGGTATACTTCAATCTTTCTAGTATGACTTGATTGTTAATTCTACCCTATGACTATCATTAAGTGTTGTACCTTATGATTCTCAACTCTTGATGAATGTATCTTTTCTTTTATGTACACCGAGAGCATTTGCACCAAGACAAATTCCTTGTGTGTCCAATCACACTTGGCCAATAAAAGAATTCTATTCTATTCTATTCTGTTCTGTTCTATTCTCCATAGTAATTTTGGTATAAATTTGCTTTTGCTCAGGATAGATAAGTTGTAGACTACAGTTTCCAACATCCCAGCCAAGAATGGTCTTTAGTGAAGGATGATGGGAACTGTAGTTCACCAACATTCCAAGAACTATATTTTACTTTCCTATGCTCTGTCTATGGAGATTCTCAGTCATCTAGGCTGTGCTTTTTCAAAAGGCAACTGGGCTTTCTTTGTTTTTCCTTGAAGGCATTTCGCTTCTCATTCAAGAAGCTTCTTCAGTTCTGTCTTCAGTCAGAAGAAACGGCTTCAAGCAAAAACAAAGTCCAGTCGCCTTTTGAAAAAAGGCAACCTTTGGGACGTCATTGTGGGAAACAAAAATGGCAGAAAACATTGTGAGAAATAAAAATGGCACGTTTTCTCTTTGATGCCTTTCTTGGCGACCCTCCTTTCCTGAATTTGTAAACTGTCCTGGATGGAGACGTTTTCATTGGAGTAACTAGATTTTTCCATCTTGAAATAAATATGTATTTTATTTAGGATGGGAGCTTGCATTAAAAAACAGACAGTTTTCACATGCATAGTTCCAGGTTGGGAGGTGGAAAACTTCCTTCTCTTTATAGTCATTTTTCTACCTTTTAACCAAATCCCTTCATATTTAGTATCATGCGTGCATGACGTCTGATTTTTATGATAGCACATGCCAGGCTCCTCAGTTGATTAAACTTGTTTTAATGAAAGCCACTAAGTAGCATTGGAAATCATAAAAACAGATCAACCTATTTACTAACATTGTTTAAAAAAAGAAGCATGTTTTTTATGCCTCAGTGTTTTTCTTATTCATATATATATATATATATATATATATATATATTAAAAAAAAAGACCTGAAGAAATTTGAAAATCAGCTCAAATGCCTGGGTTTATTTTATATTCCTCTCTAGTGGCAGATTTATCACAGTCCATAAAACAAGCTGCTGCATCTGGTGGTGAAAAGAACTTAAAAGTCAGAGAAAAGGAGGAGGCCATGAGGAATCCCATAATTAACTCTTGGCTAACTATTTTCTGCTCATTCCTATTTTTGCACGCTGCATTTTAATATAGTTAAAGCAAAAGTTGTACATTAAGCCTAAAAGCATTGAGGAAATGCGCATACATGCAAAGATGTTGGAAGTTTTATAGCAAGGAACTTATGGATTTTTTTTCCTCGATCATCTTCTCACTTCCTTTTCTATTTGTGTACAGGAAGTCCTCAATTTACAGTGGTTTGTTTAGTGACCATTTAGTTACAATGGCACTAAAAAAAATGACAGGTGGCTGTTTTTCACACTTACAACCATTGCAGCATTCCCTCTGGTCACGTGATCAAAATTCAGCCGGTTGGCAACTGATTCATATTTATGACGGTCGTACTGTTCCGGGGTCATGTGTTCACCTTTTGTGACTTTTGACAAACAACAGGGAAGCTGGATTCACTTAATAATCATGTTATTCACTCAACAACTGCAGTGATTCACTTAACAATTGTGGCAAGAAAGGTTGTAAAATGGAGCAAAATTCATTTAACAACTGTCTCACTTTTAACAACAGAAATTTTGGGCTAATTGTGGTCGTAAGTTGAGGACTACCTGTCCTTGCGACCTTGCATTTAATGACAGTTCAAAGCAGTGGTGAAATTCAGCCGGTTCGCATCTGTTCGGGAGAACCGGTTATTAACTTTCTGAGCAGTTTGGTGAATTGGTTGTTGTAAGAAATCATTAGGGCAGAGAACCAGTTTTTAAACTATTTGAATCCCACCACTGGTTCAAAGTTGTTACAGACTCGGAAAAAGTGCTTTACGGCCTGTATTTACAACCATTGCAACATCCAAATTTTCACCAATATCCTATAACATTTCAGTCTGGGTAGGAAATTTTCATGTCCCACATGAAAATTTCAAAGGATACAAGCAAAAGGTTGAATGTGTCTTTTCTGCCCTCCCGTTTACTAGATTTGTTTTTTGTTGGCTGGGATTTGTAACAAGGGAAAAGATATTACCTCGTTAGATATTGCTTATTACATTAGGGCCAAGTAGGAAGCCAAATAAATGTATATCTGGAAATGCGGTCCAAATGCATGCATCAGGAAAACAACTTTATTATCCATTTATGACATTTGGCGTCCATTCAAATATGCATGTACAGATAGAAAATCAAAGGCCTCCTGGATCATCCAACTGCTACATTTAAATTAGCCTGAAGACTTTAAAATGCATGGGCACAACAGCAACAATATCTCTGTGCTTTTTAAGAAGACATGATTTCCATCAGCAAATAATAGCTATACATCAGATAGAGGCAGGCCTAAGCTCCAGTTCCTTATTTGCTTATGCCTTGTAGACAGAATCTTGCCATTTTAAAGTTAAATTCTATTAACCTAATAGAGTAATCCCAGGATATTCTAGGTATGGATATGCGAAACTTTTCCTTCCTCCTGGATCCGGTTCAGGACTGTGCAGTCTCTTGTTTAAAACCCTTCTGGAATGTGCTGCCTCCTTTATTTATTAATTAGATTTTTTTTTATCTCTTATAAAGTACAGGTAGTCCTCAACTTACAATTCATTTAGTGACTGTTTAAAGTTACAATGGCACTGAAAAAAGGGACATGGCCATTTTTCACACTTTTTCACGCTCTTTGTAGCAGCCCCACAGTCATGGGATCAAAATTCAGATGCTTAGCAATTGATTCATACTTATGGCTGTTGCTGTGTCCCAAAGTCACGTGATTACCTTTTGCAAACTTTTGACAGGCAAAATCACCGGGGAAGCCAGATTCATTTCACAACTGCATTACTAACTTATCAATTGCAGTGATTTACTTAACAACTGTGGCAAGAAAGTTCATAAAATGGGGGCAAAACTCACTTAACAAATGTCTCACTCAACAACAGAAATTTGGGGCTTGATTGTGGTTGTAAGTCGAGAACTATCTGTAATAAAGTAACTCAAGGTGGCAAATATATCTAATATTCTTTCTCCTCCTATTTGCCCCACAACAACAACCTTATGAGCCTAAGGTTGGGCTGGAAGAAGTGGCTGTCCTAAAGTCAACCAGCCTAAGGCAGGACTAGAACTCACTATCTCCTGGTGATTGTTTCAAAATCACCCAGTGGCTTTCATGCCTAAGGTGGGATTAGAACTCACCAGTTTCTGGCCCAAAGTCACCTAGCTAATGTTCATGTTTAAGGTGGGACTAGAATTCACAGTCTTCTGGGGCTTGGTCCAAATTCACACAGCTAACCTTTATGGCTAAGGTGGGACTAGAATTCACAGTCTCCCGGTGCTTGGCCCAAAGTCACAAGCAGTTTTTTCGTGCCTAAGATAGCACTAGAACTCACAGTCTCCTGATTCCTAGCACTTAAACTTACAATCTCATCTGTAGGGTTCTAAGAGGAGACAAGAAAACAAACGTGGTGCTGTTTAGATATTTTGGACGGTTCCATCTATCATCTCTTCTTCTTGGCTTAAATTTTTAGATCAGATGCAGAAGCACCAGAAAGCCTCATGTTGCTTAATCTTGCTTGTCAGTAAAATCTTCAGCAAAAAAAATAATAATAATATCTGTGCTCCAGGGATGTTTGAAAATGGCTTGAAGAAAGAAGCGGGGAAAAAAAAAAAGAACTAAAAAGATTAGGCGGTAATACTAACCCTAACTCTTTTCCAATGAGGAGCAAAGTCAACTATTTTGCACACTTGTGCAAATGAACAATGCCAGCTTGTCAGTTTGTTGTCCCTCTTGTGTCCTCATCATTGTCGGGACGCTTGCCCTAAATACCCAGAATAGAGTCAGCATTTTATCTGTTATCCCAGCCAGGTGCTAAATGCGAATCCTCGTGGCCTCAACCTTTCCGCCGGCTTCTACAATGTCTCACTTGTGTGGTGTGGGAAAGTTCCTTTGGAAACCCTTGGATAGGGTTGAGGTTTCAAAAAGGGATTTTCCCAGGAGAAAATTAGTTGGACTGTGAAGAAAACACGCCGTAAGAAGGAGAATTACAGATAGAGGATTATCTTGGCTATGGGACACCTACTGTGGAAGAATGTCTGTAGAACATCTACCTGATAGCCAACTTAATATCTTTTCAGCGTTAGGTAAAGTTGTTCCTCTATTCCTAAGTATTTCTGTTGTTCTGAAGGGTTGAAGGGTATGCTTTCCGGTGTAACAATGGATTGCTTATATTTGGTGTAGTTTGATGTAGTGGTGAAAGAGCTGGCCTAGAAACCAGGAGAAAGTGAGTTCTAGTACAATCCTAAACATGAAAGCCAGCTAGGTAACTTTGGGCCAATCAGAAAGCTGGTCATTCTCTCTCTGCCCAACTCATCTCAAAGGGTTGCTGTGGGAAAAAGAGGAGGAGGAAGCAGTACTATGAATGCTTGCTACCTTTATAAAAAGGTGGAATAAACATCTACCAATCAAACTGTAGGAAGTTCACACACACCCCTCTCCTAGAAAAATGAAATATCCTGGGAAATATTAAAAAGGCAGAATATTTCCCCTAACAAGAGTAGAAATTCAGAAGCAGAAACTCACCTCAGAGAGGCAGAAACTCAGCTCCCCCCGCACTTTGCTAATGGGCCATTAAGGCCTAGGCCAGAGTATTCTACATAACAAAGGCCTCTACCAATCTCACCACCTGGCCTGGGAAAGTTGTATCAGCCAACACTCAGGTGAAGTCATGTGATCCAGACAAAGTTTACAAAGTTAGTTAAGAGCCCTGCCCCTGGGAGTCTGACAGCCAATGGGATACATTTCTTGCACAGGAACAGGAAACACCAAGGTGAGGCCCAACAGAGGTTATAAAACTAAGGGTCTCTCAGCATCTCAGCCCTTTTCCTTCTTTCTTCATCCAGGGCATGTGATCCAGTCCACCATTAAACCATCTTTCCATGTTTCCAGTGTCTTTCCCCACTTGGAAATGAACCCAGAAGAATAATTTTTCCTATTGTCCCCATTTAATCGTACCTGTTTTCGGTATTCTTACTCATGTTTATACTTATACCTATTATTTTGTAAGCAATTGACAAATAAAATAAATAAAACGAACAAACAAATAAATGTCATATCTTTATTATGCAGCCAATTAACTTCAAATGATTCAGAGAATAACTAAAAGAGACAGGACATGTTAGTTCTTGACTGGGACAGTACTACAAAACCCAATTTCTGACTAGGACTGTTCCCCTCCCCCCATTTGAAGTCCAGAAGAAAGATTGTTCTGTGCATCTCAAGGTCTGGTTCTCCGTTTTCAAATTCTTTCTTCCACTCCCCATTTCCAGCCTTGTACAACCATTGGAAGCATTTAAGAAGGATTTAAGAACTCTTTATTCCACCAAGGGTACTGCTGACTGGTGGAAGTGCCGTTGTTGAGAATAGGGTAGGCCTGCTTTGCTGCAAATCATATTATTACAGTATAGGTAAGTTTAGGCTTTTATCATGGTATTATTTTCATTGTGGTTGTAAATATCATACCGTACACATTGATTTTACACCTGCTGTTTATTTCTTCTTTGTTGACTTTTATTGTGGGTAGACTCTGACCTGGTAGGGAGCACATTTAAATAAAACTTTAGGGTTTTTTGCAGCGGCAAACTACTTAAGCCACATGCTTATATCCTTGAAGGCACTAGATATAAGGAGTCTCTCTCGCCCTACTTATTAATTATACAGATTTATTTATTTATATGAAAATAAATGTGCCATTGATTTAACCACCACTGCAGTTGACTGTGTAAGAATAGAAGTAAAACCTTTCTCTCCCTTTCCCTCATTTAAGTTGGCAGGCTCCAGGGATTTCCAATTTACTTCCCATAATTCATCTTAAGAAAAAAGATACAAGAATAACAGATTTGGAAGGGACCTTAGAGGTCTTCTAGTCCAATCTCCTTTTCAAACCCTACACCATTTCAAACAAAGGGGTGTCCAATCTCTTCTTTAAAATCTGCAGGTTGGAGCATCATAATTTCTGGAGGAGGGTTGTTTCACTGATTAGCTGTTCAGTTCTCTCCTTGATTAGTTTCCATCCATTGTTTCTTGTTTTGCCCGCAGGTGCTTTGGAGAATAGCTTGACTCCCTCTTCCTTGAGGCAGCCCCTGAGATATTGGAATACTACTATCATGTCTCCCCTGGTCCTTCTTTTCATTAGACTAGACATACCCAATTCCTGCAACCGTTCTTCATATGTTTTAGCCTCCAGTCCCCTAATCATCTTTGTTGCTCTTCTCTTTCTAGAATCTCAACATATTTTTCATGTCATGGTAACCAAAACTGAATGCAATATTCCAAGCATGGTCTTAACAAGGCAGTATAAAGTAATACTATCACTTCATGCTATCTTGATTCTATCTCTTATTTATTTGCATTCCTGCCCTGTATAGGGAAGGAGCTTTGGTGTTTCCTTCCAATTCTAAGGATTCTATGGACAATACATTATATATTGATTATATTAAATCTAATTTTTTAAAAAGCCCTTATATTGAACAAGGATTATGCAACCATCGGAAACTGAAACTAAATGGAATTGTGTTAAGCTGTCTTTCTCAGCCTTGCCATCTTTAAGATGGGTAGACTTCAACTCCTGGAGTTCCCCAGCCAGCATGCTTTATGTTGTGTGGACTTTAATTCCCAGAATTCTCCAGCCAGCATGCTGCATAAATATACCTTTGCACAACACTAGCGTTATCGCCTTTCTTCCAAAGTTATGTACAACTTTATGTACAGCGTGCATAAGTGCACAATCATGCCTACCGTCCCTGTCCTATTATCCCCATTTATTTGTACCTATTTCCTGTATTCTTATTCATATTTATACTTATACCTTATTATCTTGTAAGCGATTGACAAATCAAATAAATAAATAAAATAAAATAAACTTTGAGGTCAGGTCTTGCTCTCAATACTATGAATCTCTGATGGTCATTTGCTGTCAGAACAAGGAGGGCCTTCTTCGCAGTAGCCTCTGGCATTTTCTTTTTATAGGCAATTACAAACTGCTTCAGGGTTTTGGCATGGGGAAGTAGCACAATTATATCTGCAGTCCGAAGATTGTAAAACAGCTTGAAAGGCCATTCAGAGGAAGCCAGTCAAGATTCTACCTAGAATACTATGCTACTTTTTCAGTTAGAAAGAAAGATATTTAAACAAGAAAATTAACACATTAAAAAGCTGCATATAGTGGAGTGTCCCTTTAATCCAATTTTCTTCTGCTCTCAATACTAATCAATTCAGAATTTTCTAAGAAGCTTCCAAACAGAACAGTTGGTCTCCAAGTTTCATTCTATTCCAGGATTTCTCAACCGAACAGTTGTCAGATCGGTGAACCTCAATTTCTATAATGCCACAGCCAGCATGTTCATTACAGGTCAAAATCCCTGAGAATTCTAGGATTTGAAGTCCACCCATTTGGAAGTTGCCAATTTCTGATAGATAAAAGGCTTTCAGATATAGCTTACATCCTGAAAGGATGCATCACGCTGGGTCAGAATACTGCTCCATAAATCTCAACCAGACAAAGAGCAGGATGATGGTTTCAAAACCACATATATAAGAACACATTTATCCTATCTGCTAAGATTTTCAGATTGTTCTGCCAGACCTCTTGGAAATGTCTAGTAAGACACTGATAAAGGAATGCAATCAGTTTAATTTATTCAGGTATCTCATTTATCAAATGAGAACCCTTAGGCAAAGAAGCCAGCTGAGTCATTTTGGACCAATTCTCTCTTTCAACCTTAGGAAGAAGGCAATACGAAACAAGACTGCAGTTATCAGAACTCAGAATTAACTTGAAGGCATCAAATCTATCTATCTATCTATCTATCTATCTATCTATCCACCTACCTATCATCTATCTATCCATACAGCATCTGTCTTCCTATCTATCCATCCATCCATCCATCCATCCATCCATCCATTCAGTGACTGAATGTCTATTCATCCATCCATCCACCCATCCATCCATCTACCCACCTACTTATCATCTATCTATCTATCTATCTATCTATCTATCTATCTATCTATCTGTCTATCCACCTACCTAACATCTATCTCTCCATGCAGCGTCTGCCTGTCTGTCTGTCTATCTATCCATCCATCCATCTACCCACCTACTTATCATCTATCTATCTGTTGTGGAGCGGCGGAATAACCTGAGGCAAACATGGAGCAAACTTCAGCTTTTACTTTATTGTAGCAATAAAGGGTTGCCGCGGCTGCTGCGCTAACAAGGTAGCCAGACAGCAGACAACAGCTGATGGTTTGACAGTCTTTTCCGAACGCCACACTCCTTTTCCCCAGAATGGAGCTTGCGTAGTCCTTCAGATAACTCAGGCGCTTGTGCAGGCGGCCAGATCTTCTAAGTCCTGATGAAGCTGCTGCTGGAAGGAACTTTTCTGCTTGCTGGGCAACTTCCAGTGTTGACGAAGCTGGTGTCTCAGCTTCAGGTGTTTCTGGGTGAGGGACAGATGGCTGTTCAGGTAGGCTTGCGTTCCTGTCGGATCCGAGGGAAGTTTCTTTGGGCGCTGGCGGTTTCTTTGTTGCAGGAACGTCTTGAGGGCCATCTGCAGACGCATTCCAATGCCTTCTAAGCTGATCGATATGGTGGCGCCAGATGCGCCTGCCTTGCAGTTGGATCCTGTAAGACTTAGGACCAGTTACCTCCACAATTTGCCCAGGCATCCACAAAGGGTGTCCCACATAGTTCCAGGCATAGACCTGGTCATTTTCAGCCTGGCTTTTTGACCCTAGGGGTGTGACTGGGGCATAATGTGGATGGAGTCTGTCTAGGTGGTCCTCAGACGTCTACCCATGAGAAGTTTAGCTGGAGATCTATTAGTGGTGGCACAGGGAGTTGTATGCTGGGTCGGAGATACTTAGCGAGCCTAGAGTGCCAATCTATAGGCCCAAACTGAACCAGATGGATATTTCTTCCCATAGCATATCTGTCTGTCTATCTATCTATCTATCTATCTATCTATCTATCTATCTATCTATCTATCTATCTATCTATCTATCTATCTATCTATCTATCACTATATCTATCTATCTATATCTATCTATCCATCAGTCCATCCATCTGTATCTATCTATCTATCTATCTGTCTGTCTGTCTGTCTGTCTGTCTGTCTGTCTGTCTGTCACAGCATCCCTACAGTCATGTGATCAAAATTCAGGTGCTTCGCATCTATTGGTGGGATATCATGGGTTCTTGGTAATTGCCACTATGTGGCTTCCACCAAGCAAAATCCAGGGGAAACCAGATTCACCTAATGACCATATGATTCACTTAACTTACAGTGATTGTTTAACAACCATGGCCCCCAAAAAATGTAAAATCAGACTTGATTCATTTCACAACCATTACTTGCTTAGTAATGGAAATTATGGTCTCCCAATTATGGTCAAGGTTGAGGACTACTGGTATATGCATACACCAGCCTTTCACTACCCAAAACACTCTGGGAGATTGATTCTAAACCTGAACAACTCAGCCAGCTGGGCAGAAAAATAACAAACTTATTCCCATCTCCTGCTCAGTGCTCTTCTTCCTTCTGATTTTCATTTGTTTCCATCAGGGAGATAGAGAATTGAATTAAAACCTAAATAAAGACAACCAATCAAGAGATGTGGGTGGGGGGAAAATGTGGTATGCATAAACATGAAACCCAGACTTGGAAGCTGCAAAGGGAGTGATTAGAGAAGCAAAAGGAACAGGCACTGCTGCAATCAGCAGAAGAGGCCCGTCTAGTGAATAACAGAGACGAGAGATGTTCTTTAAAAGCCCTTTCAACTTTCTTTTTGCACATGCGTGCAATACACACACACACACACACACAGGTCTCTTCCATGCATTCTAAGCTGAGTTATGCCCTGAAAATCAGAATAGGACAACATTTAACATCCACTCATCTTCAAGTTGCCAAGCTGAGAAACACTGGCTTCCAGTTGGCTTTATGTGGACTTCAACTCCCAGAATTCTCCAGCCAGCATACATGGGAGTTGAAGTCTACACATGCTGGCTTGAGAATTCTGGGCCTTGAAGTCCACACATCTTCAAGTTGCTATGGGAAGAAATATCCATCTGGTTCAGTTCCAAGCTGGGAGAAAGACGTTGGAAACATGAAGGCTGATTGGAAAGATGGTTTATTGATGAAGCAGTACCACATGGATTTTGGTTCTGGGCAGCTGACAAAAATGGACTTGAGAGTGGGGTTTTTAAATATCTTTTTTGAGCTTTGGATTTGAGCTTCCTGTTCCATGTATATTTTATTGGCTGTTGTCAAATTCCTATGGGATCAAGTAGGGGTTATGTAGGGGTCATGACTGGCTTTATAGTCAAAAGAGGAAATGCAAATCCTAGGTGCTTGTCTGAGCTAAGTTTGGTAGAAGTTTGGACTGCTCTGGGCTGTTCCTAATCCTACCATTCTGCCTTTGTTTCAAAATATCTTGAATGGATTACCAAATCTGCATTTCTAAAAGGTGGCCTCCTCAGTTTGGTCTCTGAATAGGCTGCCCCAATCTTTCTTAATGGGCACAAAATATCTGCTGGGGCTATTAAGAAAGACTAAGTCTGCTTCCTGCCTCTAAAAAACTCATGTAGGGAAATATAATATTCTGTCTCTTTAATATTCCTCAAAATATTTCATTCTTTTAGGAAGGTGGGTGCTGACTTTCTACATTGCCACGGATAAACCTGTGCAAAGGCCCATGTAGTTATAGCTTCCAGGAGATCTAACAAGAAGGATATGTACGATGCTCTCAATATTTCTAAGTTCTCTGGCATTTCTCTTAGTGCCAATCAGTTTCCTTACCCACCTGATTTAAAAAAAATTTTTTTTTTAAATAAAATAAGGAAAGTGGAAGTTGGCTTGCTACAAAACAAAGTCTAAGCTCTGTGATCATCTTAATTTTTGCCTGTCCATTTGAGTTCCAGACAGGGGCTTCTGCAGGGAGAGGGGTCAAAAAAGTCAAGATGGCAGCAGCAAACCCCACCCCCTTTTAAGGTAATGATCTAAAAGGGGTTTGGTTTCAATGCTTTGTTGGATACCAGTGTGATAATAATGATGTGAATATGCTACAAGAGAAGGGGGGAAAAAAGTTATATCTTGACAAACAGAATAAGAAACGGTTAGATGTATAGAAAATATTGCAGAAAAAAATCAACAAAGTTTGGCAAAAAGTCAACACTTGTCATGCGAGATAATTCAATTTCATAATTTTCATTAAGTTTTGCTAAGTCTTTTTTTGTCTGGTGTTGGTGTGCTGTTCTCAAAAGAGAGGGTGTGAGGAAAATTGCAATTTTAATAATGTGAGCAAAGCTAAACATGCATCACAATCCACAACACACGCTTCCTTTGTGAGATGGAAGAAAGGAAGAATCAGATAATAAACGAAAAGGAGTAACTGAAGTAGGTAAACCCTTTGTTTCATTTCTGGATTCCTGCCAATCTGTGTCACCGTTTGTCACCTTAAACGAGAACTTCAAATATTAATTATAAAACCCTTCTTTTTCTGTTACTGCTAATGAAAAGAACAACGGCTCAAGGTTATTGACATATGAGCCTGACTTTTCACATTTCGGTTACATGTTTTCTGTAACAAATTACAGAACTAATCTGACAATTTCTTTTACCTGCTAAAATCCTGATGGGATCTGACAGGTTAGTTTGGTGGAAGCCGCACTGATTGTACCAACAGTAACAGCAATAGCACTTAAGACTTATACAGTGATAGCACGGTATTCAACTGCTTTGAAATGCATCAAATTTGGCACCCAGTGCATTTTGATGAGAATTTTTGTCCCTAGGACTTGTTGTTTGTTCGTTACTTAAAGCACAAGATAAAACTTGTCATTGTGAGTTGCCTTGTGACTTGCTACCCTTTCCTGCCCAAACAAAAGTTAAGTGGTAGCTCTTGCCCTGTGAACATCTTAGCTTTTGTGGTCATTTTGTGTTTTGGTTTTTGTGCCTTTTCCCCCTCATCAATACAGGTAAAGCGAAGCGTTTATTTTATTTAATCCCAGTATTTATTATTTTTTAGGTTTATTTCTCACCTAAGATGTGGAGACTGCAGAAAGAGTGCAGGGAAGAGCAACAAAGATGATTAGGGGACTGGAAGCTAAACATGGAGAACAGTTGCAGGAACTGGGTATGTCTAGTCTAATGAAAAGAAGGACTAGGGGAGACATGATAGCAGGGTTCCAATATCCAAGGATTGCCCCAAAGAAGAGGGAGTCAAGCTATTCTCCAAAGCATCAGAGAGCAGGACAGGAAGCAATGGGTGGAAATTAATCATGGGGAGATCCAACCTAGAACTAAGGAGAAATTCCCTGACAGTGAGAATAATTAATCAGTGGAACAACTTGCCTCCTGAAGTTGTGAATGCTCCATTTTAAAAGATGTTGGATAACCATTTGTCTGAGGTGGTGCAGGGTTTCCTGCCTAAGTAGGGGATTAGACTAGAAGACCTCTAAGGTCCCTTCCAACTCTGTCTATTCTATTCTGTTCTGTTCTGCTCTGCTCTGCTCTATCTTATCCTGTCCTATCCTGTTCTTCTTATTCTTCTATTCTATTCTTCTTATTTTATCCTTTCTTCTCTCTTCTCTTCTTATTTTATTTTATTCTATATTTCTATTCCATTCTTCTCATCCTATTTTATTCTGTTCTTATTCTATTCTATCCTATTCTCTTCTCTTCTCTTCTCTTCTGTCCTGTTCTATCCTATTCTTATTCTATCCTTTCTTCTCTCTTCTCTTCTCTTCTTATTTTATTTTATTCTATAATTCTATTCCATTCTTTTCATCCTATTTTATTCTGTTCTTATTTTATTCTATTCTGTTCTATTCTATTCTATTCTTCTTATTCTATTCTTCTTGTTCTATCCTTTCTTCTCTCTTCTCTTCTCTTCATCTTCTTCTATTTTATTATATATTTCTATTCTATTCTTCTCATCCTATTTTATTCTGTTCTTCTTATTCTGTTCTTCTCTACTCTATGCTACTCTACGCTGCTCTACTCTACTCTACTCTACTCTACTCTACTCTACTCTACTCTACTCTACTCTACTCTACTCTACTCTATTCTATTCTAGACAGCCCTCCCAAGCTCCACTTTTGCTGGCAGAGGGTTGCAGGAAGCTGTTGCAGCCAAAAACAGAGTTCAGCAGCCAGTTTTGACTGGCAGAACACTTGGGCTGCCACGGGCACCCTGATCTGGGTGATGTTGAGCTGGCCACACCCAACCTGGCCATGCCCACCTGGCCCCCAAAGTTTAAACACAACCCTTGGGGCAGCTCTCAATGAAATTGATATTGACACCTCTGGCCAGAGGTGGTATTCAGCAGGTTCTGACCAGTTCTGGAGAGCCGGTAGCGGAAATTTTGAGTAGTTTGGAGAACCGGCAAATACCTCCTCTGATTGGCCCTGCCTCCATCCCTTCTCTGCCTCCCATTGAGTCCCAGCTGATCGGCTGGGTCTTCTTTGGTTGCCCAGCACAGGAGAACGGAGCTGGAAAGCAGGTTAGTGGGGTAGGGAGGGAATGGAGATTTTGCAGTATCCTTCCCCTGCCACGCCCACAGAACCAGTAGTAAAAATGTTTGAATCCCACCACTGCCCCTGCAATACAGAAAGTAAAGTGTGGTGTTATCCTCAATGGAATGAAGATCCAGAACTTCACATCTTGATCCTATCTAAAGCAGAATGAGACAACTTGATGCAGTCAACATCTCGCTGTGGCTAACTCACTGTGGGACAACTGGTTCACCGTGGGACAATTCAACAATTCTATTTAATTATTTAAAATAATTTTAAAATAATTTTAATTTTTGTCATTTGCATTCCATTTTCCCTCTCCTTTAGTATTCTTTCTTTAGTGATTCTATTCCATCATGTCTTGATATTAGTGTAACTCTTGTCTCGTGGCGAGATCGCTGCAGCGAGTTGGCCATGGCGATGGGTTGTCCTGGACCTTATCCAAAGAAACCCTTCCTGCAAATGTCCAATCATCATCCCAGTCCCAGTTGAAGTAGGGTTGGTGAGATGGAAAATGGAGACGAAATCCACAAAAGGTATACAGGCAACCCTCGACTTACAACAGTTCGCTTAGCGACCACTCAAAGATACAACAAGAATGACAAAAGTGGCATATTATCATTTACGATTGTTGCAGCATCTCCACAGTCAGGTGATCAAAATTTAGATGCTGGGCAACTGATTCATATTTATGATGGTTGCAGTATCCGGGGTGTGTGTGTGTGTGTGTGTTATGTGATCCCTTTTTGTGACCTTTTGACAAGTAAAGTCAACGAGGAACTCAGATTCACTGAATAATCATACTTGACTGCACTTATTCACTTAAGAAAGGTTGTAAAATTTTCATCACCCCAACAGAAAACCGGGAGCAAAGCTATCCTTCTCTACAGTGCAAAAATTCATACAAGATTCATCAAATGCAAAATTGATTTAAAATATTACATAATAAGCCCCCATTCAGACATTCTTGTTTCAGATTTTTTTTTTTTTTTAAAAAAATCATGTCTTCCAAATTGCTTGCAAGCTGTACCCAAAAGCTAAACTTTTAACGCAGGGCCTGAATGTCCCTGTTCAAACCCGGTATCAAAGGTCCCAACTTAGAGGGAGTGGAGGAACAAGAAAACCCATTGTAAGCAAATGGGATGCAATTTTAATGGGATGAGAAGTGAAGCTATTTTTATGGAGGAAGCTGTCTGGGAAAAGTCCAGACATCAATAACTTAGTACCTGCAAGGATTTTGTAAGAGAAACATGTAGCATGAGCAAAACTCATGCTGTCACTCCAGTGACAGTAGAAAATATTTTCAAAAAATCTTTATTTTGTGGTTTAAATAAAACATTCTGTTTTTCTCTTCCATTAAAAATATGTTCTTTGATTTCTTGCTAATGTCTTTGGGTAGAGAAAATTTGAGGATCATACTCCTATCAGGCATTTCTGTTCAAAGTTACAACGGCACTGAAAAAAGTGAGTTACGACCAGGGGTGGGATTCTACCAGTTCGCACCTATTTGCTAGAACCGGTTGATAACATTCTAAGCAGTTCAGAGAACGGGTTGTTAGAAGAAATTACTGGCCTAATCCTGTAAGGAAGGCAGGAAGGAAACATTCTGGTGTTGCTTACAGAAACTGCCTCTCTGTTAACCCTTATTACATTCTTGGCAGGACTACACTTCCCGTCTCAAGAACCTCTCTGGAGTTACTTTCCCCTCCTTTGCTGGTACTTGGCTTGTGTGGAGTGACCATTCAAAGTCACAATGGCTCTTTAAAAAGTGACTTATGACCATTTTTCACACTTAACAGCGGTTGCAGCATCCCCACAGTCATGAGAGTCCAGGCGAGGAGATGGTGCCTTGATGTGAGTGATATTGAGTTGGCCACGCCCAGCCAATAACATGACCACCAAGCCATGTCCATCCAGTCACATGACCACCAAGCCATGCCCACCAGTCACATGACCACCAAATCACGCCCACCAATTAAGCCACACCCACAGAACTGGTTGTTAAAAAATTTGAATCCCACCCCTGCTTACGACTGATCCTTGTTCTTATGACCATTGCAGCATCTTTCAATCAATCAATCAATCAATCCTATTTTTGGGAATAGAGCTGAAAGCAACCTTGGACATCTTCTACAGTAGTCCAACCCACACCACTACTCAAGCAGGAAGCTCTAGACCATGTCAGACAAATGGTTATCCAATATCATTTTTAAAACCTCCAATGTTGGAGCATTCACAACTTCGGAAGGCAAGTTGTTCCACTGCTTAATTGTTTCAACTGTCAGGAAATTTCTCCTTAGTTCTAAGTAGCTTCTCTCCTTGATTAGTTTCACCCGTTGCTTCTTCTCCTGCCCTCAGGTGCTTTGGAGAATAGCTTGACTGCCTCTTCTTTGGGGCAGCCCCTCAGATACTGGAATGCTGCTATCATGCCTCCCCTGGTCCTTCTTTTCATCAGACTAGAAATACCCAGTTCCCGCAACTGTTCTTCATATGTTTTAGCCTCCAGTCCCCTAATCATCTTTGTTCTTCTTCTTTGTATTTTTCTTCGCGCCAGGAGGCCTGTTTTTCACCCTCCCCGAGCCTCAAGGGGCGCCGTGCACTTAAACAGGCCACACGAGGACTCCTGGGAGAGGCGGGGTGGGATAGGTGGGGCCAGCCAAGAGTGGGATTTGGGAGTTCTCCGAATCTTAGCTAGAGGATCTCCTGAACTCCTGTGAACCCCCAGAAGCCCACCCCTGGCTTTGAGCCAATTTAGAACTGGGCTTCGGAAGTCGTGGGCGAGCACACGGGGGCATCCCTCGGCTGAACCATGTGGCCACGAAGCCAGAAGAGCTGGGGAACTCTGGTTCAGGCTATGTTTGTTCCCTTATGGGTCATCTTTGTCTGGACATTTCTCTAATTTTATTTCCATTGTTTTCTTTTTCTTTTAACGGTGAACCAGAAAGAGTGATATTTTTTGTGGGGGCGGGGAGTTGTGTAGTGTCTACATCTAAATAATAATTACGATAACCATTTCATTTTTCTACATTAGTTCCAATCCAGGGAGAATGAACTTTATAGGGAGCTTTGCTGACTAGCTGTGCTTTTCTTGATATCCCTTGACAGAAGGTTCGGCCCTGTGAGCGTGCTTAATTATACACAATCCAAGTTTAAAAAGATAAACAGAGACACCCACAAAGAAAGTTCTTCCGGGCAAATTAATTGGAGAACTCCTGATGTTGTCCTACCTTGATAGTTAGGTGAGTGACTCTTGGCAAGAGAATTAATTCACCAGAGAAAGAAATAGTTTGTGGACCTTAGACCAGTGTCTGCCACTCCAATTTGAACAATTGAAAGAAAAATCAACTTTTGACTTTGGATTTTGAGGATCAGATTGGACTTAACAACAACAACAAAAAGGTTATAGGTAGTCCTCAACTTATGACCACAGCTGAGCTGAAAATTTATGTGGCTGAGTGAGACATTTGTTAAGTGAGTTTTGCGCCATTTTGCAACCTTTCTTGACCCAGTTGTTAAGTGTATCACTGCAGTTGGTAAGTTAGCAACACGGTTGTTAAGTGAATATGACTTCTTTGTTGACTTTACTTTTCAGAAAGCTGCAAATGACCCCAAGAAACTGCAACCATCATAAGTATTAACCAGCATCTGAATTTTGATCTTGTTACCCTGAGGATGCTGCAACAGTTGTGTGAGAATCGGTCATAAGTCACATTTGTCAATGCCCTTTTTACTTTGAATGGTCACTAAACAAACCGTTGTAAGTTGAGGACTACCTGTATTTACATTTGATATCTTACAATCTTCTAGATGAAATTAAGAGAAGAACATTTAATGAATACTAGTTTTTAGTATGTAGACTATGAGTATTTTAGGCAACTTATCAATTGGTGTTGTTTCTTTAAACTTAGAGAGAGGTCGTTTTTTTGGTAATATCTCTGTATTAAAAGAAAGATGGAGATCACTTTTATTATATTTGTTTGTGGGTGGGTTTTTTTGTCATCTTAATTTGTTTTGTCATTCTCTTTCCCTTTTAGGTTAGTCTGTATTTTAGTTATGATGTCGGAACTTAAAGATTTTTTTAAAAAACCAATTGAACAATTGAGAATTTCTCGCTAGAAAAATTATTTGCAAGAAATTAAGTGGTGGTGGTGGGTGGATTCAGCAGAAAAAGTTCTCTTTGCAGTGGGTGAACAGTATAGGTTCCTTGTAATTGTATTTCCAAATTTTATTTTTTGGTCTGCGAATGGAGAAGAATATGCAGAAAGTACAGTCTAGTTGAATGAAATTTATTTAATTTCTCACAAAATTTATAAGAAATCCAGGACTGTTCCCAATTCAGTGTGGCTTCACCTACTTTACCTCTTATATCTATCTATCTATCTATCTATCTATCTATCTATCTATCTATCTAT
>NW_020769416.1:336790-349290 GCF_900518735.1 Pseudonaja textilis | reverse complement strand
CTAAGCTCCACCTCTTGAGTCCCAGCTGATTGGCTGGGTCTTCTTTGGTTTCCCTGCACAGGAGAACGGAGCTGGAAAGCAGGTTAGTGGGGTAGGGAGTAGGGAATGGGGATTTTGCAGTATCCTTCCCCTGCCACGCCCACCAAGCCACATCACACCCACCAATCCATGCCCACAGAACTGGTAGTAAAAAAATTCGAATCCCACCACTGCTTACAACCTTTGCAGCATCTCCATGGCTATGCGATAAAAATTCAGATACTTGGCAACTCAGTCACATTCATGATGGTTGCAACTTGCAATTTCCCAGGGTGATGTGATCCCTTTTGTGACCTTCTGACAAGTATAGTCAATGGAGATGCCGGATTCAGTTAATAATCATGTTAGCAACTTAACAGCTGCAGTGATTCACTTTCTAACAATGGCCAGAAAGGTCGTAGAATGGTACAAAACCCACTTAACACCCGTCTCACTTAGTAACAGATATTTGGGACTCAGTTGTAGTCATAAGTTGAGGATTATCTGTACATGAAGCTGAGGATTGGACTATGGAGTCCTCGGTGGTCTCTAAGCTTGGTTGTTTGCTGTTATTACTTGGTCAGGAGGTGACATGTCCGTATGCAAACAACCAGAGAACACCAAGGACTGTAAAGATACTTTTCACTCAAAAGCATTAATGACCAGGCTTCTAATATTGTGGTTTGGACACTTCATATGGAGACTCAGTTCCCATGAGAATCCATAATACTTAGAAAAGTTGAAAGAGAAAGGACCCGACTTCAATGATTGACAACAGAAATTAAGGCACCATGCAGAACCCCGAAAGACCAAACCGAATGCAGGTCCTTCTGAAGAGAACTTATACAAGGGTCATTAAGACTTCCCACTGACTTGATGACAATCAATCAATCAATCAACCAAAGATTCAAATTATTATTAATTCAACACAAATTATTATTTTATATCCATTGGATACTATTATTATTTTATATCCATTGGATACCTATTCAGCTTTTGAGAGAGAAGTTATTCCTGTATTAATTTTGACCTAGAAGACTTATTGATTTTTGTAGATACACATATTCCTTTGAACGGTCTGCTAATGGCTGGGGCATTAATAGGAGGACAATGGAAATGAACACTATGTACTTCAGAAAAACCCTGATATTGTACATTTAGAAGGATAGCCATTTGCCATCAATTATATAGTAGCCTAAGTTAGTGGACTCCAAGCTGGGATACACACAGTGAAGTACAGAGAGCATATTACAAAATATTACTATTTTTATACATTTATTTTTATGATAAAAAGAAATAAATTAGGCCATAATGATACTATATATACTGTATATACATAAAGGAATATGTATGGCATTCAGCTTTGTTTGGGCATTTTCCCACGTCATTGTAGTTGTGCTGTTAAAGTTGTAGCAATGTTTCGGCAGAATCTCATCTGCCATTATCGGGCTTCTGGAATATACATATACATATACATAAAGGAATATACATATACATATATATATATTTTTAAGTTTTCGCAGGTATTTATATGTATGATATTCAGCTTTGTTCGGGTATTTTCCCACATCGTTATAGTTGTGCTTTTAAAGTTGTACCAATGTTTTGGCAGAATCTCATCTGCCATCTACAGAAGCCTGATGATGGCAGATGAGATTCTGCTGAAATGTTGCTACATCTTTAAAAGCACAACTACAATGACGTGGCAAAATACCCGAACAAAGCTGAATGCCATACATACATACATGTATGTATGTATGTATGTATGGCATTCAGCTTTGTTAATACTTAATACTTATGAGACAGCAGAAAATGACCAACAAATTCAACAGCATTCAGTGACCCCTTCTAATCATAATAAACATCTAATCATAATAAACCCCAATTCAAAGTTCCTTTTAAAATTATTATTGATAATCTTTAGTATTTTTATATATTATTCTTATTACTAGTGTTTTTCCTGTTAACTATTTTGTTATTGTCATAGTATATAGATGACAGGCTAACAATTTGTAAACACATTTGGTAGTTGAGTAGTTTAAAATTCTTTTGGCCTGTTTTCTAAGGGGTGGGAGATTAATGTTGTTGTATTATATTCATCAGCGTTGAACTAGGGAAGATGTTAAGTATGTATTATTCTTTTTTTTTTTTCAAGATACTTTTAAAATATCTTGTTTGTTGTGTTTTTCTCTTTCTCTTTTTCTTTTGTTTTTTGTTTTAATATTTTGGAGGTTTGTAGTTTAATTTTTCTTGAATAAACTAAATGTTAATTGAACTTCTGATAGCCGTGCCCCGTAAACCCCCCTCGTGGTCACATGATAGCACTTGGAAGCTTAGAAATTGGCTGTTTGCATTGTCCAGCAGTCACATGATCTCAGTTTACAACATTTTTCTGCCAAAAGCTCATCAGAAAGTCACAAAAAGTTGATCACATGACCCCCAGGACGTTGCAATCTGTCATAAACACGAGTCAGTTGCCAAGCATCTGATCATGTGTCCATGGGGATGCTGCAGTGGCGATAAGTATGAAAAATGGTCAAAAGTCACTTTTTTCAGTGCCGTCGTAACTTTGAACAGTCATTAAACTGTTGTAAATCAAGGACAACCTATAACAGCACATGAACAAAAAGATCATGAGTCTAAGGAACTGACTTTGCTTTTTACATTCAGTCAAGGATTTTCTGAGAGGATGTTTTGACTAAAGAGATGGAAATTTAAAATGCAAATATTACTTTACCTGTTTGCTGCTGCATTTTCCTTTATTATTAAAGAAACTGACTGAAATATTAATAATTAATTGTGGAACGCTCTACATGTTAAACATTATGTATGTAAAAATAAGAGCACTACATTTGGCAGGAAAGCTCTTCTTTTTATTTCTGCAAAGAAAAGAAAATATTTTTTTTAAAAAAAATTATGCAGAATCAAGGTTTACCATTTTAGCTTTGTTTTGTTTCCCTGTGTATACCCCAGAGCTGAAAGATGGAAGAGGAAAAAAACCCAGGCAAGGGATTTGAAACCAGACTGGGCAAAATCTGTCGGAATTTAATTTTAAAAAATCCCTTTCTGACATTTTTCAAAAGCAGAGTCTTTAACTTCTGTCACCATCAAACTTGTGCTGAGCCTGATTTAATATCTAATAAGGTCACTCCGTTTTTTTTCCTGCCCTCTTTTCCTGGAACTGATCGATTGAAATGAAAGAGAAAATGGAACTTCAGAAGTGAAATGTGTGCTAAGACATTTGTACCACGACTGTTAAAAGAACTGACGGTTTTCTTAGGTGTCTGCTAAGTGCGACAGAGAAGTCTTGCTCTGTTTTTTTTCTCCCTACTATCCCCTTTCAATTTGATGGGTGCGAGGCTGCTTTAAATTTGCTTTTTGCAAAAGACAGAACGGTGGAGAAGTGGCCACATACTTGATCAAAGTTATTTCCTTGCACACCAGTGGGTCGTTCTGCCAATTAAGGAGGTTTCAGAGTTCAAAGATCCAGAAAAGAACCCCAAAATCACCTTTTCCGTGGATCTCCAATGAGACAGTAAGCTCAAAAACATCACCAAGAATAATGACCCTGGTGGAGACTGACTCTGAGGGAGAGGAGGAACAGCCACAGGGAGGGGAAGTGTGGCTCTGGAAGTTGTGGAGGAGGCTGGGGAAGGGCAGAGGCCAGTTGGGCAGTCAGAGGAAGAACCAGGCCCATCCCCTCTCCATCCTAGGGCACGCAGGGATGAGAGGATAAGGGAGAGATGTGGTCTACTGGGGAGGAGAGCGCCTTGATCCTCTTCCTGGGCTGCAGCTGTGACAACTCGATAAGAGGACAGGACATGCATAAGGGGCAGTGCTGGAAACAAAGCACGGAAATATCTCTAGGTTTATTGTTCCTCTTTGAGTTTGGCGTCCTTTCCAGTGTGTGTTCTGATATCTGTGGATGTCTTCAAGCCCTTATCTTGCCTGGTTTGTACTGCTTTTTACTCTTTATAATTTAAACGGCATTTTCCTCCTTCTGGTAACTGCTTGTGGGGGAGTTTTTTGTCTCCAGTCAAGGATATTTGGAGCTTGAAAGCAAAGTGAAGGAATAAAGGGGGCTTCACCTGTTTTTTGTGACTGTGTTTATTTTGTATCCCACCCTGGGTCATCACACTACAGATCGGCCTGTTTTTCAGGGAACACAAATCTGTAGCATTACAAGCATCCCTCAACTTATAACCACAATTGAGCCCAAAATTTCTGTTGCTAAGCAAGGCAGTTTATTAAGTGCGTTTTGCCTCATGTTACGATCTTTCCTGCCACAGTTGTTGTTAAGCGAATCGCTGCAGTTCTTAGCATAGTGACAAGGTTGTTAAGTGAACCTGGCTTCCCCATTGACTTTGCTTGTCAGAGGGTCGCAAAAGTGGGTCACGGACTCTGCGACCATCATAACTACGAGTGCCAAGAGTCTGAATTTTGATCATGTGACCGCAGGCATGCTGCAACAGTCATAAATGTGAAAAACACGTGTGAAAATCAGTGCAATTGCAACAGCTATAAACCAAGGATTACTTGTACAAGGCAGATCTCCGCAGTCTGAATCTGAACATTTAAGAAAAAAATTGGAAAGAAACAGGATTCACTCTTGCAAATAACAATGATCGCCCAAGCCTTTTAATTCGATCTGGAATCTTTGGTCTCAGTGTTTCCACATATGGCCTGGGTCTTTTATCTGCTAATGGATCCAACAGCAGCACTAAATCTAAAGCTTAAATCTCTCCTGCAGGACATTTGCTGAATTATGGGACTAACACCTGTGGGGACCTTTCTGCTACCCTCACTTCCCACCAGGCAGAAAATGCAAGGCATTTCTGGAGAAAGAGGGAAACTCAGAAAGATTCCTTGGGTGTAACGTTGTATAAGGGAATCTTATTTTTAGGCTGAAGACTTTGACTGCTCTAGCAAGAGCTTTGCACAAGAGATACGGTTTTATTGGCTTTCAATGTTTGTATGAGCTGCCCAGAGTCCCTTCGAAGTGAAGTGAGTGACTATCAAATCTAATAAATAAAATAAATATATATACGAGGTTACAGCAATGGATTTTTTTTGTGTGTGCGTGATTATTTTATGCAGCTTTTACAAAGAAAGCCTCAAGGGTGTCTGGATCTGGATGGTAAGTAGGAACAGGTTGTGTAAGTATCTGTTTGGGCACCCACCAGCCTGCATTAATAACCTCAGCTTGTCCTCGACTTGCAACAGTTCATTTACTGACCATTCGAAGGTTGCAAGGGCACTGAAAAAAATGACAAGATTTTTCCACTCCTAATGGCCGTTTCAGCATTTCCGTGGTCATGTGATCAAACTTCAGACGCTTGGCGACTGGTTTCATACTTACGATGGTTGCATGTGTCCCTTAGGGGGAAGGTCATGTAATCCGCTTCCGTGACCTTCTGACAATCAAGGTTCAATGGGGAATCCGGGTTCACTTAACAACCACATCACAGACTAAACAACTGCAGTGATTCGCTTAACAACGGTGGCAAGAAAGCTTGTAAGATGGGACAAATTTAATAAATGTTTCATTTAGCAGTGTAAATTATGGGCCCATTTGTGATCGTAAGTTGAGGAATAAACGTATTTGCAGGGTCCTGTAGTCACATGACTGTGATTTAGAATGTTTTTGCCTGAAAACCATAATTTACTGCTAGTTTTTGGTAAAAAATATCCCATAGCAAACAATAGGTTTGTTTAATGACCATGTCATTCCTTAACAACCGTGCATTCAGTTGATGATCATTTAATAGTTGTGATTAAAAAAAGGTAAAATTAGTCACGTGATGACTTGCTTTGACTTACAAGCATAATGGACACGCTCCCCAACTATTCGTTCTGTAATCATTCAAAGTTAACCCAAAGGTACTTTTTGTTCTCTTTCTTTCAATAGGACTTTCTTTCAATAGGACGATGTTTCACTTCTCATCCAAGAAGCTTCACTCAAGAAGCTGAAGAAGCTCCTTAGATGAGAACTGAAACTTCTTCAGAGGAAAACCAGAAAGCCCAGTTGCCCCTTGAAAGAAAGAAACTAAAAAAAAAAAAGAGAGCACTTTTGGGACAACCATGATATGGATGACTGAGAATCTCCATAGACATTCAAAGCCAAGATGGCGCAGAAAATTTAGGTCCTCACACTTGCCATGGTTGCAGCATCCATGGGGTCATGTGATCACAATTTAGGCAGCACGCATTTATGGTGGTCAAAGCTTCCTGGGGTCATGTGATTGCTATTTGCAACTTTCGTAGTCAGGTTCCTATAAAACCAATGTGGAAGACAGCAGGAAGTCACAAATCACGTGACGTGTTAACAGCTATGAGTGACTAGCTTCGTGACCACTGCTGGAACTAGCGGCCTAAGTTGGACACAGTTGATGTTTCCCCTTTACAACTGTATTGCTTAGTGATGGGAGTGACCGGATCATATGGCAGTCGGTAAATGAGGACTATTTCTTCCTGTCCATGAAAAATCTCCTTCCCTTTTAAAGGAAGGCCCAGGCTCTACCCCTCTACAAAACCCCGTTGGTTCCCCAGCGCCTCACAATCCCACTGCTTCACATGATCAAAATTGGGACATTTGGCAATTGGCATATATTTATGATGGTTGCATTGTCCTGGGGTTATATAATTGCCTTTTGTGGCATTCTGACAAGAAATTCCAATCGAGAAGCCATTTAACAAGTAACAAATAAGAACGGTGTTACTAACTCAACAGCTGCAGTGATTCCCTTAACAACTGTGGCAAGAAAGGTTGTAAAATTCACTTAACAGCCATCATTTAGCAACAGAAAGTTGGGGTTTCAATTGAGGTCATGACTTCATAGCAGACTCACCAACTATTTGTTCTGTAATCATACAAAGTTAAGTCAAGGACCAATCCCATCTACAGGTTTGTAGGATACTGTAGATAGCCACAAATGTTGTCAAATCAGAGGTGGTATTCAGCAGGTTCTGACCAGTTCTGGAGAACCGGTAGCGGAAATTTTGAGTAGTTCAGAGAACCGGCAAATCCCACCTTCTGACTGGCCCCGCCCCCGTCTATTCTCTGCCTCCCATTGAGTCACAACTGATTGGCTGGGTCTTTTTTGGTTTCCCTGCACAGGAGAACGGAGCTGGAAAGCAGGTTAGTGGGGTGGGGAGGGAAGGGGGATTTTGGAGTATCCTTCCCCTGCCACACCCACCACACCATGCTAACAGAACTGAGAGTAAAAGAAATTTGAATCCCACCACTGACCCAAATGCAGTCACATGACCACAGGGGAGGCGGGGGGGCAGGCATTCAAACTCTGAATTGAGATCGTCAATTCAGGATCTATCATAACTTTGTTCAATCACTAAGCAACCAGCCATAAGTTGAAGACAAACTGTGTACTTTCCTAATCTGAAGGAAAGCAGAAGAAGGAATTACCAACTTGAAAACAAACAAAGGGAAATATACTTTTCTGTGCCTGTAATCCTTGTGTTCAAAGTGAATGCTGAGATCAGCATGGAATCAGGGGAAGCATTTTGCAAAATTGGTGATCCTGTTTCTAAATCTTTATTTCTGGTGGCAGCTGAAGAGCCAAGAAGTGGAGGAAAAACATGAAACTTGGCTATGAAATTCTCTTCAAAACTACTCCTGTTTTGGTAGCGGCTTAGGGATTTTGTCAAATAGAAGAACAGTTACTTTAAGACCCCTGTGTTGGATGAAAAATCCGGTCTAGTTCCAAACTAGGAGAAATTTAAAAAAAAAAATCAGTGGGGGCTGGCTAAAAGGAAAGTAGGTCTCTGTTTATTTGATTTCTAGAAACTTTAGTGACAGCAGCATGTTTCTGGGGTGGTGACAAAAATGGCTGAGTGAGTGGATGGATCCTTAAAGGGTTTGTGTTTAAGATGGTCCACGGGTTTATGCAATGTAGTGAGCCTTGTGTCTTTGTTATTCTAATGGTGGTGGATAAATTCTATTGTAAATTTTAGGAGTCTTTGTTTTTCTATTTGTTTAAAAAATCCCATCAGCTCCAGCCTTTGTTGGGAGCTTGTGGCTGAAGGTGTTTTGTTTATGCATAGATTGGCCCAATCTTTGTGAATGGATACAAAATATCCATTCCAAAAGACCATTCTCTTCTGCTTGAGGCTATTTTCCTATGGCAGGAAGACTGGGGCTGTTTTCTGCCTTTAAGAACATGTTTCTCCATTTCTCCTTTGGGGAAATATAATATTCTGCCTCTTTTAATATTCCCCAAAATATTTCATTCTTGGGAGGGGGCTTCCTATCCCTGGTTGCATCTGATTGTACCAGGCAGAGCCAGGGAATTTTGTACAGAGATACTTCAGTATTCAACTGCTTCGAAACTCATCCAATTTGATACTCAATGGATTTTGATGAGAAAATTTTATCCCGGTATTTCTCTGTTGTTTAGTACTCAATGTGCAAGTTGAACTTGCTGGTTGCCTTGTGACTTGCTATCTTTCCAGATGAAGCAAAAAGTTGATGCATTAGTCATGCAGTATATCATGCCCCTGTCGGAATCTGATTCAGAGGGGGAGGCTGAGAGCTGCCAGGAAATGGGAGTGTGGCTCCTTTGGCTAAGGAAGAAACTGGGGAAGGGCACAGTCTGGCTGGGCAGAGCAGGGGAGAGGTAGAGCAAGGGAGAGGGAATTCAGAGGAAAGCACAGGCCCACCACCTCTTCATCCTAGGGCACACAGGGAGGAACAGAGAAGGGAGCAACATGAGTTGCGTGGCTTACAGGGCAGAAAAGGGCCCTGATTCCCTTCATTAGCTTCAGCTGGGAACACAGTGTTTAAAAAGGGAAGCTGCGCACAGCAAAGTTGTTGGAAGCAAATCGTGAATTATCTAGGATTGTCGAGGCTTATCTGGGTTCCTGGCGTCTTCCCAGCTGTGTGTGTTTTGCTGGGCTTTCAAGTTTGCAATTCCTTCTCCTGCCCTGTCAAATTAATTACTGCAGCCTGGTTTGTGTGGATTTTTATTTACAGTTTGTATATATTTTGATTTCGGACTGAATTTCCTCCACTTAAAGACTGTTCTTGGGAGAGTTTTTTCTCCAGCTAAAGGTAGACAAAGTTGGAGGTACTAAAAAGACACTTCTTGCTTATTTGACTGTGTTGCCTTCATGCCACGCCCCAGGTCATCACATTGTAGCTGTTGCCCTCTGCAATTCCCCTTGTAGTCTTATCTTAGCTTCTGTGGTCATTCTATGTGTTTTTTCCCCTTTTTTCCCCTCATCCATACAGGTAAATCGAAGATTTCATTTTATTTCATCTAAGTATTTAATTTTTAGGTTTATTTCACATGTAAAATATTGATACACAATCCTATCTTTTTATATATTGCCTTAAAATGTGCATTGTCTTTGGCTTGGGAATGCATCAAATTTATTGACATTATTCCTAATGGGAAAATTTGTTTGGTACTCATTATTTTAGATGTTCATTGAGCCTCTTGGAACCAATTCATGATGAGTCCCGAGGTTGCACTACAAATAGTTGTGAGTGTTAAAACAGTTAAGATGCTCAACCGGAGAAATAGAAAAAAAAAAGGCGGGGGGAGGGATATTGCAGTCATGTGGGTTGGATTGATTATTGTGGTTTATTTTGCTGACCGATCAATTCCATTTTAAAATTATCGGGAATTGCTATTAAATTATAGCTCTAGGAATATCGTATTTGCAATTTTGTAATAATATCAATAAAGGAATATGGACAACTTGCTCTGTGTTATCAGAAAGCAGTTTAGGACTGGCTTTTTAAACATTTCTTTACTTGATTTTCAGCATGTCTGAAAATTCCTTTCAATTTTCTTTTGGTCAACTGGAAAGAGCAGTTGATTCAGAAGAAAGGAATTTTCATTTCTTTTAGGGCTGGTGCCCTGTTTTAAAAGAAAAACGGCGGAAACGAACTGCTGACATTGTGCACAGGTAGTTCTTAGTGACTGAACTTAGAATAGCATTGGAAAAAATTACTGATGACCTTTAGGAATTGTAGTGGCGCAATGGTGAGAATGCAGTATTGCAGGCTAACTGGCTTGCTGCCAGGAGTTTGATCCTGACTGGCTCAAGGTTGACTCAGCCTTCCATCCTTCTGAGGAGGGTAAATTAAGGACCCAGATGGTTGGAGGCATTAGGCTGACTCTGTATACTGCTTAGAGAGGGCTGGAAAGCCCTGTGAAGTGGTATATAAGTCTAAGGGCTATTGTTTTGCACACTTACGACCATTCTAGCACGCCCCTGGTCACATGAATAAAATTCTGATATCTGGCAACTGGCATGTATTTATAACTCTCGTGATGTCCTCGTATCATGTGAACCCCTTTTGTGGACGTCTGAGAAGTGAAGTCAATGGGGAAGCCAGATTCACTTAACAACTATGATACTAGCTTAACAACTGCAGTGATTCACTTATGGCAAGAAAAGCCGTGAAATGGGGCAAAACTCAATTGTCTTGCTTAGGAACAGAAATGTTGAGCTCAGTTGCGGTTGTAAGACGAGGACTACCCGTAGAAGTCTTCTACGGTATCTGGGTTCTCTTGAGAGAATAGACTTTCAGCCATATCGGGTCCACCTCTCACTATCGCAAGCAGCTCTTGAGAATTCTCCATCCAGGATGACAGGAAGGTACATGAATACACATCCATGATGATATCATCACACATACATTCGAGCACCAGAAGTCATGACTCCAGTATGGAATTTGCAGTGGTTCATTGCTAATTTTGCCAGGTGGATGTCATTGCCTTAATGTCTTTAGTTGCAATGATATGGGGGGGAAACTTTGGGAAACAAGGAGAAGAAATGCTGCCTAGATATCAGTGGATATTCGCAGTCACCCAGGACAATTTTCGGTTGTCCCCAAAGTGCTTTTTCAAGAGGCAACTGGACTTTCTTCATTTTTCTTTGAAGATGTTTCATTTCTCAAATATTGCAAATGACCAGCTGCCTGCAAGAAGTATAAATCTTTCCATTCCCCACCATTCAGTCAGGGCTGAAGAAGCTTCTTGGACGAGAAGCAAAACGTCTTCAAAGAAAAACCAGGCAGTCCAGTTGTCTGTTGCTAAAAAGCACCTTCGGGACGAGATCAGTGGTGGGATTCAATTTTGTTTTTACTACCGGTTCTGTGGGCGTGGTTTGGTGGGTGTGGCTGGTAGGCCTGGCAGGGGAAGGATACTGCCAAATCCTCATTCCCTTCCAATCCTACTAACCTGCTTTCCAGTTCCGTTCTTCTGTGCAGGGCAACCAAAGAAGACCCAGCCAATCAGCTGGGACTCAATGGGAGGCAGAGAATAGATGGGGGCGGGGTCAGTCAGAGGTGGGATTTGCTGGTTCTCTGAACTACTCAAAAATTTCTGCTACTGGTTCTGCAGAACCGATCAGAACCGGCTGAAAGCCACCTTTGGGATGAGATGCTGCCTAAGTAATGGTCAGGGAAGAATCAGAATAGCCCACAACCGTAACGTGGATGGGAAATAGCATCAGAAGAGGCCCACCCCAGCCTCTTGGGCTGTAAAGGAGACAGCTGAAGAACGGAGCTTTGAGACTTTGTAGACTCAAGTGATGTTGAGTCTGCCTCTCAAGGAGCTTGGGGGCTGTGGGGCAGGGGTCTGGATGCGGGACAGCTGGCTTTGGCTGAACACTGGCAAGACTGAATGGCTTTGGGCGCATGGAACTTCAGGACCCGGGACTTTGAAATCTTTAGTTCCACATAGCGTTGTCAGACAGACCAGGTTTGCAACTTCGGGTTCTCCTGGACCTGCGACTCCGGTTCAAAAAGCAGTTGGTACTTCGTAGGCGGGAATGTATTTTACAGGAGCTCCATCAAGTGAGAACTTCAGGATAAATGTATAAACAGCAGAAAATGACCAACAAATTCAACAGCATTCAGTGACCCCTTCTAATCCATAACAAACAACTCACAGGGGAAAGGGAGGGTGAGATTAAGACACAAAGTCCAAAATTACCTAGTTCCCTTATTCTGTGAATATGTCTGTATGTGTTTGTGTGTCTACATCCCTGCTCTGTGTGTCTGTGTGTGTCTGTGTGTGAGTGGATGAGTGAGTGAGTGTGAGAGAGAGAGAATGAGAGAGAGAGAATGAAAGAGAGAGAATGAGAGAGAGAGAATGAGAATGAGAGAGAAAACGAGAGAGAGAGAGAATGAGAGAGAGAGAATGAGAGAGAGAGAGAATGGGGAGAGGGAGAGAGAATGAGAGAGAGAGAGAAAGAGAGAGAGAGAGAGTGGGGGAGAGGGAGAGAGAATGAGAGAGAAAATGACAGAGAGAATAAGAGAGAGAGAGAATGAGAGAGACAGAGAGAATAAGAGAGAGAGAAGTAGAGAGAGAGAGAGAATGAGAGAGAGAACGAGAGAGAGAGAATGAGAGAGAGAGAGAGAATGGGGAGAGGGAGAGAGAATGAGAGAGAGAGAGAGAGAGAGAATGGGGGAGAGGGAGAGAGAATGAGAGAGAGAGAATGAGAGAGAG